>QXEO01002108.1:2147500-2724184 GCA_007115705.1 Dactylis glomerata | reverse complement strand
TCCTCATCCTCTTCCATATCCTCTTCGTCTTCATCTCCATCAACACGAGTGGTGCGACCAACATAGAGAGCCTTCTCCAGCGTGCCCCAATCATAGGTCTCGGAATGCCACTTGTTGTAAGCAATGGGAGGAGCAGGAGGAGGAAGAGCAGTTTGGTCCCCACTGAGCTTATGAAGAATCTCTCGCTGAGTATCAAGAATGGTCTTGCGCTCACAATAGGCTTCATAGTTCTCACGATGTATCTCCACCTTCATGCAAAGAACATGCTTCTAAAACCAGCTCAACTTCTTCACCTTCTTGGGCACATCATGGGACACAAACTTGCCCCTTGGCACACTAGAACGAGCATCTCTCATGAAGGAATCGGGACCCATGGGAGCTGGAGCTGAAATCTGCTTCACATAGAGCTTCTTGACCTTGTGAGACACACACTGACTGCTAAAATCCTGACCTTTGCAAGTGTCAATGATGAGCTTCATGATGAAAGGAGCGTACGGAAGAGAACCCTTGCTGACCATAGCATCATACATCTCATTGAAGATGAAGTCCATCACGTCAAGAGTGAAATCTGCATCCGGGTCGGAAGATATGGCACAAGTATGAGAAAAGATAAGGAGATCCACCAAGGAGCTCCTAATAGCATCATTGTTCCCTCCACTTGGAGCAATGTTCTCCCTGAAGATGCGCACTAGAAGATCATACGGATACCTCAGACCAGCAGCTAGACCAGGAACACCACCAGGTTCATATAGATCACAAAGCAGATTCTTGTCGGCAGGAAGCGGAGTGTGAACCCGGTGACCAACAGGATTCGTCGGGCCATTAAAAGGAAAACCCAACAGAGAAGCAAACCGGACGAAGGAAGACTGACAGAACCGAGTCCCGGTCATCCACTTGAAAGTCCTGGCATCATCAGCTTCAAAGGCCAAGGTAGCATAAAACTGCAGAATGAGCTGAGGATCATAATCACACTGACAAGTCAACAAACCAGAGATGCCAAGCCTCTCCACAACCTGAATAGCTGGAACAAAATACTCCTTCGTCTTCAAGAAAGTGAGATCAAGGGGATGCATCGGACGAATAGGCTTACTCATGCGAGCAAAGATATCATGATAGATGTACAGCTGCTCTGGACACCAGAAACGACGGTCTTCAATGTGAGTTGCCCTCTGCTGAGTGGCGTACCAATCTTTCTGCCTCAGGGCAGAGTAGGAACTCTGACTCATCTGCTTGTAGTTGACACGAGGTTCCTTTCCCTTGTTGGCTCGAGCAGCTCTCTTAGCAGTCCTCTCAGCTGCCTTAGCATCCTTGACTTCCTTGACTTTCCGGACCGCAGCACGCTGTTTTGTCCGGATGGACACCTCATCTTCCAAAATGCCTTCATCATTGTAATGGAAGTAGCGAGGACGACTCCGCTTGGCTGGACCGGCACCTGTGAAGAGAATAGGTAGGGAGCATGGTGATGAGGATGCACACAAGTTCCAGAAACATACACTAGAGTGATGAAGATAGCAGAGGAACGCATGACATTGATGAACAAGAGAAGAGAAAATAAGACAGCAAATACCAGGCCGGATTATCCGGTCCAAAACTGGGCCGGATAATCCGCCCCCTGGCAGAATTTTCTCAAATCTTGCCCTAACAAGTCAAAAACGTAGATCGGCTAGGTGCATCACTAAAGTATATCACAAGGCCTAAGGAGAGATCAAAGGGAACAACTAAACTCCAAGAACTAGGCAAAAATAAATCTCACAAGAACTTCACCACTAGGGCTAGGAGATGCGAAATTTACCCTCATCCATTGGAGGAATTGCTTGGAGGAACTTGTTCCCGAGAAGGAGGAGAACACGAGCCTTGAAGATCGGCCGGATCCGGCGGCCGGGGAGGCGCCGGCGAGCAAGAGGAGAGGCAGGCGGCGGCGGTGGAGAGAGAGAGGGGGTGCGGAGGTGGAAGAACTGCCAAAGTGGCCAGTTCACCCCGCGCCCCCCTTTTATATGGACTGACCGCAGGACCGGATTATCCGGCCCATACTTGTACCGGATATTCCGGCACCCGGATAATCCGGCCCAGAAGTGGCCCGGATAATCTGGCCTGGAACTCCTTTTGCTCAGGAAATTTCTGGCAGGAAACTGAACTTGTGTGCATGGAGAGAGTGTTTAGGGATGAGATGGGCTTAGGTTAGAAAGCAAACAGGGAGTGGTTCTCGGCACTTGAAGTTGCAAAAACGCAAGAAAACATTGAAAGACCAACCCAAGTGCCTTCCCATATCAAGAACAATCACAAGAAAAACTTAAACCAAACTCAAAAGATTTTCAAGGAATGAACTCTTCAAAAAAAGAGGTCGGTGGCCGAAGCCACCATATATGAGTGTTTTGGCATTGAACCGCGAAGATATATCTTGGGTCCATAACCAATACTCATCATTGAAGCTCACATATCACAAAATGATATTAAGAGAATGATTGCATTACTATCGGCATAACGGGGGGAGGGATAGCCCAATGAATTAGGACCGCACTCCCCCTATGTCCATGCCCACATCTAGAGTCGAACACGTGCTATCGTATGGGAATGAGTGCACACTAACAAACCACATTGCAAGAATCAATGATATTCAATTCATGCCTCAACTCTCGGAATCTTGCTTCATCAAGGGGCTTCGTGAAGATGTCGGCGAGTTGATCATTTGTACCTACATAAGACAAGTTAATATCACCTCGATTGACGTGATCCCGGATGAAGTGATGCCGGATCTGAATGTGCTTCGTCTTGTTGTGTTGAACCGGATTATGAGCGATCTTGATGGCACTCTCGTTGTCACATAAGAGTGGAACCTTGTCGCAATGAACTCCATAGTCCTTCAACGTTTGCCGCATCCAAAGGAGTTGAGCACAACCACTTGCCGCGGACACATACTCGGCTTCGGCGGTGGAGAGAGACACACAATTTTGCTTCTTAGAAGACCAACTAACCAAGGACCTACCAAGGAGTTGGCATGTCCCGGAAGTTGACTTCCTGTCCACTTTGTCTCCCGCCCAATCCGAGTCCGTGTACCCAACAAGCTCGAAGCTTGATCCCTTCGGGTACCAAAGGCCGAAAGTTGGAGTATGAATCAAATATCGGAAGATTCTTTTCACGGCCATTAAATGACTTTCCTTTGGGGCGGCTTGATAACGTGCACAAATTCCCACACTAAGCATGATATCGGGTCTAGATGCGCAAAGATAAAGAAGCGAACCAATCATCGAACGGTAAAGCTTTTGATCCACTTCCTTACCACTAGGATCGAGATCAAGAGTAACCTTTGTCGGCATGGGGGTTTTAGCTCCTTTAACCCCGGAATCCATGTTGAATTTCTTGAGCATGTCTTGGATGTACTTGGCTTGATTGATGAATGTCCCTCCTTGCAATTGCCGAATCTCAAAGCCAAGAAAGAATTTCAACTCTCCCATCATGGACATCTCGAATTTGTCTGTCATTAGCTTTGCAAATTCATCATTGAAGAGCTTGTTAGAAGAGCCAAAAATAATATCGTCTACATAAATTTGGCATATGAAAAGCTCCCCGTTGACTTTCTTAGTAAAAAGAGTTGGGTCGATGAGCCCAATTTCAAACCCACGGTCTAACAACAACTCCATAAGGTGCTCGTACCACGCGCGTGGGGCTTGTTTAAGGCCATAGAGCGCCTTATCGAGTTTGTAGACATGGGTCGGGAAATGGGGATCTTCAAACCCCGGGGGTTGCTTCACATAGACCAGTTCATGTAGAGGACCGTTGAGAAAGGCACTCTTCACATCCATTTGATATAACTTAAAGTTGAAGTGAGAAGCATAAGCAAGAAGGATACGGATTGACTCGAGACGAGCCACGGGAGCGTAGGTCTCCCCATAGTCGATTCCTTCCACTTGAGAGTACCCTTGAGCAACCAAGCGAGCCTTGTTCCTCACAACGATCCCATTGGCGTCTTGTTTGTTCTTGAACACCCACTTGGTTCCAATGACATTTTGGCACTCCTTGGGCTTCTCCACCAAAGTCCAAACTTCATTGCGCTTGAAGTTGTTGAGTTCTTCGTGCATAGCTTCCACCCAATCCGGGTCTTCAAGTGCCTCAAACACCTTTTGAGGTTCCACACAAGAGACGAAGGCATGATGGATGCTAAAGTTGGCTAATTGTCTCCTTGTGGAAACTCCTTTTCTCACACTTCCAATCACACTTCCAATCACACTATCCAAAGTATGACTCCCTTTGCGAAGAGCTTCTTCCACTTTCCTTGCACGGCGAGCTTGAGCTTCTTCAAAAGACTCTTGAGAAGCCACTTGGTCATCACCACTATTTTGGTCCTCGCCTTGACCTTCAACTTGAGCTTGATCAACATCATGAGCATGCTCAACATCTTGAGCTTGGCCTTGATCTACCATTGGTGAGAAATCACCACCGTCCTCTTGGTCTTGATCTTGGCCTTGCTCGCTTGAATGAGGGTCTAAAGCTTGTCTTTGGTTAGCATCTATCGGTCCTTGAGGAGCTTGTGGAGCTTGTGAAGGTGAAGGCTCCACTTGAGTAGAGCATAGTCCTTCTCCTTCCGCCAAAAGGTGTCCCTCAATGGGTATGAGATGACCCACACCCATTCTTCTTATGGCTTGGGGAGGTATTTCGTCACCTACATCACAAACACCACTTTGCTCCACACGGGAGCCGTCATTCTCGTCGAATCTCACGTTAGAAACTTCAACAACACGAGCGGACTCTTTGTCAAAGATTCTAAAAGCATGAGATTCGGCGGCATAACCAACAAAGATACCCTCAAGAGCTTTAGAGTCAAACTTGGACAAATGAACACCCTTTCTAAGATAGAAGCACTTACAACCGAATACTCGAAAGTATTTGATGTTAGGCTTGTTGCCGGTGAGGATCTCATAAGGAGTCTTGTTCAAGCCCTTGCGAAGATATAGCCGGTTGGAAGCATGACAAGCGGTATTGATAGCTTCGGCCCAAAAGTTATACGGAGACTTAAACTCCGCTAACATTGTCCTTGCCATGTCCATCAAGGTTCGGTTCTTCCGCTCGGCTACACCATTTTGTTGCGGAGTGTAGGGGGAGGAGTATTGATGTTGAATTCCCTCATCACTCAAGAATTCGTTGACGGTGTAGTTCTTGAACTCCGTCCCGTTATCACTCCGGATCATCAAGATATCTTGGCCATATTGACGCTCCACTTCCTTGACGAAGTCCATGACGGTTTGTTGGGTCTCGTATTTGTGCTTGAAGAAGTAGACCCAAGTATATCTTGAATAGTCATCAACAATCACCAAGCAATACTTCTTTCCTCCTAGACTTGCATGAGATGGAGGGCCAAAGAGGTCCATGTGAAGGAGCTCTAAGACCCTCTTAGAAGAAATAATCGTCTTGCTAGGATGAGGAAGTTCATGCATCTTTCCTTCAATGCAAGCTCTACACACACGATCTTTGGCAAATGTTAGATCGGTTAGTCCTAGGATGTGGTTACCTTTGTGGAGTCTTTGCAAAGTTCTCATATTGACGTGGCCTAGCCGGCGATGCCATAGCCATCCCACGTCAACTTTAGCCATTAGGCAAGTTGCGGCTTTAGTGACCTTCTCCGAGAAGTCAATCACATATAAGCCGTTTTCAACATGCCCAACAAAAGCTACTTTAAGAGACTTGCTCCACAAAAGAACCACAATCCCAACATCAAAGAAAGTTGCAAAGCCCATATCGGCAAGTTGAGCTACGGAAAGTAAATTGTAAGAGAGAGACTCAACAAACATGACATTCTCCACGGAAACATCTTGAGATATAACAACTTTACCAAGACCCAATACCTTTGACCTTGAGGAATCTCCATAGGTGACGTAGCCCGCACTAGATGAACCGGTGCGAAGCTCCTTCACCAACTCTTTGCTTCCGGACATATGATTGGTAGCACCGCTATCAATTATCCATTGTCCCGCACCGGAAGCAAAGCCCTACAAGAGGTCAAGCTTTGTTTTTAGGTACCCATTTTTCAATGGGTCCTCTTTTGTTAGTGACAAGGGTCTTAGGAACCCAAATAGACCAAGCAATGCATTCATTAGGTGAGCCAACAAATTTAGCATAAACATGTCCATCATAAGCACGACGAAGAACATAAGAGGGGTTATATTTTCCCGCAAAGTCGTTGTGGTTAGGCATTGCCCTCTTGGCATTCCCAACTACCTCCCTCACAAGCTCCCCCTCCTCCTCATAAACATTGCCATCCTCGTCAAAGCATATGTCATTTGGGATGTGCTTCTTAGGAGGAGGAGTGGGCACAAGAAATTGCGTCTTCTTGTTGTTCTTCTTCTTGTTCTTTTTCTTGTTCCTCTTCTTGTTGGACTTGGGAGTGAAACCAAGCCCGGTCTTGTCACCATGTTGCTTTTGAGCACTCAAAAGTTCGTCAAGTCTTGTGTCACCTTTGGGGGCATCTTTCTCATAAAGAGGGTTAGAGTAACAAGTACTTGCAACAAAGGTGCTAGAAGATAACTTGGTTGCTTCTTTAGCAATCATAACATTTAGTTTCTCATTTTGCAACCTAAGTTCATTAGCAACTGATTGAGCAATATCACGATCATTCTTAAGTCTAGCAATGTCCAAGTTATAGGATTCTTCAAGACCTAACTTGGATGCCTCAAGTGCCATCCTTAGATCTTGCTCAACCTCAAGAGATTGATTGAGAGTTGCAATTTCATCGGCATACTCACGAGCATGCCCTTCTAGCTCAAAGATGCGTTCCTCATTTTTATCATTAAGTTGAAGAGACTCATTATATTGATTTAGGAGAATCTCAAATTGAGCTTTGGTCTCCCCATGCAAGGTTGACATGAAGGTGTCAAAATCATTAGGCTCATCCTTATCACTACTAGTATCAACACAATCCATCAAAGATAAGCTTCTAGGTATGATGGGTATGAAAGTCGGTGATACCTTTGTAGCGTGAGCTGATGAGGACATCCCATCTATTGATACACCCGCTGTACCTACAGCGGAACACATACAAGGACCCATCACTCGAGCTCGTGCCAAGCAACTTAACTATCAGGTACTTTCATTTCTTGGAACTCTTTCTCACATACATGAGAATATGATGCTGCCTAAATCAGATATGTTTGTTACTCTTAGGAATGATGGACCTAGCATGGATGAGAGGGACAAGCATTGGAGCATGATCGTGCATGGAGATGGCAGCATGCGTTTGAGGATTGAAGAAGACGCCACGAGTGGAGATTTCAGAACTTTGAAGCCACCATAATGAAGGATGAAGACTTGGACGAAATATACAAAGAGCTACTTCATAATTTCGTCCATAGATACATGTGGTGCTGCGTCACTTCTATTTTTGGGCCAGGCCCATGTAATTTTCACAGCAAATAAGACAGCCACTTTTAGGAGTCTGAATTTGAGGAGAAAAGGCCTGTTAGGGATCCGTTCGACCACCCAACCCATGGCTGGTCGCACCCCTACCTTTTCCTCCTCAAATACCCCCCGTAGCCGTCATTAGAACTCGGATTTTGATTAGATTAAAAGTTAGCCATTGCTGCAACTACGAGCTCGACTTTTGAGGCCAATCGCCCAGAAGAAGACCGCCTATTCGGAATCCCACCTTTTGAATAAAGCATACATCTTTCATCCGCAATATCTTGATTGCAGTATTAGTTCTTACTTGTTCTCGATTTCAGGTAGGAATTAAGACCCTCGCTGGTCAGGCTGATCATGCATCCGCAAGATCAGTAACTCCCGGAGATTGTCCTAGCGATTGCATTGGCGCACGAGCTCCGCACGTGTAGTCGGATCGTCAAGCACGAACTCCACCCACCAAATCGACATATCAAGATCTCATCGAAAGATCGGACACCTTTGCCCTATCAAGTGGTATCAGATTTCAGGTTGCTCGGTGAGATTTACTGTTTTCGTAGTTTAGATTGCATCTGTGTTCATACCTATAAACCACGAAAAAGCCAAAAAATACACTTAGGGTTTAGATCATCTCGTCCCATAAACCATCCGAGCCTTTGCATTGTCTTTTCAGTTTGCATCGTTGAATTTGTGTCTGCATCCGCGTGTCGAGTTGCTGGTCTTAGTGTCTGTTCCTTTAGAGTTTCGAGTTCGAATCACCATAGTCCCACCGCCACCGCACGCTTGCATCCACGCTCCACCATATCCTTCCACCACCACGCCAGATACTTCCGCCACCGCCTTCACATAAGATTTTGTTCGTCCCTCCTTCCAATTTCATCCGTGCCTTTTTCAGAATCCGTGAGTTAGGTTTCGGTCGCCAGTCAAGAGGAAGAAGAAGAGAAAAAAAAAGTCAACTCCGCATCCAAGTCGGGTTGACCCGTTCCTACTAGTGCATTCCGAATTCAGTCTGAATTTTGACAGTTTCGTCAGTTTTTGACGGTTTTCGACAGCAAACTTCAACTGGCCATAACTTTTGCATACGAACTCTGTTTTCGACGTGCGAGTACTCAAAATGCTCGCAGCGAAAAGATCTATGTGACCACAACACTATGTAGTTGTGCGACACTCAGAACTCCCAAAAAAGGCCGGGAAGGCCGAGTTTTTGCCCTCCGAAGTTTCAGACCTGAAAATTCCTGCGGATCTTCACTTATATTTTGCTTTTGAGCTGTCCCTTTGTGCTTGTTTTGCAGCGCCGTGACTTCCTTAGTGTTCTCGGCTCGCGTCTCTAGCTCGGTATAGCCTAGGACCAGCACAAGTACCGTGGTTGAGCATTCTTTCAACATTGCATTGCTGTTTTGATACTTGCTGTGTTTTTGCTACCATATAAGCCTTCCTACAGCTCCACATATTTCTGCACGTGCTTTGTATCGACACCTGGTAATCGCTTGTGCAATTTTGGGAGTCGCTGTTCTTTGCTGGTTGCATATCACCTTCCTCCTGTTGGGTAAGAACTTGTAAGAGCTTTGTATACCGCTTGACGGATTACGCGTGATTCCACCATATTCCGTAGTGCATAGGTATATATATTTGTGCTTGCTTCCACGCTAACCATGACAGGAACCACGAAGGATGATGTTGATCCGGAGAAGATGACTAGTGCAGAGTTGCATGCCCACTTCACTCGGCTGTTGGTGGGCCGTGCACAAGATGTGGACACACGCTTGGGTGATGTTGACTCCAAGTTTGCTGATGCCATGGACAAGATTGCTGGCCTTGAGGCGTCCTTCAACACCAAGCTCGACGCCAAGTTCCAGGAAGTCCTGGCTCGTTTACCAGCACAGCCACCGCCGGCCGTCCGTGTACCACGTGCTCGCCGCGTTCCTCTTACAGCTGCGGCAGCTGCTGCGGCCGCTACGGAGGCGACCACCCAGGATGGATACATTGCTGACGAGGGAGAGAACGAGTTCGTAGATGAAAATGAGCTCGAGGAGGACGAGGTCCTACAACCTGCACCTGGCCGTCCGCAACAATACAACCGCAACGCTCGTCCACCTCCACGTCCGGTACGTGATGATGACCATGTGGCCAAACTGAAATTAAACATTCCGCCATTTGAGGGTAGATATAATCCTGATGTATATCTCACTTGGGAATTAGAGGTAGAGCAACGTTTTGCATGTTTACGCTACCCTGAGCATTTGCGTGTTACTGCTGCTACCTGTGAATTTACAGATTTTGCTTCTATCTGGTGGTCTGAATATTGTAGAGTCAATCATGCTAATGTTCCTGCTACTTGGACTGGTCTCAAACATGCCATGCGTACTCGTTTTGTACCTCCACATTATCAACGGGACTTGCTTAAAAAATTAACTCGTTTAGAACAAGGCAAAAATTCTGTACAAGAGTATTATCAAGAGTTACAAACGGGCATGATTCGTTGTGGTATTGTAGAGGATAATGAAGCTATGCTTGCACGTTTCTTTGGTGGTTTAAATAAGGAGATTCAGCATATTTTAGACTACAAGGAGTACAATACTATTACTCGTTTATTTCACCTTGCTTGCAAAGCTGAACTTGAAGTGCAGGATCGTCAACCATCATGGAGAAGAGCTAATAATTCTGCAGGTCGTACTCCTTCATGGTCTACGCGCCAATCAGCTCCACCTTCTCGTGGGGATGCACCAGTTCCTTCCACCTCCCGGTATACCACGCCGACGTCAAGAACGCCACCTGCTCCTGCTCCTGCTCCATCACCATCTGCTGGTCCGACACGGAGTTCTTCTTCCATGGCCTCCACGGGGAAGACTCGCGATATTCATTGTCGCAAGTGTTTTGGGTTTGGTCACATTGAAAAAGAATGCAGAACCAAACGTGTGATGGTGGTACTTGAAGATGGCGAATATGACTCTGCAAGTGATTTTGATGATGATACATTGGCACTTATTGCTGCACGTGATGGTGCCAATTCTGATTCTGACAAGGAGATGGAGGTAATGGGAGCTGAAACTGCTGATCAATACAAGAGCTTAGTTGCACAACGTGTCTTGAGTGTGCAATTGAGCAAAGCTGAGCATGATCAACGCCACAATTTGTTTCAAACAAGAGGCGTTGTTAAGGAGAGAGCTATCCGGATCATCATTGATGGAGGGAGTTGTAACAATCTGGCTAGTATTGACATGGTGGAGAAGCTTGCTCTGCCCACACGACAACGACCTCATCCATATTACATTCAATGGTTTGAGAGCTCCCGTAAGCTCAAGGTAACAAGAACTGCACGCGTGCATTTTACTATTGGTACTTATTCAGATTTTGTTGATTGTGATGTTGTACCTATGCAAGCTTGTTCTTTGTTACTTGGTAGACCATGGCAATTTGATAGAGAATCTGTACATAATGGTAAAACAAATCAGTATTCTCTTACACATGCTGGCAAGAAAATTGGACTTAAACCCATGACTCCGGAACAAATTTTGAAAGATGATCTTGCTAGAGCTAGTAGATTAAAAAATGAGGACAAACATAAGAGTGAGAATCAGATTATTGCTGCAGATTTTGTACCCTCTAAGCATTCTTCTAAATCTGATTCTAACCATGCTACTGAAATTCGTTTGAAGAATCCTTGTTTACTTGCTAGCAAATCTGATCTTGCTGAAATTGATGTCAATATTACTCCATGTTATGCCATTGTTTGCAAAGAAGTTCTCTTTTCATTTGAGGATATGCCTCCTTCTTTGCCACCTGCGGTTGCTAACCTTTTGCAGGAATACATGGATGTTTTTCCACAAGATGTTCCACCTGGACTTCCACCTATTCGTGGGATAGAACACCAGATTGATTTGATTCCAGGAGCTTCGCTGCCCAACTGTGCACCATATCGCACAAATCCTGAAGAAACCAAAGAGATCCAAAGACAAATCCAGAGTTTGTTGGACAAAGGTTATATTCGTGAATCTCTGAGTCCATGCGCTGTTCCTATTATTTTAGTGCCTAAGAAAGATGGTTCTTCGCGCATGTGTACTGATTGTCGAGCTATTAATAATATTACCATTCGATATCGTCACCCTATACCTCGTTTGGATGACATGCTAGATGAGTTGAGTGGTTCTATTATGTTCTCTAAAGTTGATTTGCGTAGTGGTTACCACCAAATTCGTATGCAATTAGGAGATGAATGGAAAACAGCTTTTAAAACTAAGTTCGGTTTATATGAGTGGTTAGTAATGCCATTTGGTTTAACTAATGCACCTAGTACCTTTATGAGACTAATGAACGAAGTTTTACGTGCTTTTATTGGTCGTTTTGTGGTGGTATACTTTGATGACATTCTCATATATAACAAATCTTTAGAGGACCATTTGGATCATTTACGTGCTGTTTTCAATGCTTTACGTGATGCACGTTTGTATGGTAATCTTGAGAAGTGCACCTTTTGCACAAATAGAGTTGCTTTTCTTGGTTATGTTGTTACAGAACAGGGAATTGAAGTTGATCCAGCCAAGATTGCAGCTATTGAGAATTGGCCACAGCCCAAGACGGTTACACAAGTGAGGAGTTTTCTGGGTCTTGCTGGGTTTTATAGGCGCTTTGTCAAAGATTTTGGTTCTATTGCTGCGCCATTGAATGAGCTCACAAAGAAGGATGTGCCCTTTGTTTGGGGCGATGCACAACAAGAGGCCTTCATGATACTGAAAGATAAGTTAACACATGCTCCATTACTCCAACTTCCTGATTTTAATAAGACCTTTGAACTTGAATGTGATGCTAGTGGAATTGGTTTGGGAGGTGTGTTATTACAAGAGGGCAGACCTGTAGCATATTTTAGTGAAAAATTGAGTGGGCCAAGTCTGAACTATTCTACTTATGATAAAGAATTATATGCGCTGGTTCGGACATTAGAAACTTGGCAACATTATTTATGGCCTAAAGAATTTGTTATACATTCTGATCATGAATCTTTGAAGCATATTCGTAGTCAAGCAAAACTGAATCGTCGCCATGCAAAGTGGGTTGAATTTATTGAATCTTTTCCTTATGTTATCAAATACAAAAAGGGTCAAGATAATATTATTGCTGATGCTTTGTCGCGCCGTTATACTATGTTATCTCAGCTTGACTTCAAAATTTTTGGGTTGGAAACTATCAAGGAACAATATTTGCATGATGCTGAATTTAAAGATGTGTTGCAGAATTGTAGAGATGGTAGAACATGGAACAAATTCATCCTTAATGATGGATTTGTGTTCCGTGCTAACAAACTATGTATCCCAGATGGTTCCGTTCGTCTTTTGTTGTTACAGGAGGCGCATGGAGGAGGATTAATGGGACACTTTGGTGTCAAGAAGACGGAGGATGTTCTTGCTGCACACTTCTTTTGGCCACGCATGCGGCGAGATGTTGAGAGATTCGTGGCACGCTGCACTACTTGTCAAAAAGCTAAGTCTCGCCTTAATCCACATGGTTTATATATGCCTCTTCCTGTGCCTAGTGTTCCTTGGGAGGATATTTTGATGGACTTTGTTTTGGGATTACCTCGTACACAGAAGGGGAGGGATAGTATTTTTGTTGTTGTGGATCGGTTTTCTAAGATGGCACACTTTATTCCTTGTCACAAGACTGATGATGCTGCGCACATTGCTGATTTGTTTTTTCGTGATATCGTTCGTTTGCATGGTGTGCCAAATACTATTGTTTCTGATCGTGATACTAAATTTCTTAGCCACTTTTGGAGATGTTTATGGGCTAAGTTGGGGACTAAATTGCTGTTTAGTACTACATGTCATCCCCAAACTGATGGACAAACTGAAGTAGTTAATAGAACTTTATCTACCATGTTGCGGGCTGTTTTAAAGAAGAACTTAAAATTGTGGGAAGAGTGTTTGCCTCATATTGAGTTTGCTTATAATCATTCGCTGCGTTCTACCACAAAGATGAGCCCTTTTCAGATTGTCTATGGTTTTGTTCCACGTGCACCTATTGATTTGTTGCCTTTACCATCTTCAGTGCAAAATAATTTCGATGCTACACAGCGTGCTGAATTGATTTTAAAATTGCATGCAACTACTAAAGACAACATAGAACGCATGAATGTTAAGTATAAAGTTGCTGGGGATAGAGGACGAAAGCATGTTGTGTTTGAGGTTGGTGATCTTGTTTGGTTGCATTTGCGCAAAGATCGTTTTCCTGATTTGCGCAAGTCTAAGTTAATGCCACGTGCTGATGGTCCTTTTAAGGTGATAGCGAAAATCAATGATAATGCATATAAACTTGAGCTTCCTGCAGATTTTGGTACGGTAAGTCCTACATTTAACATTGCAGATTTAAAACCTTACTTCGGTGAAGAAGATGAGGTTGCGTCGAGGACGACTTCAATTCAAGAAGGGGAGCATGATGAGGACATCCCATCTATTGATACACCCGCTGTACCTACAGCGGAACACATACAAGGACCCATCACTCGAGCTCGTGCCAAGCAACTTAACTATCAGGTACTTTCGTTTCTTGGAACTCTTTCTCACATACATGAGAATATGATGCTGCCTAAATCAGATATGTTTGTTACTCTTAGGAATGATGGACCTAGCATGGATGAGAGGGACAAGCATTGGAGCATGATCGTGCATGGAGATGGCAGCATGCGTTTGAGGATTGAAGAAGACGCCACGAGTGGAGATTTCAGAACTTTGAAGCCACCATAATGAAGGATGAAGACTTGGACGAAATATACAAAGAGCTACTTCATAATTTCGTCCATAGATACATGTGGTGCTGCGTCACTTCTATTTTTGGGCCAGGCCCATGTAATTTTCGCAGCAAATAAGACAGCCACTTTTAGGAGTCCGAATTTGAGGAGAAAAGGCCTGTTAGGGATCCGTTCGACCACCCAACCCATGGCTGGTCGCACCCCTACCTTTTCCTCCTCAAATACCCCCCGTAGCCGTCATTAGAACTCGGATTTTGATTAGATTAAAAGTTAGCCATTGCTGCAACTACGAGCTCGACTTTTGAGGCCAATCGCCCAGAAGAAGACCGCCTATTCGGAATCCCACCTTTTGAATAAAGCATACATCTTTCATCCGCAATATCTTGATTGCAGTATTAGTTCTTACTTGTTCTCGATTTCAGGTAGGAATTAAGACCCTCGCTGGTCAGGCTGATCGTGCATCCGCAAGATCAGTAACTCCCGGAGATTGTCCTAGCGATTGCATTGGCGCACGAGCTCCGCACGTGTAGTCGGATCGTCAAGCACGAACTCCACCCACCAAATCGACATATCAAGATCTCATCGAAAGATCGGACACCTTTGCCCTATCATGAGCCATTAGACATGTTCCCTTGGAGTTGGAGCGCTTGGACTCGTTTGCGGAAGCGAAGAGGGATGGTGAAGAGATAGGCTTGGCGATGGCGATGGCGGCCCTTCCTACTTCTTCATCATCACTTGCATCATCACCGGATGGGTATTCTTCTTGAGTCGTCAAGGCATGTATTGGAACGGCTTTCTTCTTATCAAAGTTCCTTGGTGGGTAAGACTTCGCCTTCATCTCCTTGCGAATGAGTCTTCCATTGTGATCTTCCACTCTCTCATAGGGACAATCCGCGATGAAGTGGTGTTGATTACCACAATTGTAGCATGTTCTCACTCTACTTGTGGCCTTAGGTTTGGAGGGACTTGATGACTTCCATTTCTTCATGAAGGCCCGTTGAGCAAGAGCCATGTGTTCGGCATGAGCATACTTCATGTCTTCGGGACTTCCACACATAGACTCTTCCTCTTCCATAAAACTTGCTTCTTCATGAATAGAGACTTTTGCCTTCAAAGCAAGGTTGGGTGCACGCACACCATGAGCACGAGCTAGAGCATCATCCGCATTCTTCTCGGAGATCTTCCTTGCCACAATCTCTTGCAAGATGTCATGAGCGGTCATCTTCCTAAAGTTGGCATCTCCCTTGATTGAGTTCATCGTATCCTTGAAGAAGGGCAAAAGGGCTTGGACAAATTTCCTCTTCATCCATCTCCCATCACATTGAGTGGAGCCAAGGTCGACTAGCTTCACTTGGAGTGCCGAGAGACGCCGATGAAGTTCTTCGGGTGATTCACCATCAAGCATAGCAAAGTTGTCCGCTTCATTAGATGCCTCATCAAACTTGGACTCTTGAATGCTCTCATTGCCGATGAAGAGGTTGGTGAGAGCATCCCAAGCTTCCTTGGCGGAAGAGATGTTGCGAACAAAGGCCTTGTCCTTCTCGGAGAGTGACATGTGAATGAGGTGCAAGGCGGAGGCATTGAGCTGCTTGTCGATTTGCTCCCAAGGTAGCAAGTTGGTCAAGTCCTTGGAAGTTGGATGATAACCCTGCTCAATGATCCTCCAAAGCTCAATAGACACGAAATTGATGTGAGAGCGCATGTTATCTTGCCAATTGGCAAAGCTAGAAGCATCAAGTTGTGGCGGTGGGCCGCATGAGGCAAGGTGTGGCATTTGAAGGTGCCTTCCGGAGACATAGCTTGTAGGATGTGGAACCTCCGTGCTATGTCCCCGAGAGGTGTCATCTTTCTTGGGGGGATCCTCGTTGTTCTCATTCCCATCCTTCTCCGGATCATCCTCGCTTAAGGATGGTTTATCCTTACCCGAGGTGTCAACCGGAGTTGGTGGAGTGGTACTTGATGTTCCACTAGTGAGAGCATCAAGTTGAGATTTTTGGCTTTCCATGGCTGCCATCATAGCATCCATGCGAGTCATTATGTTATTAAGATCCCCCTTAGTGGCGGGTTCCTCGTCGCCCATGATCTCTTAGGCGGTTAAGCCCAATCAAAGAGCACTAGGCTCTGATACCAATTGAAAGGATCACACGGGCGACTAGAGGGGGGGGGGGGTGAATAGGCGCTACACAAAATTTTACCTTTTTTCAATTTTGGGCTTGACACAAAGTAAATTCTCTAGATGTGCAACTAGGTGAATTTCCTAAGTGACAAGCAAGCAAGAGAGCAAGTAAACAAGTAAGCAAGTAAGCGAGTTCGGGTAAGAAATAACCGAGGAGCGGAGACCGGAGACACAAGGATGTATTCCCGTAGTTCCTTCCCTTTGAGGGGAAGTACGTCTACGTTGGAGAGGTGTGGTGACACGGAGTTGACCAACGCCACGGAGGCTCACCTTATTCTCCGGTGAGCAAGCCACGGAGGCTAGCTCGTTCCACTAAGCGGTGGTATTGGGAGAACTCACCGAATCCCTTACACGGAGATTGGGGCACACATCCACAACTGAATTGGAGGCTCCCAAGAAAGCCACGGAGGCTAGAATCCACAAAGACTAGAGAAATCTCGAATCAAACCACCTAGTGTTTCCAAAGAACCACTAGGAGCAAATCCCTCAAACAAACGGAGGGAAAAAAGAAATTCCTTCGGTGGAGATGTAGATCGGGATCTCCTCCTTCGATCCTCCAAAGATCTAAGACTTTGAGTGGTTGAGGGTGGAGATCTTGCAGTGGGGTTGGCTCCAAATAGTGTCTTCTTCTTGATGAGGACGAGCAAGCTGTAGAAGAAGAGGGGAGGGGGTATAAATACCCCTTCCCGAATGTATCCGTTGCAGCCTCCAGGGGCCGGATTATCTGGCCCAAACTTGAACCAGATAATCCGGCGGCCGGATAATCCGGCCCACTTTTGAAAAAATCCGGCCAAATAATCCGGCCATGGATCTGGGTGACGCGCACTCTGGAACTTCTGGTCCTTAGCCATTTTCACCGGGGGGCGGATTATTCGGCCCAGATTTGGAAAAATCCGGCCGAAAAATCCGCCCATGGATCTGGGTGACGCGCACCCTGGAACTTCTGGTCCTTAGCCATTTTCACCGGGGGGCGGATTATCCGGCCCAGATTTGGAAAAATCCGGCCGAAAAATCCGCCCATGGATCTGGGTGACGCGCACCCTGGAACTTCTGGTCCTTAGCCATTTTCACGGGTGGCCGGATTATCCGGCCCAGTTTTGGCCTAAAAATCCGGCCAGTCTTCCTGCACAAAAACTTTGGTAAAATGTCCTGGTGTTGTCAACTAACACACAAAACTAGGGAGGCTAGAAAATGCCCTAACAGATATGCTTTGCACTTCACAATCCTAAAAATGTGTGTACATGAGGAATACCACTTAGTGTTGATATTTAAAGATTATCTAGTCTCTATGTGGTATATCATTCTCATGAGAAATTCAAATTCTATAATGTCCATTAATCATCTTTTTAGATTTTATTTGTATCTTATGAAAATAAATGTTTTATCACATTATGGGGGAGTAATATGCTTTGTGCATACTACAAACCAATATAATGTGTATATTTGAGGTTGTGTCATATAGTGTTGATATTATAAATTATTTTGCGTCTATGTGGCATGTTTGCTCAAACAAGTTCTAATTTGCCAAATTGTTTTATTGCTCTTGTTTTGGATCTTGTTTGTGAGATACTTTCTTGGTAGGGTTTTCCTAAAATGTGGAATGCTACATCAAAGTTGGAAAACCATTTTCTTCAAGTTATCCTAATCATTGCTTTGCGTGATTGTTTAACTATTTGAGTCTATCAAGAATATCTTTTTAGCATGGTGTTTAATTCTTATCTTCTCTGTATGCTTCTTTGTTGTGAAGATGATCTTGGATTTATATGTAAACTACCACCGGGAAATAAATCCAAATACCTCTTGTTCTTGGACAATTGGTACTATATCATGTGGGATATGTATATTGATCATCTTCACATTGGCTATTGCTTTTAATTGCCTTATCTCTAGCCAAAAATGTATTTGTTTTAGCTCCCATTGTCTTCCATGACTTTTGTTATTCCATTTGATTTTGTTGAACTTATCTTGTGTTATTTCTATATAGGTAGATGTGATGATCCCACTTGTGTGCATTTTGTATTCAAATGCAAAATCATAAATAATGCACTAATCTTGGGGGAGCTCTCATATATTTATTATAACACACTCTTTGTGCTTATTTCATTTGGTATTGGTTTTTGTTGGAAGACAAATCTTTTCTTTTTGGGACTTAGTGTGTCATCATAAAAAGTGTGGAGAGTTTGGTTTGTTTGTTTGAACCTTGCTCTCTTTGGGAGTTGGTGATCTCATTCCTTATTATTTATTTCTTACTCTTAAAATGAGATATGTGTTTGAGCATGTGTGTTTTAGTTATGCTTTATGCTCATTGGCTTTTGCTTGGTTCACTAATTGAACTTTGGAGTCAATCTTGTGTTGATTTGATTCATTGATATAATTTGGACAACCTTTTGTCGCTTCACAATTTTGTGTGCTCGCTTGTCCTTCTTGGTGTTTTGTCCAAATTGTATCTTCTTTGGCTCTAGAAAGTCTTGTGCATGCATATTTACTAAATGTATACTTTATGGCATGCTTTTCTTTCTTTGATCAAATATATAGGAGAAGCTCCATCAAATCCTAAATCGGCTAAGATGTGCATGAAATTCAATTTCATATATATATGCACATATTTATGTGGAGTTTGTCCTATATGTTGTAGTTTCTAACTACTTTGGACCCAATGAGTTTGGGGACCATCTTGTACTTGAACTTTGTTTTAGGTACATGGAGATATATTGGTGCTTGTCTCAATAATAAGGATGAAGTGGTGACTAAATGATAATTTGAGGCAAGCTAGGATTATTGAAGAACTCCTATCTACTACATCCTACCATTATATCTCGGTAACAAGTATCTTTTTATGCATACTTCTCTAGTATCCAACCTTGTGTAGGTTGTTTTATGGCATTGAAAATCTTTATTTGCAAATGTTGTGCTTTTTGCAAGGATTCTAATGAAACCTCTTTATTGCAAATGTGAGCAAGTTGAGATGAGGACATATTATTGGGAACATATAAAAATCATGCTCATGATTCTCCTATCCCATATATGTCAACTTAGCAATCTTTTTGCTTATCAATTCATCAATAAGCTCACATGTGCAAAATTGATGAAATTGCAAATTTATTTCTTCCGTTTGGTATTTTTCGTTTTGATACTTGTTGTTTTTATCAAAGCATCCCAACTATCTTCTTTCCCTTGTTGATATTTGCGATGTCTTTGACATGTTTGTGGTTGAAGTTCATCAATATACAATAAGATAAATTGAGCCTTTGGCCATGCTTTAAAAGCAAAAATCTCATTGGTATATTGCATGACTTCATTTTGGATATCTTGTTCTATTCTTAGTATCTATTTTGTGTGTATATGTTTCTTTGTGATAATTATCTTTGTGATATTGTCTACTTAGAAACTTATACACATGAGAGATGATATCTCATTATTTGATATCTTATTTGAACCTTATGTGTTGGGATGGAATGCTAAGCAATATCATTAATTGAAGACTATGTGGATGCTCTATGCTTATCCTTGTGTTAGTCTTATACTATTCTTTGTCATTCCTATCACACATTCCTTTGGTTGAGCCTTTTAATATATTGTCCCTTGCTTGTTGCTCAACCATTTGTTTGATGCAAGTGTAAGCTTAATTTCTTCTCTATGATCTCTTGCAAATGGTTGCGTTTTAAATGTTATTGAGGGAGTGAGGACTCCATGTTGTGCAAATTGTATTCAAATACAAACATTCCAATTCTTGCACGTACCTTGGGGAGCTTCCTCATTTCATTTAAAGCACCATTTTGCGGTTAGCATAGTATTTAATTTCACTTGGTATCATTTTGTTTTGAATAATATTGAGGGAGTGATGATTCCATGTGTGTGCACCTTATACTTCAACTCAAATATAATATTTTGTGCACACACCTTGGGGAGCTTCCTCATATTATTTAGAGCACCTTTTCGATCTTATCATAATATTCTTATTCAATTTGTTCTTTGGATTGTTTGATTGCTCTCTTTATTTGTTGAAGTTTATCCATCATGTTATCTTTTTTTTTTGCAATCTTTGATCCTCAATATAGTTTCATTTCCTTCAAAAATTTGCCTTTGTATATGTGCATGTGTTTTCACTCATTTATTTTGGATATGCACACCGTTTTGGAGGAACTCTCACTATATTGGCCTTCTAAGCTTTTTTCGCCCATTTTGGCAATGGATGCCAATGGGGGAGAAGTTTTGAGGGTTTAAAGGGAATTGGATTTTATGCTTTGGTTTGTTCTTAAGCATTTGCCTTGCATGCTTTGCATGGTTGAGTATATAGTGGAAACTCCACCAACAACCTTGGTTGGCAATATATGCAATGAAATCAAGATCATTCACACGTGCATAGATTGTGTGGGAGTTTGCTCTATATATGGTGGTTTTACTAACATCACATACTTTTGTAGTATTTGATGTTAGTACAACCATTTTGGTTCTTTGAATTCATTATATAAACCCTCTCAAAGAGATTATCATCAATTACCAAAATGGGGGAGATTGAAAGATCATATCGAGCCCCATGTGTGGTTTTGGTAATTAATGACAATCCCTATGGACTAATGGTTGCATTGAGTTATATGTGTAGAACTTGTCCATAGACAATGCTTGAACCATTTGTTGGATTCAAGGTTGTAAAAAGAAGATTATGTGTTGACCAAGGTGTTATTCAAGAAGTGATCCAAAGATTGGTCTTAAGGGTCTTGAGCTTATGTCAAGTGTGTCTTGAAGAATAAGATTGAGTGAGCTCTCATGTGTATCCTCAAGACACCATCATTATGGAGAAAGAAGAATTGGCCCGAGGATTGATCAAGTCAAAGCGCAAGTTCAAGATGAGCAACTAGAAGAGAACATATGCTTGAAGCTTGCCATCTATATTGTGATCATGGATATGTGAAGATATGCTTAAAGAGAGTCTCTTCCATAGTGCAGTATGGAGGAGCAATCCGCAAGACTTCACCAAGCAAGATTAATCAAGAAAGGTGGTCCAACTTGAGAAGATCAAGATCGTCATTATTCACCTCAAGTGGAATGCTCAAGGCAACGGTATGATAGTGTTAGGGTTTCTTTCTTACCGGTCTCATGGTGTTAGTTGTGAGACCGGGTTATAGGATTGGTAGCCGTACTATCAAGAGGGGCTCTCGAGTGAGTAACTTAATTGTATCGTTCGGAGAGAGCTCAAACCTTTGCATACTTGGCATCATCTTTCTTGGTTCTTATTTGGGTTTTATCCATGTGAGGTTCTAGAGCTTGTGGTTGTTTCCATGACAAGCTCTAGCTCATCAAAAACGGAATCCGTATGGAACACTTCTTGCATTTTTGGTGTTTGGAGATTTTACCGGTTTGTCTTCGAAGAGAGGTCAAACCTTTCATCATTTGGTTTTATCCTCCTTTGTTGGACTATGATGTTTCCCTGCATAAAGTTATAGAGCTTGTTGTTGTGATTCCAACAAGCCCAAGATCATCGAAAACGGAGTCCGGATGCTCAAGTTATTGCCGTTTTTGTTTTGGTGTTTCTGCCAGTTTCAGGAGGGGCGGCTTTAGCCGGCCCAGGGCCGGAAATAGCCGGACCGGGGCGCTCGATTGCCTCTCTGATTCAGTCCGGATTTTTGTCCGGCTTTAGCCGGTCTGGCCGGCTTTAGCCGGTGTTAAGTCCGGCTTTAGCCGGTCTAAATGGCTGTAACGGTCATATTTCGTGGGGAGGACCTATAAAAGGACCCCCTTCTTCCCCAAGGGCTGGTAGCTCGTTTTTCCTCTCTTTCTCTCTCTCCCACCATTGTTGACCTTGGAAAGTTTGCCCATCTCTCAATCCCTCCCATGATTCTTGCATATTTTTGAGGGAAAAGAGAGAGGAGATCTAGATCTATCTTTCCACCAATCAAAATCTCCTCTTAGTGAGGGGAACCTCTTGTGGATTTAGATCTTGGAGTTCTTTGTGAATTTCCTTTGTTCTTCCTCTCATATCTCTCCATAGCATTAGTTGCTTTGGTAGGATTTGAGTGAGAAGGATTTGAGCACCTTGTGTGCTCTTGCCATTGCATAAGTTGCATCGGTTTGAGATCTCCCCGGAGATTCGAGTAAGTGAAAGTTTGTGAGCTTATTACTCTTGGGTTCTTGGAACCCTAGACGGCTTTGTGGCTTTGTGGTGCCTTTGTGGCTATTCTTGGGAGCCTCCAATTAAGTTGTGGATGCGTGCCCCAAGCTTTGTGTAAAGGCCCGGTTCCGCCTTGAGGAACCCCTTAGTGGAAGAGTGAGCTAGGCCTTTGTGGCGCAAGCTCACACCGGAGAATAGGGTGAGGCCTTTGTGGCGTTGGTTAGGCCTTTGTGGCAATACCACACCCCTCCAACGAGACGTACTCCCTTTCAAGGGAGGAACTCGGGAATACATCATCGTCTCCGCGTGCCTCGGTTATTTCTATACCCGAGCTCTTTACTTATGCACTTTACATTGTGATAGCCTTCGTGCTTGAAGTCATATATCTTGCTATCACCTTGTTACTTGTATTGCTTAGCATAAGTTGTTGGTGCACATAGGTGAGCCTAGTTTATTTAGGTTTTATGTGCTTGACAAAATAAACGCTAGTTTAATTCCGCTTTTGTTCAAGCCATTCATAAAATTTGATATCGCCTATTCACCCCCCCCCTCTAGGCGACATCTGTGTCCTTTCAACTTCATGCAAGGCCAACAATGTGTTTAGTCGGCTTGGAGGTGCTAAGCGTCATAGGTCTCCTTCTCAACCTGGGGGGCACAAACATTGGCGAGGAAAATCATCTGACCAACAACCCTATTTTGTGATGGAGCCGACATACTGGAGCTGTGCACCTACGTATCAACAATATCCTCCATGGGGATTTAATCATTCGGCGCCATATCCTAGAGGACCCTCTGCTATATTTCAGCCAGATTGGATTCAAGAACAAGAAGGTCCTATATACAAAAGACCTTTGCATGAAAAGAAAGCGTGGTTCAATCACAAGGAAAATAGATCACCGGTACACATTGCATATGGAAAGGATTATAATGGTGCCTGCAAAAAGGTATGGATGCCGATGAAGCATGCTGAACTAAAGCTTGTTAAAAGTCCGGAGAATTTAGACGCTGCTCATGGTCTGAAACTTGGGGGGCACGAGTCAGCTGAAGGTGTGGTTTCGAATCCAAAAACAAGTGGCATTGATGGAGTTGGTTGTGGTTCAGTTCATAGAAAAGGTGCTGATACGGAAGGAAAACATGCAACCGCTGCTTCCTCTAGTACAAGTGCAAGTCAGAAAAATAAATCGGTTAACATGCAAACCGATTTGGCCAGTAGAGGCATTGCCTCAGGAACGTCCATGCGTTTACAGCTAGGTGGTTTGAAGTCTAGTACTAGCACATCTACACAACGTTGGAGTTTAAGAAATAGAGGCAACCAGAGAGCTAAAGATAGAAACGCATCTGATCAACAGGGAGTGTTTTCGGCCAAGGAAAAAATATTTGCCCCACAAACAACAAAAACTCAGTACAGGCCGAAATATTTAGGGGGCAACGGAATTAAGTCAGTTGCACCGGGGACTAAACCAGGACTTCAGTGGTGCCCAACGGTACTCACACCTACTCAAAAATGACGGGTGCAGCGATTGCGGGCGTCGGAAATCCGAGAAGAAAAAGCTGAGAAAAAGAGTGATGCACGGTTCAATAGAGATAAACCAATGACTCCTCCGAAAATGACATGGAAGGAGAAGCGTCTTGCGGGTGAGGAAAATAAAAATGCTGATAACATGGGTGTTGATGGAATTTTAGAAAATACAAGATATACACCTACTGATATGGATATTGATAAATATGGATAATCTGGCTAGCATCATGTTTACAGAGGCATCGGTTAATTTGCAAAACAGTGAGATACATTGTTTGACCGATTCTAGTGTTAGTTGGCGCAAAGACGTGCCTAGAATTATCGTTTCTGTAAGAGCGATATGCACGAAATAATTAATGATTTTGATTACATGGAGAAACTTTGGACATGGATTCTCATCGGCTAACATACTTGAAAAGAATAACGGTGATGCAAGTATTTCAGTGTTTACATTTGCTAATGCTAATATGGAAGCCGATCAGAACAATGATCATAGAGTTATCAACACGGTATTTAGCATAAGAAGACGACAGGAAAGAATACATGATTGCATATCCAGAACGTCGCTTGCTCGAAGCCAAAAATCGGTATGTGTTTATTGAGCAGTAATGCATGTACAATATTTTTGCATTATTTACTTTCTAGTACATGTGTACAACAAACCGATTCTTAGTGATTGTATTGCATGAAAGTAGAATATCACTTTGCATATAAATCGCTGCATGCTGTTAGGGGTATTGCCGATTTTATTGTTTTAAATTTCATCCAACAATCTTGTTTATAAAACATTGGTCTGTGTAAAATATCTTTGTACAAAATAACCAAGCTAAGTATTGAAGCTTTATAGCTTGGTTTGCAAAATTTGATAGACATTGGTGTAAAGGATATAGATGCATTTTGAAATTCGCTTCTGGTAGTGCAACAATGAAAAGGCGAATTCAGTGTTTTAATGGATTACTAAGTAGCTAGTTAGACTGATGTTTAGTTATAGTTAAATCTCCCTTTCCATCGTATAGCTAGAGGAGAAAATTCTAGAGCTAATTGCTTAGCCCAACAAGCATCCGGTTACCACAGTAGCAAATGAAGTTTTATATATATATATATATATATTACAAAGGCCGATGCTAGCTGATTTAGAAAACGAATACACATGTTATATTCTAGTTTTGAATAGCATATGGAAGCAGTGGTTTGTATAGAACGTTAAATGCATGGTGCAGCTCATCCTGGGCAGCTATCAACTAATAGTACATGGCAATCATGATTCGGTACATGAGCCGCAAATAATCGAATCATAAGTATTTCAGAACCAGCTGATTGGAGAGTACCTCTGATAAGTTATTAAAAGGATCCAAGTCTGATAGAGATAGGACCATTCGGCAATAATCTTTCAAATACGCTTTGATGAATAAGTGGATTGTATCGCCGAATGATCGATAGCTTATTTTAAATTGCTTGGATTCTGATCAATCTAAATTAGCTATGGTGAAGTGAATGAAGCAATGCACAGAGCACATAAGTCGGCTCATGGGATACGTTGGTTGTTTAAAAAAAGCGAGTTTTTATTGGTCGAATTTGTTACAAAATAGTTTTCGGCACTAAAAGGATTGTGTCCTATTGGGACTAAAGATATAAAATTCGGCAAATGGTCGCCGAGTTGGGAAGGCCGACATAGAGGTGTAGAGATTGTTCTTAAAAAATCATATTTTGTGCAATCTTTGCAGAAGAGAAATTTCTAAAAGATCTCAATGAAAATGCTTGAAAATATCATCCTAACATGTGGCAGAAGGCTTAATGATACAATGGCCGATATGTTATCTCAAGTATCGCTCTAAGCAAAATCTTTATCTTTATCTTCTTTACTATAGGATTCCAGTTGGTGATGGTGAAGCCACTTTTGATTAAAACATTTGATTTCCTATTGTACCCTTGCAAAACTAGGCATATTTACGGCTTGCTGCCACCGCAGAGAGCCCCTCGACCTCTGCCATGAGCCCACGACCCTTCTTCCACCCTCTCTTGGTTTCTCCTCACGCGAAGAAAGGTGAGGCGAAACTAGGGTTGGGTCGCCACTCCATCTAGAGCTCCGACTCCGGCCACTAGAGAAGCAGCGCCGCCGGGGCGACTGCGATCTCTCTCTCTCGGTGCAGTGCCTCTCCTTTCGAACCCGCTTCCAATCGGCAAGCCACACCGCTCCTCCCCATCCCCGACCGCCGCCAGGAGCTGACGCATGAGATGCACCGTCGTCTCGTTAGGCCTCGCTTCTCCGCGGCACAACTTCTCGCGGGTTTGTTCCTCCTCAACGCACAACTCACCTTCTGCACGCCTGCGCCCAAATTCCCCTCTCCTATCCGATTTGATTTCCATCAGGATCTGGTCATGATACAATCCTTTGATCTCCACAGTTGCCAGAAGCAGAAGGAGATCGCCGCTGGGATAGCACGGCTCCCATGTCCATTCACGACCAGATTAATTTCCTTGGACGCATGCGCACCCAATCTGGCTATGTGTGATCAGCCAAATTCTTGGATTTCCAACCCACCCAAATCGAGCTTTCTCGGCATTAACATTCTCATCTTTGGCATACAGATGTGAAAGGGGTTCACCGGATTGATCATGGCTTTGCGGCTTAGTCTGGTCGTGCTCAAAATTGCATTGCATGATCCAATTAACCTTCCCTAATGGAAGCAGTCAAGCAGCAGGAACATCACGGTGGATCTGGTCAGCCAGGAATGCTTGGGAAGTAAAAAGTTTGATTATTCAGATGTCCTTTTAACCTGCAAATTCACGTAGTGTTAAGGCTTCTGAAATTTTTCGACCAATTTCCCTCAGTGACCTATTGTGGCATCACAATGGATGGCGCTAAGGGAGAAAGGGTTCTTCATTGTGTAGCAGGCGCCTAAAGAGTGAGCTAACTGACCTTGACCGATTATCTATTTAGTTCTCAGTTACATCACTACATACCATGTGATTCTGCAAATAGCGTGTAGTCAAAATCAGCTGCGTCCATATAGTGTATGATGAAGTCTGTCCTGGATGGCATGGATTGATGAATTCTTATATGGATGCGAACTCTTGTTTGTAATGAGCTTTCTACTTGTGTTACTTGACTCCGCATTTGAGACAGTTTAGAATGGTAATGCATGTGATAGTCTTGTGCAACCCATAGATTATTTGCTTCCATTCCATGTTTTACCATAGGTATTTCACTCCTAATCTACTAATGGTCCTCTTGCTTATGTTTTACCATAGGTATTTCATGGAACGAGGGTTCAAAACTCCTCGGGCTGCTTAACAATTGTGGTATGTCATGTGGTAATGATTTTTTGGTACTCCCAGGACCCTGGTAATGCCACAATGTACTCTGCCCTGTAATGGTTATGTACCAAATTTGGATACTATAATGTCGCCTAATGAGTATTTAGGACTCTTTTGTTCCTAGCACTCTCGGAAAATATGATTGACTGATCTGTACTGAAATTTATGTGCTCTTAGGAGAATCGATTGTACAATGATGTGAAGCCTCAAATACCAAGGGATCCGTGTGATTAGGGATATGACAAGAGTGGCATAATACTCTTACACCTACGGGTATGGTTAAGACAGAACTAAAGCTTCTTTGAGATCCAATTATTCATGGTGAATAAGCCATTTCTCACAAAAGAAAAAGTTATATGTGTGTCTTAATTTTGTGTCATCAACTACTCACCTCTGGTTCCTTCCTTCCGATGCCATATTTCAGGTCTCGGTTGATATATTTTTCAGGTTTCCCAGGCTATCTTGGCAGCACATGAACTGTGTGAAAGGTGCTGCTATTATCTTGCAGGTTGTAGCTCAAAAATATGTGGCCAGTTTATGTCTTGCATATTTTGGTTGGATCCGCACACATGGATGCTCCCAATGAAATATCATACCTAATGATAGAAGGTTTTTAGCATCGGCGGTAAGTTGTAGTTGTTTTCGATTTGAGATCATTGCCAGAGCACCGTTTTACTATGCAACTTGTTTGAACAAGAATAATTTGTGTTTCTTCTTGCATAGTGGTCTGATTAGCTTCTTCTTACACCTTATGGTCATGCAGAAAGTGGAAGTGGAATTGGAAGCTTTCTTGGTTGATCAAGAACAAATGGATATTTTCTTTTTATTTTGCTTACTAAAAATTCTCCTCTGATATTTAATTTTCGTGTTATGTATAGTACAAATATCATTTAAGGGAATGATTTGAAATTTGTTAAAGCTAGAAGAGGCGTTCTTAAGGTGCATGGCAGAAAAGAGAACACCCATACGATATTCACTGTTGTTCCTATTCTACTTTTAGTTACTGGTTTACTAATGTTCCCGCTCTGCTTGTTTATACTGCAAATACTTACCTGATGATGCTGAATAATATGATTATGATTAACCTTGAGAAACTCTTTGCATCACTGTAGTGTAATTTGTCATATTTCATATATATCTAACATCTCTCTACTACTGTGCGGATGGAAGGAGACCATGCCGAGGCAAGTTTTTACTTTCTCAATTCTTCTTTTACTGAAGTAAATATTTTTATAGTTTTTTTCAACAGTTTCTGAATTCTCGAGAAAATTGATGAATGTGCAACTCGAGTACCGCACAATGTCTACACGTCAATAGTCATATCAATGTTTGTATGAAATACACATGGATACACTTATGTAAAAAGCGCACCTGAGCTATTGATTATGATATGTTACTTGTGGTTATGGTGCAGAGGTGGCAAGTCAAACTTAATTTTGGAGGAAAAGGTTATGTTAGTATTGTGTTTAGTTTAGGATTTCTCCTGTTAATATATGTATGGTCTTTCCACTTGACAATGTTGTTGCACCTCGTTTTGTCAAAAGATAGCAACTCTTGGACATGAACACTACTTATGGATATAGCATGCACAATTATACTTCAAAGATATGCATAAATGTAAGGTTAACAGTCATTGGGATGAAGTAGAAAGGGATAATGGACACAACAATCATAATTCATATACTATAAATTTTGATAAGTAATGTATAAGATTTTTATTAGACCGTAGCAACGCACGGGCATTCAACTAGTTACTATAGGATTCCAGTTGGTAATGGTGAAGCCACTTTTGATTAAAACATTTGATTTTCGATTTTGCCCCTTAAGAGTGTACAACTACAACCCCTCAACGTTTGACTATGGTGGGATGTCACGGCTGTTAGAGTTAATTGCATGCAATCAAATCATTTATTTATTTCCTATTTATTTGCGGGCCAATCAAATCAGCAGTTAACTCGAAATAAAAATAAACTAGCCGAATGCCCGTGAGTTGCTACGGCTTTTGCGAAAATCACACTTATCACTGTGTTTTTGTGAACCTTGCCAACATACCTGATACCTCAATCCTCTATGGACTCCAGAAACTTCACCACCACTGGGTCGTCCTTGACAAGATCCAAGATGATTCCATTGTTGATCATCTACCACACAAACTCGAGGTCGGCCGGGCGGCGGCCTTGCTACTGTTCTTGGCCCGCTTGGCGCGGATTGCGTCCAGCGCCTCGACGTGCTTCTGCACGCGCTTCTCCTGGATCCGCCGCTGCGCCTTGACGTCACCGTCGGTGTCCAGCTTGACGAGCTCGTTCATGAGCGCCTCGGTGAGCGCGACTACGTCGGCCTCCACCACCCTCCCGCCCTTGTTGACGATCGTCTCCAGCGTCGACACCTAGAACGAACACCAAGTCAACTCAACTGCCCCACCCGCCATGGAGAAGATCGGATATGGATGGCAAAGAAGAAGAAGAAGCTACGACATATACCTTGGATGCGAGCTTGTCGACGTCGAGGCTGATCCTTGAGACGGCCTTGGCGGCCTTTTACGCCTTGGCATTCCTCCGCTCCTCGATGAGACTCCTGGCCTGCGCCTCGGGTTCCTCGACCATGGTCATCTTGGATCGGTCCCTGACGCCGACCATGTCGAGGAACTCCTTGGAGTCGCGCTCTCGGTCCTTGTAGAGCACCTTCTGGTCGTCCGGGTGGAGGCCCGTCTTCTAGGACATGAGCTTCTTGAGCTCCCCGAAGGAGGCCTCGGAGTTGACATAGACCTCGTGGGTGACGCCGGCGAACTTGACCTTGACGCGGATGGTGGGAACGGGGGCGCCGCCGGGCCGCGAGTCGGAGTCTGGGGTGCGCTTCTGGATGAGCATCCCGCTGGAAGACGTCTTCCTCCTAGAAATGGAAGGAATATTGATTATCATTTATTTATGTATTAATTGATATTAATTATGATTTGATATTGTGATTGATACTGTAATTAGCGCCTGAACCGTGATTAAAGTAGATTTTTTTGTTAGAGGTATTTTAGACAATCAAATGATGTAGAGGCAAAGTGCCTTCACCAACTCAGAACCAATAGTAAAGATAGTAAAGAAAGATGTGTACATCATCTCATGAACTTATTCCTTAATTTTGGTCACAAGCATAATCCAGAAGCCCTGGGTACTAAATATGTCTCACCCAAATCGATGACCACCGTCCCCTTCATATCGCTACCCTCTGGAAGCCTTGAGCGCATCCAGAAGCCTCCGCAGCTCCCGAAGCTTGCAGAGAGATCTCGGCGGCCGTAAGCCGCGGCGGCGGCATCTACATGCTAGTGCAAAACTTATGCCGCGAGATCTTCACGAGACAAGCTAGCTGGCTCAAGGTACCTGCAACAAGGAGCGACCAGATCATGCGGCTAGGCGGGGCGATGTTCGCCACACGAAGGCAGATAGCTAGTTGACCAACCTGGACGATTGCCTGGAGGTGGAATACAGAGCACGGTTTTTCTTTTTGGGTGTATAGGTAGTAGAGATTGATTTGATTACCAACAATTATGGTATCCTTCCGTGGACGAATTATGGTGATGAATGTTCCCTGATACTGCTAGCCTAATACTGCTAGCCTAATTAATGTTCCCTGATTCCCTGATTTTCGGTGATTGATTAATAATTATTGTTGGCCAAAAGTTTAGGCTAATTTGAGCTGATTGCTTTATGCGTGCTGTTTCGGCTGATTTCATGTTATCTTAGGGATATAATGAGAAGTCAAATGTTTTAATCAAAAGTGGCTTCACCATCACTAACTGGAATCCTATAGTAAAAGAAGAAAGAAGATTAATGTTCACGCGCTAAAGTCACAGGAACCCGAGGAGATCGATTGCATTTATAAGATATAAGAAAATTGTCCTTTGTCGCGCATCACTCATGCCTCCATCATCAAATCCAAGGTGAGCCAAGCCCAACAACGCGCAGTTCCGCCTCGCACCTCGCACGGATCCTGCCGCCGCGCTCATGTCGGTCATCCCAGTTTGACACCGCCGCCGGTCGCCTCCAGTTTGACGATGCCGCTGCGGGTCATGCCCAAATCAACGCTGCCGCCGTCCACATGTCACATCGTAGATCAAGACGTCTGCCTCAATCTTGATTCGCATCCAAGCAGCTCGCGGCGACGGTGCACCACACACGGTGGAGATTCTGCTGCAGCGGCGCTACGGGAGCGGTAATCGTCGATGGGGGAGGCGAGTATTCTTCCATATAAACATCTTTCCCTCCTCCCTCCTGATTCCCCGCCGATCTGAACATTTTATTGCTTGCGGCATGTTTCACCCTATTTCTGAACGTCCTGCCCACGTCCATTGTTCAATACAGCTTATGTAGAATTCTGAATCAAACTTCATTATCTTTGTGTTCAGCAGTTTTACAGTATCAACACCCGTCGAGTAAATCCATATGACTGTCTTACCAACAAATTTTACAGGTCGAGTATATCTAGAGTAACAGTGCCACACTATAACAAAAAAAACACCAGCAGCTGCAGACGCAGAGGGGGCCTGACTATTAAGAGCCTAAGGAAGATAATGTGACTAATAATTTTGTGTTTCTTTATTCTGCATCTGTATTTCTTTGTGTTACTATTGCATATTTATTGATTTACGCTTTGGCATTGTAACATAGAGCGTTTGCCTTATTTACTTATTGTCAATGGTAACCTTGGATGACATGATAGGCTCAATGAAATAGTAACAAACAATTGTGTTAGGCGGTGCCGGGTTGTATAGGACATATGCTACTGAATCCAACATTGGGGCATGAGTTCATGGGGAGGTATAGGATGGTAGACTAAATAATATAGCATTCTTGACAGTTTTGAGTTCTGCTCGTTTAGAGATATTTCAGTATAAGCTGTAGGGTTTAGAGCAATTAATTGATCTGTGCAAAAACATCCTACTTAAGTCAACATATAATCAGTTTCTGAATAATAATGACAGTTTTTGGGTATGTATAAATGTGTTCTGTGTGCAAGTTTTGGCAAAAAGAGTAATCTACTTGAGTTGTTTGAATTTCTGAAGAGAAGAGCTTTGCTAGCTCCGTTCGTATTTGTGAGATTTTAGTAAATTTGCAGTGCATGGATTTTCACCTTACATTTCTATTTCTTGATGATGTGATTGCTATCTTTAATTCTGGTTAATCTTGACAGTAACATGAAAGTTGCAGTCACATGTTATTCAGACAAGATTCAATATCATGTATGTTCGAATTTTGACATGGACGTTTTCCTTCCCTTAAGTACATAATGTGGGGAAACGTATGTGTCCGCGTCAAGTTAAGCGCGATTGCCCCTTTTTTGCCCGACGTTGCCTGTTTCCACGTTTTCGCCCATCGCTTAGCCGTTTTGAGGCGTTTCCGCTGTAACACGGGGCAACGTACGTGTCCGCGTCAAGTTAAGCGACGCTTGCCCGTTTTCGCCCGACGTCGTCCGTTTCCATGTTTTTGCCCTTTGTTAGGCCGTTTTCAGGAGTTTCCGTTATAACAAGGGGCAACGTATTTGTCTGCGTCAAGTTAAGCGGCGCTTGCCTGTTTTTGCCTGACGTCGCACGTTTCCACGTTTTCGCCCATCGTTAGCCGCCTTTAGGCGTTTCCGCTGTAACACAGGGCAACGTACGTGTCCGCGTCAAGTTAAGCGACGCTTGCCCATTTTCGCTCGATGTTGCCCGTTTCCACATTTTCGCCCTTCGTTTAACCATTTTTAGGAGTTTTCGCTGTAACAAGGGGCAACGTATGTGTTCGTGTCAAGTTAAGCGACGCTTGCCCGTTTTCCCCCTTCGTCGCCCGTTTACACAGATCGCTTAGCCATTTTCAGAAGTTCCCGCTGTAACATGGGGCAACGTATGTGTGCGTTTCAAGTTAAGCGACGCTTAACCGTTTTCGCCCGACGTTGCCTGCTTCGAATTTTTCGCCCATCGCTTAGCCGTTTTCAGGCATTTCCGCTGTAACACGGGGCAACGTACGTGCCCGTGTCAAGTTAAGCAAATCTTGCCGTGTTTACGCCAAACATCACCTGTTTCCACGTTTTCGCCCTTCGTTTAGCTGTTTCCAGGCGTTTCCACTGTAACATGGGGCAACATATGTGTCTGCGTCAAGTAATGCGACGCTTGCCCATTTTCGCCCGACGTCGCTAGTTTCCACGTTTTCGCCCTTTGTTTAGCCATTTTCAGGCGTTTTCGCTGTAAGACGTGGCAACATTTGTGTCCGCGTCAAGTTAAGCGATGCATGCCCATTTTCGCCCGACGTCGTCAGTTTCCATGTTTTCGCCCTTTGTTTAGACGTTTTTAGGAGTTTCTACTCTAACACGGGGCAACGTACGTGTCCGCGTCAAGTTAAGCGGCGCTTGCCCTTTTTGCCCGACGACGCACGTTTCCACGTTTTCGCCCATCGTTAGCCGGCTTTAGGCGTTTCCGCTGTAACACAGGGCAACGTACGTGTCCGCGTCAAATTAAGCGACGCTTGCCCATTTTCGCTCGACGTCGCCTGTTTCCACATTTTCGCCCTTCGTTTAGCCATTTTTAGGAGTTTTCGCTGTAACAAGGGGCAACGTATGTGTTCGTGTCGAGTTAAGCGACGCTTGCCCGTTTTCGCCCGAAGTCGCCCGTTTACACAGATCACTTAGCCGTTTTCAAACGTTCCCGCTGTAACATGGGGCAACGTACGCGTGCGTTTCAAGTTAAGCGACGCTTAACCGTTTTCGCCCGACGTTGCCTGTTTCCAAATTTTCGCCCATCGTTTAGCCGTTTTCAGGCATTTCCGCTGTAACACGGGGCAACATACGTGCCCGCGTCAAGTTAAGCAAATCTTGCCGTGTTTACGCCAAACATCACCTGTTTCCATGTTTTCGCCCTTCGTTTAGCCGTTTCCAGGCGTTTCCACTGTAACATGGGGCAACATATGTGTCTGCGTCAAGTAATGCGACGCTTGCCCGTTTTCGCCCGACGTCGCCAGTTTCCATGTTTTTGTCCTTTGTTTAGCCATTTTCAGGCGTTTCCGCTGTAAGACGTGGCAACATTTGTGTCTGCGTCAAGTTAAGCGATGCATGCCCATTTTCGCCCGACGTCGTCCGTTTCCATGTTTTCGCCCTTCGTTTAGACGTTTTTAGGAGTTTCTACTCTAACACGGGGCAACGTACGTGTCCGCGTCAAGTTAAGCGGCGCTTGCCCGTTTTTGCCTGACGTCGCATGTTTCCACGTTTTCGCCCATCGTTAGCCGCCTTTAGGCGTTTCTGCTGTAACACAGGGCAACGTACGTGTCCGCGTCAAGTTAAGCGACGCTTGCCCATTTTCGCTCGACGTCGCCCGTTTCCACGTTTTCGCCCTTCGTTTAGCCATTTTTAGGAGTTATCGCTGTAACAAGGGGCAACGTATGTGTTCGTGTCAAGTTAAGCGACGCTTGCCCGTTTTCGCCCGACGTCGCCCGTTTCCACGTTTTCTCCCATCGCTTAGCCGTTTTCAGGCGTTTCCACTGTAACACGGGGCAATGTACGTGTCCCCGTCACGTTAAGCGACACTTGCCCGTTTTCGCCCGACGTCGCTCGTTTCCACGTTTTCGCCTTTCGCTTAGCCGTTTTCAGGTGTTTCCATTGTAACATGGGGGCAACGTACATGTCCGCGTCAAGTTAAGCGACGCTTGCCTGATTTCGCCCGACATCGGCCATTTTCACACATCGCTTAGCCGTTTTCAGGGGTTTCCGCTGTAACATGGGGCAACATATGTGTCCACATCAAGTTAAGCGATGCTTGCCCGTTTTCGCCCGACGTTGCCTGTTTCCATGTTTTCGCCCATCGAATAGCCGTTTCCAGGTGTTTCTGCTCTAACACAGGGGCAATGTACATGTCCACGTCAAGTTAATCCACGCTTGCCCGTTTTCACCCGACGTCGCCCGTTTTCACACATCGCTTATCCGTTTTCAGGCGTTTCCGCTATAACATGGGGAAACGTACGTGTGCGCGTCAAGTTAAGCGCGATTGCCCCTTTTTCGCCCGACGTTGCCTGTTTACACGTTTTCGCCCATCGCTTAGCCGTTTTCAGGCGTTTCCGCTGTAACACGGGGCAACGTACGTGTCTGCGTCAAGTTAAGCGACGCTTGCCCGTTTTCGCCCGACGTCGTCCGTTTCCACGTTTTTGCCCTTCGTTAGGCCGTTTTTAGGAGTTTCCGCTATAACAAGGGGCAATGTACTTGTCCGCGTCAAGTTAAGCGGCGCTTGCCTGTTTTTGCCTGACGTCGCCCGTTTCCACGTTTTTGCCTATCGTTAGCCGCCTTTAGGCGTTTCCGCTGTAACACAGGGCAACGTACGTGTCCGCGTCAAGTTAAGCGACGCTTGCCCATTTTCGCTCGACGTCGCCCGTTTCCACATTTTCGCCCTTCGTTTAGCCATTTTTAGGACTTTTCGCTGTAACAAGGGGCAACGTATGTGTTCGTGTCAAGTTAAGCGACGCTTGCCCATTTTTCCCCTTCGTCGCCCGTTTACACAGATCGCTTAGCCGTTTTCAGACGTTCCCGCTGTAACATGGGGCAACGTATGTGTGCGTTTCAAGTTAAGCGACCCTTAACCGTTTTTGCCCGACGTTGCCTGTTTCCAAATTTTCGCCCATCGCTTAGTCGTTTTCAGGCATTTCCGCTATAACACGGGGCAACGTACGTGCCCGTGTTAAGTTAAGCAAATCTTGCCGTGTTTAAGCCAAACATCACCAGTTTCCACGTTTTCGCCCTTCGTTTAGCTGTTTCCAGGCGTTTCCACTGTAACATGGGGCAACATATGTGTCTGCGTCAAGTAATGCGACGCTTGCCTGCTTTCGCCCGACGTCGCCAGTTTCCACGTTTTCGCCCTTTGTTTAGCCATTTTCAGGCGTTTCCGCTGTAAGACGTGGCAACATTTTTGTCCGCGTCAAGTTAAGCGATGCATGCCCATTTTCGCTCGACCTCGTCCGTTTCCATGTTTTCGCCCTTCGTTTAGACATTTTTAGGAGTTTCTACTCTAACACGGGGCAAAGTACGTGTCCACGTCAAGTTAAGCGGTGATTGCCCGTTTTTGCCTGACGTCGCGCGTTTCCACGTTTTCGCCCATCGTTAGCCGCCTTTAGGTGTTTCCGCTGTAACACAGGGCAACGTACGTGTCCGCGTCAAGTTAAGCGACGCTTGCCCATTTTAGCTCGACGTCGCCCGTTTCCACATTTTCGCCCTTTGTTTAGCCATTTTTAGGAGTTTTCGCTGTAACAAGGGGCAACGTATCTGTCCATGTCAAGTTAAGCGACGCTTGCCCGTTTTCGCCCGACGTCGCCCGTTTCCACGTTTTCGCCCATCGCTTAGCCGTTTTTAGGCATTTCCACGGTAACACGGGGCAATGTCCGTGACCCCGTCACGTTAAGCGACACTTGCCCGTTTTCGCCCGACGTCGCCCGTTTCCACGTTTTCGCCCTTCGCTTAGCCGTTTTCAGGTGTTTTCGTTGTAACATGGGGGCAACGTACATGTCCGCGTCAAGTTATGCGACGCTTGCCTCATTTCGCCCGACATCGGCCATTTTCACACATCGCTTAGCCGTTTTCAGGGGTTTCCGCTGTAACATGGTCAACATACGTGTCCACATCAAGTTAAGCGATGCTTGCCTGTTTTCGCCCGACGTTGCCTGTTTCCACGTTTTCGCCCATCGAATAGCCATTTTCAGTTGTTTCTGCTGTAACACAGGGGCAACGTACATGTCCGCGTCAAGTTAATCCACGCTTGCCCGTTTTCGCCCGACGTCGCCCGTTTTCACACATCGCTTATCCACGTGTCCGCGTCAAGTTAAGCGACGCTTGCCCCTTTTTCGCCCGACGTTGCCTGTTTCCACGTTTTCGCCCATCGCTTAGCCGTTTTCAGGCGTTTTCGCTGTAACACGGGGAACGTACGTGTCCGCATCAAGTTAAGCGACGCTTGCCCTTTTCGCCCGACGTCGTCCGTTTCCACGTTTTTGCACTTCGTTAGGCCATTTTCACGAGTTTCCGCTATAACAAGGGGCAACGTACTTTTCCGCGTCAAGTTAAGCGGCGCTTGCCTGTTTTTGCCTGACATTGCCCGTTTCCATGTTTTAGCCCATCGTTACCCGCCTTTAGGCGTTTCCGCTGTAACACAGGGCAACGTACGTGTCCGCGTCAAATTAAGCGACGCTTGCCCATTTTCGCTCGACGTCGCCCGTTTCCACATTTTCGCCCATCGTTTAGCCATTTTTAAGAGTTTTTGCTGTAACAAGGGGCAATGTATGTGTCCGTGTCAAGTTAAGCGACGCTTGCCTGTTTTCGCCCGACGTCGCCCGTTTCCACGTTTTCGCCCATCGCTTAGCCGTTTTCAGGGGTTTCTGCTGTAACATGGGCAACATACGTGTCCACATCAAGTTAAGCGACGCTTGCCCGTTTTCGCCCGACATTGCCTGTTTCCACGTTTTTGCCCATCGCACATCTGTTTTCAGGTGTTTCTATTGTAACACAGGGGCAACGCACATGTCCGCGTCAAGTTAATCCATGCTGGCCTGTTTTTGCACGACGTCGCCCGTTTTCACACAGTGCTTATCCGTTTTCAGGCGTTTCCGCTATAACATGGGGCAACGTACGTGTCCACGTCAAGTTAAGCGATGCTTGCCCCTTTTTCGCCAGATGTTGCCTGTTTCCACGTTTTCGCCGATCGCTTAGCCGTTTTCAGGCGTTTCCGCTGTAACACGAGGCAACGTATGTGTCCGCGTCAAGTTAAGCGACGCTTGCCATGTTTACGCCAGACATCACCTGTTTCCACGTTTTCGCCCTTCGTTTAGCCGTTTCAAGGCGTTTCCGCTGTAACATGGGGTAACGTTTATGTCCGTGTCAAGTTAAGCGACGCTTACCCGTTTTTGCCCGACGTCGCCCGTTTCCACGTTTTCGCCCATCGCATAGCCGTTTTCTGGCGTTTCAACTGTAACACGGGGCAACGTAAGTGTCTGCGTCAAGTTAAGCGACACTTGCCCGTTTTCGCCCGACATCGTCCGTTTCCATATTTTCGCCCTTCGTTTGACCGTTTTCAGGCGTTTCCGTTGTAACACGTGGCAACATTTGTGTCCGCGTCAAGTTAAGCGACACTTGCCCGTTTTCACCCGACGTCATCCGTTTCCACGTTTTGCCCTTCGTTTGGCCGTTTTCAGGAGTTTCCGCTGTAACAAGGGGCAACGAATTTGTCCGCGTCAAGTTAAGCGGCACTTGCCTATTTTTTCCTGACGTCGCCCGTTTCCACGTTTTCGCCCATCGCTTAGCCGCTTTCAGGCGATTCCGCTATAACACAGGGCAACGTACGTGGGGCGTCAAGTTAAGCGACGTTTGCCCGTTTTCCCCCAACGTCGCCCGTTTCCACGTTTTCGCCCATCGCTTAGCCGTTTTCAGGCATTTCCACTGTAGCACGTGGCAATGTACGTGTCCCCGTCACGTTAACCGACGCTTGCCCATTTTCGCCCGACGTCGCCCGTTTCCACGTTTTTGCTCTTCGCTTAGCCGTTTTCAGGTGTTTACGTTGTAACATGGGGGCAACGTACATGTCCGCGTCAAGTTAAGCGACGCTTGCCTGTTTTCGCCCGACGTCGCCCGTTTTCACACATCGCTTATCCGTTTGCAGGCGTTTTCGCTATAACATGGGGAAACGTACGTGTCCGCGTCAAGTTAAGCGACGCTTGCCCCTTTTTCGCCCGACGTTGCCTGTTTCCACGTTTTCGCCCATCGCTTAGCCGTTTTCAGGCGTTTCCGCTGTAACACGGGGCAACGTACGTGTCCGCGTCAAGTTAAGCGACGCTTGCCCGTTTTCGCCCGACGTCGTCCGTTTCCACGTTTTTGCACTTCGTTAGGCCATTTTCACGAGTTTCCGCTATAACAAGGGGCAACGTACTTTTCCGCGTCAAGTTAAGCGGCGCTTGCCTGTTTTTGCCTGACATTGCCCGTTTCCACGTTTTAGCCCATCGTTACCCGCCTTTAGGCGTTTCCGCTGTAACACAGGGCAACGTACGTGTCCGCGTCAAATTAAGCGACGCTTGCCCATTTTCGCTCGACGTCGCCCGTTTCCACATTTTCGCCCATCGTTTAGCCATTTTTAAGAGTTTTCGCTGTAACAAGGGGCAATGTATGTGTCCGTGTCAAGTTAAGCGACGCTTGCCTGTTTTCGCCCGACGTCGCCCGTTTCCACGTTTTCGCCCATCGCTTAGCCGTTTTCAGAGGTTTCCGCTGTAACATGGGCAACATACGTGTCCACATCAAGTTAAGCGACGCTTGCCCGTTTTCGCCCGACATTGCCTGTTTCCACGTTTTTGCCCATCGCACATCTGGTTTCAGGTGTTTCTGTTGTAACACAGGGGCAACGCACATGTCCGCGTCAAGTTAATCCATGCTGGCCTATTTTTGCACGACATCGCCCGTTTTCACACAGTGCTTATCCGTTTTCAGGCGTTTCCGCTATAACATGGGGCAACGTACGTGTCCACATCAAGTTAAGCGATGCTTGCCCCTTTTTCGCCAGATGTTGCCTGTTTCCACGTTTTCGCCCATCGCTTAGCCGTTTTCAGTCGTTTCCGCTGTAACACGAGGCAACGTATGTGTCCGCGTCAAGTTAAGCGACGCTTGCCATGTTTACGCCAGACATCGCCTGTTTCCACGTTTTCGCCCTTCGTTTAGCCGTTTCAAGGCGTTTACGCTGTAACATGGGGTAACGTTTATGTCCGTGTCAAGTTAAGCGACGCTTACCCGTTTTTGCCCGACGTCGCCCGTTTCCACGTTTTCGCCCATCGCTTAGCCGTTTTCAGGCATTTCCACTGTAGCACGTGGCAATGTACGTGTCCCCGTCACGTTAACCGACGCTTGCCCATTTTCGCCCGACGTCGCCCGTTTCCACTTTTTGCTCTTCGCTTAGCCGTTTTCAGGTGTTTACGTTGTAACATGGGGGCAACGTACATGTCCGCGTCAAGTTAAGCGACACTTGCCTGTTTTCGCCCGACGTCGCCCGTTTTCACACATCGCTTATCCGTTTGCAGGCGTTTCCGCTATAACATGGGGAAACGTACGTGTCCGCGTCAAGTTAAGCGACGCTTGCCCCTTTTTCGCCCGATGTTGCCTGTTTCCACGTTTTCGCCCATCGCTTAGCCGTTTTCAGGCGTTTCCGCTGTAACACGGGGCAACGTACGTGTCCGCGTCAAGTTAAGCGACGCTTGCCCGTTTTCGCCCGACGTCGTCCGTTTCCACGTTTTTGCACTTCGTTAGGCCATTTTCACGAGTTTCCGCTATAACAAGGGGCAACGTACTTTTCCGCGTCAAGTTAAGCGGCGCTTGCCTGTTTTTGCCTGACATTGCCCGTTTCCACGTTTTAGCCCATCGTTACCCGCCTTTAGGCGTTTCTGCTGTAACACAGGGCAACGTACATGTCCGCGTCAAATTAAGCGACGCTTGCCCATTTTCGCTCGACGTCGCCCGTTTCCACATTTTTGCCCATCGTTTAGCCATTTTTAAGAGTTTTCGCTGTAACAAGGGGCAATGTATGTGTCCGTGTCAAGTTAAGCGTCGCTTGCCTGTTTTCGCCTGACGTCGCCCGTTTCCACGTTTTCGCCCATCGCTTAGCCGTTTTCAGGCGTTTCCGCTGTAACACGAGGCAACGTATGTGTCCGCGTCAAGTTAAGCGACGCTTGCCATGTTTACGCCAGACATCGCCTGTTTCCACGTTTTCGCCCTTCGTTTAGCCGTTTCAAGGCGTTTACGCTGTAACATGGGGTAACGTTTATGTCCGTGTCAAGTTAAGCGACGCTTACCCGTTTTTGCCCGACGTCGCCCGTTTCCACGTTTTCGCCCATCGCTTAGCCGTTTTCAGGCATTTCCACTGTAGCACGTGGCAATGTATGTGTCCCCGTCACGTTAACCGACGCTTGCCCATTTTCGCCCGACGTCGCCCGTTTCCACTTTTTGCTCTTCGCTTAGCCGTTTTCAGGTGTTTACGTTGTAACATGGGGGCAACGTACATGTTCGCGTCAAGTTAAGCGACACTTGCCTGTTTTCGCCCGACGTCGCCCGTTTTCACACATCGCTTATCCGTTTGCAGGCGTTTCCGCTATAACATGGGGAAACGTACGTGTCCGCGTCAAGTTAAGCGACGCTTGCCCCTTTTTCGCCCGATGTTGCCTGTTTCCACGTTTTCGCCCATCGCTTAGCCGTTTTCAGGCGTTTCCGCTGTAACACGGGGCAACGTACGTGTCCGCGTCAAGTTAAGCGACGCTTGCCCGTTTTCGCCCGACGTCGTCCGTTTCCACGTTTTTGCACTTCGTTAGGCCATTTTCACGAGTTTCCGCTATAACAAGGGGCAACGTACTTTTCCGCGTCAAGTTAAGCGGCGCTTGCCTGTTTTTGCCTGACATTGCCCGTTTCCACGTTTTAGCCCATCGTTACCCGCCTTTAGGCGTTTCTGCTGTAACACAGGGCAACGTACATGTCCGCGTCAAATTAAGCGACGCTTGCCCATTTTCGCTCGACGTCGCCCGTTTCCACATTTTTGCCCATCGTTTAGCCATTTTTAAGAGTTTTCGCTGTAACAAGGGGCAATGTATGTGTCCGTGTCAAGTTAAGCGTCGCTTGCCTGTTTTCGCCCGACGTCGCCCGTTTCCAGTTTTCGCCCATCGCTTAGCCGTTTTAGGGGTTTCCGCTGTAACATGGGCAACATTCGTGTCCACATCAAGTTAAGCGACGCTTGCCCGTTTTCGCCCGACATTGCCTGTTTCCACGTTTTTGCCCATCGCACATCTGTTTTCAGGTGTTTCTGTTGTAACACAGGGGCAACGCACATGTCCGCGTCAAGTTAATCGATTCTGGCCTATTTTTGCACGACGTCACCTGTTTTCACACAGTGCTTATCCGTTTTCAGGCGTTTCCGCTATAACATGGGGCAACGTACGTCTCCACGTCAAGTTAAGCGATGCTTGCCCCTTTTTCGCCAGATGTTGCCTGTTTCCACGTTTTCGCCCATCGCTTAGCCGTTTTCAGGCGTTTCCGCTGTAACACGAGGCAACGTATGTGTCCGCGTCAAGTTAAGCGACGCTTGCCATGTTTACGCCAGACATCGCCTGTTTCCATGTTTTCGCCCTTCGTTGAGCCGTTTCAAGGCGTTTCCGTTGTAACATGGGGTAACGTTTATGTCCGTGTCAAGTTAAGCGACGCTTACCCGTTTTTGCCCGACGTCGCCCGTTTCCACGTTTTCGCCCATCGCATAGCCGTTTTCTGGCGTTTCCACTGTAACACGGGGCAACGTAAGTGTCTGCGTCAAGTTAAGCGACACTTGCCCGTTTTCGCCCGACGTCGTCCGTTTCCACGTTTTCGCCCTTTGTTTAACCGTTTTCAGGCGTTTCCGTTGTAACACGTGGCAACATTTGTGTCCGCGTCAAGTTAAGCGACACTTGCCCGTTTTCACCCGACGTCATCCGTTTCCACGTTTTGCCCTTCGTTTGGCCGTTTTCAGGAGTTTCCGCTGTAACAAGGGGCAACGAACTTGTCCGCGTCAAGTTAAGCGGCGCTTGCCTATTTTTTCCTGACGTCGCCCGTTTCCACGTTTTCGCCCATCGCTTCGCCGCTTTCAGGCGATTCCGCTATAACACAGGGCAACGTACGTGGGGCGTCAAGTTAAGCGACGTTTGCCCGTTTTCCCCCAACGTCGCCCGTTTCCACGTTTTCGCCCATCGCTTAGCCGTTTTCAGGCATTTCCACTGTAGCACGTGGCAATGTACGTGTCCCCGTCACGTTAACCGACGCTTGCCCATTTTCGCCCGAGGTCGCCCGTTTCCACGTTTTTGCTCTTCGCTTAGCCGTTTTCAGGTGTTTACATTGTAACATGGGGGCAACGTACATGTCCGCGTCAAGTTAAGCGACGCTTGCCTGATTTCGCCCGACGTTGCCCGTTTACACACATCGCTTAGCCGTTTTCAGGCGTTTCCGCTGTTACATGGGGCAACGTACGTGTCCACGTCAAGTTAAGCGACGCTTAACCGTTTTTGCTCGACGTTGTCTGTTTCCACATTTTCGCCCAACGCATAGCCTTTTCAGGTGTTTCTGCTATAACACGTGGCAACGTACGTGCCCGCGTCAAGTTAAGCAAAGCTTGCCGTGTTACGCCAAACATCGCCTGTTTCCATGTTTTTGCCCTTCGTTTAGCCGTTTCCACGTGTTTCCACTGTAACATAGGGCAACGTATGTGTCTGTGTCAACTAATGCGACGCTTGCCCGTTTTCGCCCGACGTCGCCAGTTTCCACGTTTTCGCCCTTTGTTTAGCCATTTTTAGGCATTTCCGCTATAAGACGTGGCAACATTTGTGTCCGCGTCAAGTTAAGCGATGCTTGCCCATTTTCGCCCGACATCTTCCGTTTCCCCGTTTTCGCCCTTCGTTTAGACATTTTTAGGAGTTTCTACTGTAACACGGGGCAACGTACATGTCCGCGTCAAGTTAAGCTGCGCTTGCCCTTTTTGCCCAACGTCGCCCGTTTCCACATTTTCGCCCATCGTTAGCCGCCTTCAAGCGTTTCCGCTGTAACACAGGGCAACGTGCGTGACCGCGTCAAGTTAAGCGACGCTTGCCCGTTTTCGCTCGACGTCGCCCGTTTCCACAATTTCGCCCTTCGTTTAGCCATTTTTAGGAGTTTTCGCTGTAACACGGGGCAACGTACGTGGGGCGTCAAGTTAAGCGACGCTTGCCCATTTTCGCCGATCGCTTAGCCGTTTTCGGGTGTTTCCACCGTAACACGTGGCAATGTACGTGTCCCCGTCACGTTAAGCGACGCTTGCCCGTTTTTGCCCGACGTCGCCCGTTTCCACCTTTTTGCCCTTCGCTTAGCCGTTTTCTGGTGTTTTCGTTGTAACATGGGGGCAACGTACATGTCCGCGTCAAGTTAAGCGACGCTTGCCTGATGTCGCCCGTTTACACACATCGCTTAGCCGTTTTCAGGTGTTTCCGCTATTACATGGGGCAACGTACGTGTCCGCATCAAGTTAAGCGACGCTTGCCCTGTTTACGCTATACATCGCCTGTTTCCATGTTTTCGCCCTTCGTTTAGCTGTTTCCAGGCGTTTTCGCTGTAACATGGGGCAACCTGTAACATGGGGCAACCTATATGTCCGTGTCAAGTTAAGCGACGCTTCCACGTTTTCGCCCATCGCATAGCCGTTTTCAGGCGTTTCCACTGTAACACGGGGCAATGTACGTGTCTGCGTCAAGTTATGCGACGCTTGCCCGTTTTGGCCCGACGTCACCCATTTCCACGTTTTCGCCCTTCGTTTAACCGTTTTCAGGCATTTCCGTTGTAACATGTGGCAACATTTGTGTCCGCGTCAAGTTAAGCGACGCTTGCCCGTTTTCGCCCGACGTCGTCCGTTTCCATGTTTTGCCCTTCGTTTAGCCGTTTTCAGGAGTTTCTGCTGTAACAAGGGGCAACGTACTTGTCCGCGTCAAGTTAAGCGACGCTTGCCTATTTTTGCCCGACGTTGCCTGTTTCCACGTTTTCGCCCATCGCTTAGTCGCTTTCAGGCGTTTCCGCTGTAAAATAGGGTGTCGGTGTTCTGGATACCGGGGTATCCCGGTCCACCTGCTCCTGGGCTCCTTCAACGGCCCAGCTTCGGCCCAGGGGTGGAACGACGACCGAAGCCAGCGAAGAAGACCCTCATGAGGAGGCGCCTCATGAGGAGAACGACGGCTAAAACTACCAAGGACCAGAAGGCCTCCTCACGAGCTGTTTCTCGTGAGGGGAGGGACCACGTCCACGTCAGCTCGGCACGTTTCCGTGCTGAGCAAGAAGATAAGGGCAGAAGACGGCGTACCACCCACGCTACCCCCGACAGGGAGGAGACCAACTTTCGCCATGCATGCATAAAGCGGCATAGTGGTTGTTGGCCACCCCCCTAAAAATAGCGTGGACGGTGCATGGCGCCAGAGGAAGACGTCAGCTTCCTCCACCCACTCCTGTGGACCGGCGCCACTACCCTACGAAGACTACGTCCACGGAAGAATCAAGACTACAGCTGTCCTCCCTCCTTGGCCGTGTGTGGCAACCCCTTCCCCAAGATGATAAGGGGAAGGAGGACCTGGGCGCTATAAAAGGAGGGGAGGCCACCCCTTAGAGGGGATCAGATCTTCATCTTCGGGCTCCTAGCTAGGCTAAGTTGGTTCTTCTACCTCCGGCCAGTTAGAGCTCTGTAACGAAGACCTTGTACTCCTCGCGAGGTATCGCGTCGTAATACAAGAAGGCAGGAAGTAGGGATTTTACCTCACCACGAGGGCCCTGAACCTGGGTAAAGCTCGGCTTCTCTCTCTGCAGTGCGTTGTGCGTTCGATGACTCGAGGCTTCCGTCACCGTGTTTCGTTGCGATCCAAGATCTCCCACGTTCAGCCCCCTGCGTTCGAATCTTTGGGTCCGTCGCGTGGTACCCTGTGTTCTTGCGACACGAAATCCATCGACATTGGGCGCGCCAGGTAGGGGGTTGTGGTGTGTTTTCTTCTAGATCTGCTTCGACATGGCCGACACCAGCGCAAGGCATGAGCTTCTTCGCCGCCGCAACGCCGTTCGGGGGCAGACCGAGCCCATCTTCCGTCGTCGGGACGCCTCGGCCGGGGAGGAAGAGGAGGAAGATCTGGAGTCCTTCTACCCCCCGTCCGGGCGTACAGAGCCTTCGCTCTCCTTCACCGCCACCGCCACTTCTCGCGCTCGTTCTGGGAGTCAGCTGTCCCCTGCGCATGCTCTCACCATGGCGCAGGAGCTGCTGCGCTATCAGCCCACTGATGACGGGCGTGAGGGGTGGCGCGCTCGAATCGCCGAGCTCATCGCCATTGCCAACGAAGACCCGGCCCAGGGAGGAGCCTAGGGCGCGGGAGAACCAGATCCGGCGGCGAGGCGCCGCGCCCCGGGCGCCGGAGATGGGAAGGCCGCCAAGGCCAAGAAGGTGGCTTCCCGCGCTGCATCTTCACCGCGCGGGGAGCCCAGCTGCCAAATCGTCCAACGCGCTCCGGAAGACGCACGCGTCTCCCTTGAGCGCCGCCGCGAAAATCATGACCGCGCCATCGATGACATCGGCGAAGCTGGCAAGAACGTCAAGACCCCCGGGGACCCTATCTACAACCCCGGGTGCCTTGCTCTCACTCGCCAGCAACGCTATGTGGTCTGGCCTGACAAGTTCAAGCCGGACATCGGCGCGCGTTACGACGGGACCACCAACCCCGTTGAATTCCTCCAGCTCTACATCGTCGCCGTCCAGGCCGCACGTGGAGATCAGCGTGCGATGGCCAATTGGTTCTCCATGGCCCTCAAAGACGCTCTGCGAACTTGGCTCATGAATCTTCCTCACGAATCCGTGACTTCTTGGAAGGACATGTGCCGTTAGTTCGTCGCTAACTTCATGCCCACGTACGAGCGCCCTGCCACCAATAATGATCTTAAGGTGGTGCGTCAGTACAAGGGTGAGACGCTTCGTCAATACATCCAGCGCTTTAGCCAGATGAGGAACAAGATTCCCAGGATCTCCAATGAGGAGGTCATCTCCGCGTTCTCCACGGGCGTCTCCGACATCAAGATGAGGGAGAAGCTGTCCGTGAATGATGAGCTGACTTCCATCGTCAGGCTCTTCGAGATCGCCGACCGGTGCGCCAAGGCTGAGGACGGGAGGCTCTTCGTGCACAACCTGCCGGAGGCGCTTCCCCCAATGCCAAAGTCCAAGGACCCCAAGCGCAAGGAGGCTGCTGTCCTCGCTGCGGAGCCTGAGCATAAGCAGCGCCACAGGGAACGCTCCGAGCGCGATAAAGGTCGACGTCGCCGCGCTGCATCCTCCACAAAAAGGACACCCACAATACCGACGATTGTTGGATTGTCCGAAAGTTTCATGAAGAAAATGGCGTCACCAAGCTCCGTGGGAGTAGCCGTAGCCACGGCAAGGGTGGATCCCAGGGCGATCGCCGTGACGACGACTGGGACAAGGGTCGCCGCCGCTATGGTCTGTCTCGTGCAGATCCCGAGCCGCTGCCGCTGCCTCCACCGGCGAATGATCATCGGGAAGAGAACCAGGGGGGCTATCAAGAGTTGCGAGGCTTCGCCGCTTGCCTCCTGGGTGGAGCTCAAGCTCCTTTGTCTAATCGTCACTTCAAGCAGCTGTCGCGAGAGATCGCGGCGGCACAGCCCAACGCCGGCAACCGCTTGATGAAGTGGTCAACCAGCAAGATCAGCTTCGACGAGGAGGATCATCCGACCTCCACAAAGGGCGTGGGCACAATTCCCCTCTTGTGCACGCCTACCATCAATAACATCATCGTCAATCATACTCTCATCGACGGAGGGCGGGCCTCAACATCATCTCAGTCGAGGTCTTCGAGAAGATGCAGGTGCCGTTTCATCGGCTCATGCCAACCCGACCGTTCTTCGGGGTAACCGAGGGGTCTACAACGCCAATTGGGCAGGTACGCCTGCCCGTCACCTTCGGCACCCGGGACAACTATAGGACAGAAAGCCTTGACTTCGACGTCGCCTACATTGCGCTGCCATACAATGCCATCCTTGGCTATCCAGCCTTGGCAAGGTTCATGGCAGCAATGCATCATGGCTTCAGCGTCCTCAAGATTCCGGGCGCCAACGGCACGATCACCGTGCGCTGCAACGAAAAGGACGCTCTCCGATCTGTGGAGCATGTCTACCGTGTGGCCGCCGCCATGTTCCCCGCCGACAAAGATTTGCTGGAACACTTCGGTGACCTCACAAGGAAGAAACAGCTCGTGTCTCAAGAGCGGGCTGCTGCGAAGAAGGCCTCTCTCAAGCCCCTCCTGCAGGGCTCGACAGGGAAGAAGTTCACCGCCTCTGCATCGCCTACTCCAAGCGAGGACCTGGTCCATCTGATGCTGGACATGAGCATTGGGGAAACTGGGTACCCTCTAGGAGGAGGCCCCAGTTCACGCAAGAGCGCTCTGCCACAAAGAAGGTCCCGCTCCAGGCTGGGGGCTGCGAAAACTTCGTCACCATCGGGGCAGGGCTTTCTCCCAAATATGAAAGCGCGCTCGTCACCTTCCTGCAGGCAAACTCTGACATGTTCGCTTGGACTCCATCAGATATCCTAGATGAAGGACTAGATGAAGGACTTAGGATCAGGGGAAGAGGGCGTCGGATGAACTCGAAGGTAAAGGTTGGTCGAAATAAGTGTATGTCGAAAGTAAACGTGGGTGTTCAACCTGGCTTGCTTTCAATCTGCCCCACACCGTCCCCTCCTGGCCCCTATATATAGTTGGCCAGGTCTCGAGGATCGGGTAGGGTCCGATACAGATTACAATATCGACATACGGTGAGAACTCGTATTCGACTATCATTACAATTGGGCCTAGCTATACGGGCCTTAGGGGTACTCAACTAACGGGCTCTACTAATTATACCCTTGTCAGTAGCCCCTGAGATTCTACCAGAATTGTAGATTCGGGTTGAATCTCTAATCTTTAAATCTTCAACTTGATCATTTCTTTGACTTCTTCTGATCTTCAAATCTTCGACTTGGTCTTTCGACTTATTTTCATGATAATTTTTCGCAAGGGGTTTTGATGAACAAGCCTAACAACTCTGACGGATCAAGAGGTCAGTTAACTGCCGGAACAGATACTTGTCACCTACTTCAAATTCAATCCCCTTGGATTTGAATTCGGGATACCGGTCAAACCCACTCTTTTGCCGCATTTAGGACTTACAAAGAATGAATCCCAGTGATTCTCAGGGTACCCAGTGCGTCCACCAGGATTTTCTTCGCGTCGTAGACACAGATACATACCAGCAGAGCGCATCCATGTGCATATACCAGGCCACACAGGACGGATCCCGGGGTTTTACCTTCGTGATAGGTCACGGCATTCGAGTTGCGTTGCGATAACATAACTCGAGAATCTTATGTCGCAGTCAAATTTTGACTGAAAATATTCGGGTTTCAACAACCATAAAACTCGCTCCCGATGGGAGTAATCTCTTTGCATTTTGTCGACTATATAGTCGAATTTTGTATGATATACTTTCTTCATCCTCGATATTAATTATCTCATCCTCTATCGGGTGCGCGCTCAGCGCTCCCGATGGGAGTAGCCCCCGAGGCTATGTTTGAATACTTGTAGACAAGCATAGGCTCAAAATTCACTTCGTCTTCTTCCTTGTAGTATCTCCTGTGTACAAGCCCCCGAGCCCAAGGCGAGGTCTTTTATATCGTGCAACCATACTCTCCCCTTCTTATTTTTTCTCCTTTGGTGTTTATCTTCTGCTATGTGCAGAATTTAACTCTTTTGTAGAATACGTTGATGGGCTTTGCTTATCACGAGGGCCCGATAATACGTGCTTATAAATAAAGCACCTTCTGGCAAGGGTAAAAAACCCTAATCAGATTCCTCCTCTGCTGCATCATCTTCTCGTTCTCCATCTAGGGTTTTCTAGCCTTTTCCCTTGTCCACATGGCTGACGCAGATGGTTCTCGTCTGAACCTTGGCTCTCCGGTGGCGCCACGAGGTCGGGGTCGCCCTCGTGGAAGCAAGAACAAGAACAACACCACTCCGGCCGCCGCAGGATCGTCATCGGCCGCTCCAGTTAAGCGTCGTCCCGGCCGCCCACTTGGTAGCAAAAACAAGCCCAAGGTGACTGGCGCTGCCCCAGGTCCGAGCGCTCCTCCTCCTGCTGCTCCCGCTGCTCCTGCTGCTCTTCCCAGGATCTTCTCTTTCTTCTGCATTGCCATGGCGCAGTGCCGCGAGATTCAGCGTCTGCCGCTGAATTTCACAAAGTTCATGGATGGGCGTGAACAGCGAGAAGCGGTTTTTCGAGAGCAATCTGGCAGTAGGACTCTATACGAAGTGGAGGTTTGGTATGATGGCAACGACGAGCTGTACTTTAAGGGTGGCTGGTCGCAGTTTGCAGAAGACCACGACATCCACCAAGGCTTCTTCATGGCCTTCGACTTCCATATCGGCATGTCAAAATTTGACGTGAAGATCTATGACGGCACTCAATGCCAGAAGAAGTATGAAGCTGAAGTCCACTTTCATTAGGATATGCTTTATATGTAATTTCTTTTGATAATATCCTTGCTGCCGTGCCATATGTAATAAATATTCGTACTTTGTTTTGATGTTTTTATTAGTACCATGAAAACAAATCATTGTTCTGAGGTATACTTTCTATATATCGGGTTCTTTGCGAACCAATTTACTTGAAGAATATCGGGTTGTCTGCACAACCTTATAGTGAAAAAAGATCTCCATGTCGTGATAAGATTTTCTTTCGTACGACCCGAGGGTTAAAGCCCCCGAGCGGAGAAGTAGAAATACTTGTACAATTTTGTCGAGTTCAACCCAAGGAACCCGACCTATGGCCTCATCTTCTGGGTTCAGAAGGTTAACTCGAATTTAATGATACCACTGGGTTTATTCTACGCGTAAAAACGTCGTAGCTGCTCCGCATTCCACGGGTTGCCCTCATCTTTTCTTGTCTTCTTGTCTTGTAGTCGATAAGCTCCTCCTGGTATGACTTCTGTAACGATGTAAGGTCCCACCCAAGGGGATTCTAATTTCCCGTGGCTGTCTTGCCTGAGTCGCAAAACTAGATCTCCCACCACAAAGGATCGTGGACGAACTCGACTACTGTGGTAGTTTTTTTAGACTCTGTTGATACTGCGTGGCCCTTTCTAATGCCTTATCTCTTGCTTCATCTAGTGCATCAACATCGTCTTGCAATACTTCTGTTGATGTTGTTTCGTCATATGCCGTCATCCTTGGAGCCTCATGCGTAACTTCGACTAGAAGCACGGCTTCTGCGCCATGGACCAGGAAGAAAGGAGTTTCTTGAGTTGCTGCGTTGGGCATGGTTCTTAGACTCCAAAGAACGGAGGATAGTTCATCTACCCAAGCGCTCTTGGCTTTCTCGAGAGGTGCTAAAAGCCTCTTTTTTATACCACTGCATATCAGGCCATTTGCTTTTTTGACTTGCCCATTTGTCTTTGGGTGCGCCACAGATGCTAATTTGAGTTTGATTCCTAGTCCTTCGCAGTAACTCTTGAATTCCTTGGAAGTGAAATTTGTCCCATTGTCCGTGATGATGCTATATGGTACGCCAAAACGGAACACTATTGACTTGATGAAGTTGATCGCTGCTGTCAAATCTTGAGTTGTTACCGGGGCTGCTTCCACCCACTTGGTAAATTTATCAACTGCCACTAGCATGTAAACATGTCCTCCTGGCCAGGATTTATGCAACTTTCCCACCATATCGAGGCCCCATTGTGCAAAGAGCCAGGACAATGGTATTGGCTGTAACTCTGCTGCTGGTGCATGTGGCCGAGATGCGAATCTTTGACAGGCTTCACACTTCCGGACTATATCTTTTGCGTCTTCGATGGCTGTTAACCAATAGAATCCTGCATGGAACGCTTTTGCCGCTATTGCCCTGCTGCTTGCGTGATGGCCGCACACTCCACCATGTATATCTTTTAGTATTACTTGTCCTTCCTGAGGCGTTACACAACGCTGCAAAACGTCGGTAATACTTTTCTTGTATAATTTCCCCTGTAATGCGACAAACGCTTTCGATCGTCGAGTTATCCTCTTGGCTTCTACTGCATCTTCTGGTAACTGCTTATTCATCATATACGCGAGATACGGCTGCATCCAGGTTTCTTCTATCATCAGGACTTCCTCGGGTTCCGGTGCAACCCCCGAGCCTGCTGTAGTAGTCAAACTTTTGGTACTTTTTATTGACCTTTCTACTATTTCCTCCCAGAATACTCCGGATGGCACGGGTAGACACTGGGACCTGATATTTGCTAAGTTATCGGCTTCTTCATTGCTGTTTCTGCTGATGTGCGAGACTTCGCATCCATCAAATGTTCCTTCGAGATAATGATATAAGTTCTTGTAGGCCATCATGTTGTCATTGATTGTGTCACATCTATTCATAACTTGTTGGACGACAAGATTTGAATCCCCAAATATTTTTAGTCGAGTTGCTCCACATGCTTTGGCCATCTTCATTCCATGTAGCAGAGCCTCGTATTCTGCTTCATTGTTAGAAGCCTGCGGGAAACTCATCCTTAAGACATACTTTAGTTTGTCGCCATGCGGCGATATCAAGATTACTCCTGCTCCTGCGCCTTGTACTCTTTTAGAACCATCGAAGTACATTGTCCAGACACTCGATAGATCTGGCGGTCCCGTGCTCTGCAGCTCCAGCCATTCTGCTGTGAAATCTGGCAAGATTTGCGACTTGACTGCCTTCCTTTTTTCATACGTGATGTCCATGGGAGATAATTCGATTCCCCACAAAGAGACACGTCCTGTTGCTGAAGGATTGTTCAATATGTTTGATAGTGGCGCTTCATTGACCACTATAATTGGGTGCACCGCAAAGTGCTGTCGCAATTTTCGTGCAGTTGTAAAGACACTATATGCGAGCTTTTGATAATGCGGGTACCTCTGTTTTGTCGGGGATAGCACTTCGCTGATGAAATATACCGGCCTCTGGACGCCATGGGTTTTTCCTTCTTCACTTCTTTCGACTACCAATACTGTACTCACCACCTGATGGGTTGCGGCGATGTAAAGTAGTAGTGGTTCTTTTTCTTTTGGTGCGACCAGCACTGGTGGCATGGAAAGCACTTTTTTCAGCTGTGCCAAAGCCGCGTCTGCTTCTTCTGTCCATTCAAATTTATCATCTGATTTCTTCATGAGTGCATAGAAAGGAAGCGCCTTTTCTCCCAATCGAGCAACGAAACGACTTAATGCCGCGATGCGTCCTGCAAGTTTCTGGACATCGTGTAGTTTCGTGGGTTTTCCCATTGTTACAATTGCTTGAATATTCTCTGGGTTCGCCTCTATTCCTCGTGCTGATACCAGGAACCCCAAAAGTTGTCCTGCTGATACGCCGAAGGAACATTTTGTCGGGTTAAGCTTAAGCTTGTACCTGCTCAGGTTGTCGAAGGTTTCTGCCAAGTCGCTGATTAAAGATTGCTCCTCTCTTGTAGTGATGACCACATCATCAATGTAGACTTGGATGTTGCATCCTATTTGGCTTCCGAGGCAGTTTTGCATCATCCGTTGATAAGTTGCTCCTGCATTTTTTAGGCCAAACGGCATTACTTGGTAGCAAAACACTCCGTACGGTGTGATGAAGGCCGTCTTTTCTTCATCTTCCTTCTTCAATTTGATCTGATTGTAACCAGAATAAGCGTCCAAAAAGGAAAGCCTCGCGCACCCCGCTGTTGAATCAATTATCTGATCGATGCGGGGTAGAGGGAAGGGATCCTTTGGACAATGCTTATTGAGAGATGTGTAATTGACACATACTCTTTGTACGTCTGTGTTCTTCTTGGGTACGATAACTGGGTTCGATACCCAACTCAAAGTTTTGATTTCTCTTATAAATCCGGCATTTTCCAGCCTGTGCAATTCTGATGCTATCGCCTTCCTTTTAGGTTCATCAAATCGTCGTAATGGTTGCTTGACTGGTTTTGCCTTGGGATCTACATTTAACGCGTGCTCGACGAGTTCCCTGGGAACCCCTGGCATGTCTGATGGACACCAGGCGAAGATTTCCCAGCGCTCACGGAGGAACTCGACGAGCGCGCTTTCCTATGCGGGATCCAAGTTCACCGCAATTGATGTTGTCTTGTTTGGATCTGTAGGGTGGACCTGGATTTTCTTCGAGTCCTGAGTTGTGTCGAAAGCCTGATCTGGCAGGGATCGTCCAACGTCGGGTAGCACGTTATGATCTGTTTCTCCTTTTAGCCTCTCATATTTTGCTGTCATGCCGAAGGTTTGCGCCATCCTATTGAATTCTCTGTCACATGTGTTGGCTACTTCAAAGCTCCCTTGCACTGTAATTGTTCCTTTGGGTCCTGGGATTTTTAGCGTAAGATACGCGTAATGAGGCACTGCCATGAATTTCGCAAATGTTGGGCGCCCCAGGATTGCGTGGTATTGTGATGGCCAGTCCATGACTTCAAATTCTAGCTTCTCTCTGCGGTAATTGCTGCTACTGCCAAAGCAAACGTCGAGTTCTATTCTTCCCAAAGGGTAGTTTGCGGCTCCTGGTACTATTCCATGGAAGGAGCAGTCTGTTGGCTTATGCCGAAGTCGTACCCTCCTATTTGTGCCTTTAGAACCATAGGCGAGTGGCCTGGCCTGGGAATTTTCCTTGGGTGGTCCGCTCTACTGAACTTAACTGGTTGATCTGACCACCACAGGTATTCTGTCGTAGCTGGTGGTGACGATATTGCTAGGTTTACTTGCCTGGATATGCTCTTTCGCACTTTCTTCGACTTGGGCACCGGTTGAATCATAGCTGATATGTAGACTTTTGACTCTAGGTGCCTTGCTAGCCTTTGCATTTGATATCCTTGAGTTGCGCGCTTCTCTTCTTGCCATCCTCCTTGGTTTGAACCCATGGCGCTTTGTAGCCTCAGAAACGTTCTACAATCCTTCATCTGGTGATTTGAGACCCTTTTCCCATCAAGGTATGCATAGTGGATTCGACAAGGTCCGTATAGCATATCCTCGGCCGAAGGACCGGAGTATCTCGATTTTTCTACTCCCTTTGCCTGAAACCTCCTGTTTACATATCCTTCCTCCTCTTCTGCTGTGTAGCCCGCGGCTACCTGATTTCGTCTTCCTTGGTTATCCCTGCTACGGTGTCGTCTCCTCTGTCTGCTTATTCTGTCGACTTCTGGTGAACGTCCCCTTTTGTTATTATATGCGTCTTCTCCATCAGCAAATTTGTTGGCATCTTCCATTAGCTCGGCTACTGTTGTAGGTCTTGTTCTTCCTATTTCTTCCACGAGATCTGAGCGACGAAGTCCATCTGAAAAAGCGTCTATTGCTCGTTCGTCGGAGACGTCCTCTGCTGAGTTTTTGATTATACTCCATCGTTGTATGTAAGAACGCAGAGTTTCGCCTTTCCTTTGCACACACGCCTTAACTTCCTCCAGTGATGCTGGGCGCTTGTATGTTGAACAAAAATTTCTTGTGAACTGGCTTTCGAGTTCTCCCCAACTTCCAATGGATTCGTTGGGTAGGGTATTTAACCATGACTGTGCTGCGCCGGTGAGGTGTAGCTGCAAACTTTGCATTGCAGTCGCTTTTCTTCCCCCTAATATCTGCACTGCCTGCAAATAGTCTGATAACCACAGGGTAGGTTCTTGCGACCCGTCATATTTATGTTGATCATGTGGTAATTTGAATCCTTTGGGTACCCGAATTCTGCAAACCCTGCGGGTAAAGCATAATGCGCCCATCTCTTTATCGTCGTCTTCATAATTTTCTTCCCTCCAGGCGTGGCATGATTTATTTACTCGAGCCTGTGCTATTATATTTCTTGCGTCCTCCTTCCTCTTTTGTCGCCTTTCCTCTTCTGATGACTCACTATACTCGCTATCTGTGAAGTTGTATCTGAGCTTCTGCTTTTGCTTTTCTTTGTAGCTTGTCGACTTTGTGTCTGAACCTTTTTCCCTGATCTTGCTCTCTACTATTCCGAGGTTTTGTATCGCGGCTCGGTGCATATTTTCTTGCGGATCCCCGGGTTCTGGCCTTGTAGTTAGTAAATACGCATGTGCTGCTATCAATGCTGCTTCTGGCGTTTCTTGCATGAAGTCATCTTTCTCCTCTTCTAGCTATGGGGTAGGGCTTCTCGAGTACCTATCTTCTCTGCTGCGTGCTCTTTCCCCCCTGTTGTGTTTTGGGTCCCCGTGCCTTTCTCTACTGTACTCGGAATCCTCACTATAGTCATCCCAGTATTCCTCCCTTGATGCACTGTTATTGTTTCGAGGAACCGTGTTTCTTTCCTCCCTTAGTTTCTTCCTATGTTGGTATAATGTGTACTGATATCCCATTAGAACTTCTCTTCTCGATCCTTCGGGTACTTCTGTACCATGATTAATAGCTGACTTGATCATTCTCCATTCGCCAGCCGAAACGTGGACTTTCTCCTTATCCTTTTTGATGTGTTCTTTTATTTTGTCGACTTGCCTGTCGACCTTTTTACTTCCTTCGTTGTTGTTCTCTTCTTCCGCCTCGGTGATAATGACGCATAGCTGATGCACTTTGGAGACGCCACTGCTTCCAACGGCGAAGTCCCTTGCACTGTTGTATGTTTGACTTACCCTTTCTTCTGAGTCGAAATTTTCCCGAATTTTGTCACCTTCTGCGATTGGTGCTTTTTCCAGGCTAACCGGTGAGTTTACCTCACTGGAAGAGCCTTCTGATGATTCCAGTATTACCTCTGTTTCGGGCTTGCTTGCCGACGGATCTGGTTTCGTCGAATCTGAGAGGCGGGACGAACCCGATGGTCCGACGAAGATGCTCAAACTTCCAACTGTTAACTCCATCTCCTGACTTCCATCGAGTTCTGAACTGCTATTCGCTAAAAGCGAAAAAGCCGTCGAATTCATGACTCCAACGCCTAGATCCCCACGGTCGGCGCCAATTGACGAGGGGTTAACTCGACAAATGTCCTAGATGAAGGACTTAGGATCGGGGGAAGAGGGCGTCGGATGAACTCGAAGGTAAAGGTTGGTCGAAATAAGTGTATGTCAAAAGTAAATGTGGGTGTTCAACCTGGCTTGCTTTCAATCTGCCCCACACCGTCCCCTCTTGGCCCCTATATATAGATGGCCAGGTCTCGAGGATCGGGTAGGGTCCGATACAGATTACAATATCGACATACGGTGAGAACTCGTATTTGACTATCATTACAATTGGGCCTAGCTATACGGGCCTTAGGGGTACTCAACTAACGGGCTCTACTAATTATACCCTTGTCACCCGGCGTTCCCAGGGAGGTGATTGAGCACCACTTAGCCGTGTGCCCTCAGGCACACCCCGCGAAGCAGAAGACCAGGAAGCAAGCACAAGAGAAACAAGACTTCATCGTCCAAGAGATAGAGAAGCTGAAGAAGGCCAAGTTGATATGCGAGGTAGCGCACCCCACCTGGATTGTCAATCTGGTGGTTGTCCCAAAGGCTAATGGCAGTGGGCACCTCTGCGTGGACTTCACAAGTCTCAACAAAGCCTGTCCCAAGGATCCTTATCCGCTCCCAAGGATAGATCAAATCGTCGACTCCACCGCCGGCTGTGACCTCCTTTGCTTCTTGGATGCCTTCTCCGGCTATCATCAGATCAAGATGGCAAGGGAGGATGAAGAAAAGACTGCCTTCATCACACCCTGTGGTGTGTACTGCTACGTCTGCATGCCCTTCGGCCTGAAGAACACAGGAGCCACCTTCCAAAGGCTCATGCGTAAGGCCTTGGGGGCTCAGATGGCAAGAAATGCGGAAGCCTACATTGACGACATCGTCGTCAAGACTCACGAGAGTCACACCTTCATCGAGGGTTTGAAGGAAACCTTCGCCAACCTGAGAAAGGTAAATATCAAGCTCAACCCCGCCAAGTGCGCCTTCGGCGTACCGTCAGGAAAGTTGTTGGGGTTCCTGGTGTCTCATCGCGGGATAGAGGCGAACCCTGAAAAAGTCAAGGCCATCAAAGAAATGCGTCCTCCGCGCAATCTCAAGGAAATGCAATGGCTCGCGGGATGCATGGCAGCCCTAGGGCGCTTCATCGCAAGGAGTGGAGAGAAGGCCTTGCCCTTCTTCAAGCTCATGAGGTGCACTGGGAAGTTCGAGTGGACTCCAGAAGCCGACAAGGCCTTCGCCGAGCTTAAGAGGTATCTCACGAGCCCACCGATCATGGTTGCCCCAACGTTCCGCGACCCCTTGCTGCTCTACATCGCAGCAACCCTGAGAACTACAAGCGCTGTCCTCATCGCTGAGCGGGACGCCAAGGTAATTGCCAAAGAGGGAATTTATCCTCCCTGCCTGGGGGCTCCTCACGAGGTAGAGGCAACCATTTCTTCTGTCCCTCAAGAGGAGCCGCCCGCTGCAACTTCGCCGACCGAGCCGCTCTCTCAGAGCGACGTTCCTGAACTCCAAGAGGAGAAAACTCGTGAGGACACCGCCAAGGTGCAAAAGCCCATGTACTTCGTCAGCATGGTGCTACGCGACACGCGGGAACGCTACACCATGCAGCAAAAGCTGCTCTACACCCCGCTGATCGCTTCAAGGAAACTACGTCACTACTTCCAGGGTCACCCAATTAAGGTGGTCACTGATCGTCCCCAGGAGACCATTCTACGCAACCCAAATGTCACCGGGTGGGTGGCAGAGTGGGCCGTGGAGCTTCAGCCCTTCGAGATCTCCTTCGAAACCACCAAGGTGATCAAGAGCAAAGCTTTGGCTGAATTCACCGCCGAATGGACTGATCCATTCGCCGACGAGCCTCCAGAGGTGGAGTCAACGCTTCCAGGAGAAGAATCCCCAGGCCTCTGGGTCATGCACTTCGACGGTGCCTTCAACCTCCCCGGCGCGGGGGCTGGTGCCGTCCTTACCTCTCCCTCTGGGGACAAGCTCTTCTATGCTGTCCAGCTCTGCTTTAAACGAGAGCACAAGGTCTCCAACAACATCACGGAATATGAAGGACTACTCGCTGGCCTAAGGGCGGCGAATGCTTTGGGCATCAACCGTCTCGTCGTCAAGGGAGACTCACAGCTGGTTGTGAACTTCTCAAACAAGAGCTACACTCCAAAGGATGAGCACATGGCAGCTTATCTTGAGGAGCATCGAAAGATGGAAAAACGCTTCCAAGGCTTGGAGCTAAAGCACATCCCAAGAGGAGAAAATGTGGAAGCAGACGAGATCGCCAAACGCGCCTCTCATCGCCTGGCACAACCTATCGGCGTCTTCGAGGAGCGCCTCTTCAAGCCGTCCACTTCTCCATCGTCAACAGGATCAGACCTTCCACCTGCCCTGCCACCGCCACCGGAGCAGGGGGGCTCCGGACTGCGGGTCTCCTTTGGGTGACCGCGTCCTTCTGGCATTGGCACGGAAGGAGGGAGTGAATTGGATCCTCGAGCTCAAGGCATTCCTCGTCAGCAGCAGGCTTCCTGAAGACGAATCAGAGGCCGCAAGGATAGTACGCCAAGCCTCAGGATACTGTGTCAAGGATGGTGACTTGTACCGGCGTCACCCAAAAGGCGTCGCTCTGAAGTGCATATCTACTCACCAAGGGCAAGAGCTTCTCAGGGACATTCACGCCGGCGAGTGTGGGCATCATGCTTCTGCTTCAACCCTCGCTGCAAAGGCATATCGAAGCGGCTTCTACTGGCCTTCAGTGCTCTGGGACGCGGCGGAGATGGTCAAGAGGTGCGAGGCGTGCCAATTCCATGCCAAGCAGATTCATCAGCCGGCGCAGGAGCTGCAAACCATCCCACTCACTTGGCCCTTTGCCGTTTGGAGGCTGGACATTCTCGGTCCATTCCCTAGAGCGAAAGGGGGCTACCGCTACCTCTACATTGCCATCGACAAGTTTACCAAGTGGGTGGAGGTGGAGCCGGTGTGCACCATTCCGGCCAGGTCCGCAGTCAAGTTCATCCGTGGGCTGGTCTGTCGCTTTGGTGTGCCTAACTGCATCATCACCGACAACGGCAGCCAGTTCACCAGCGGGCTATTCCAGGAGTACTGCGCATCGGCCGGCATCAAGATCTGTTTTGCCTTAGTCGCCTATCCCAGGAGCAATGGCCAAGCCGAGCGTGCCAACACCGAAGTCCTCAAGGGACTCAAGACGAGAAGCTTCAACGCCAAGCTCGAAGCCTGCGGCAAAAAATGGTTGGACAACCTCTAATCCATCCTGTGGTCCATCCGGACTACCGCCACCAAGCCCACCGGGGAGACTCCTTTCTTCTTGGTCTATGGGGCGTAGGTTGTACTTCCCACTGACGTCAAGTTCGGGTCGCCAAGAGTGCTCGCCTTCAACGAGATTCGCCAAGAGGACCTCATCAAGGACCGCCTCCTCCAGCTCAAAGAAGCTCGGTGCCAAGCAGCGCTTCGCGCCGCGAGGTACCAGCAAGGACTACGCTGCTACCATAGCCGCCATGTTCGGGCAATGACTCTGGAGGTCGGCGATCTGGTGCTGAGGAGGATACTCTCTCGTGAGGGCCTGCACAAGCTGTCTCCAATGTGGGAAGGCCCCTTCAAGGTGACGCACATCGCCAGGCCAGGCTCGGCGCGGCTGGAAACCGCGGAAGGCGTGCCGGTGGGGAACCCGTGGAACATAGCTCATCTGTGAAAGTTCTACCCGTAGGTTCCTCACGAGGAGATAAGACCGTTGTCACAGCACTTTGTATCAGCTCAAACTGCTTTTCAGCACTGATATTAAGTTATAGCGCAATATAGCGCCTCTGCTTCGGCATGATTTTAAAATGGCATGAAGTCCATTTATTTTCTGTTGTACTCCACGTGGAAGGGGGCTAGGCACGGTGTCTATGCTGGGGCCTTTGCCCAGAAAACAGCAAGCCCAAAAAACTTGAAGGGACTGAGCTCTGATCAGGGGCGACGGCCCCATTATTGATCACCTCCAAGTGCCCATGGTGCTTAGTTCCTCGCGAAGTACACCAGAAAATAAGAAATCTTCGGAAAAATTCCAAGGTGTGCCCAAGGCACCCGCTAAGGACCAGCGCCTCGTGAGCGACCCTCACGAGGGTGCAAGGACGCGTCGATGCACTTAGCATCCGCAGGAAGATTCCCCTCGCTCGAGGAAGACCAAACGCGGCAGGATTACTGAAGACCAAGGCCGCTCCGATCATCTTGCGAAGGAGACGCAGATCCGGAGGTCCGCGCCAGACCCTTCACCTCGTGAGCAACCCTTAATGAGGTGTTGACGGTATCTGGGCTCTCTTAAGCGTCGACGCTTTCACGTCCGTGAGGGTCCAGCTTCCCTCAACGACGAGGAAGGCCCCGTGAATTGCCACGCACGGCAATTTGCTCTTAGCTGCTGGCACAGATAGTGCTGCGCTCCCTCACGACGAGGAAGGTCCCTGTGCCGGTCATAGGGGCATCTTATTCGCCTTCTTTTTTCATTTGTTTTATCGACTTGTTTTCCGTTTTTGGGGATTTGGGGTTTTTTTTTGTTTTCCAACTCTTTCTTCAACTACTTGTCTCAGGAATTGTCCAATGTCGTCACCGGCGCCGACCCCGTCATGAGCTCTGAGGCGCAGGGAGGCCTCCCGTCGGCGTTGACAACTCGCTAGGGCTCTCGCGCGCGCGAACGACCAGGACAACGGCGAACAACAAGGAGCAAAAAAGCAAAGAAGATTTCATTGATAACCTCCAGCGGGGGAGGAAACGGAGGCACGGCGGGGCATACCCCGCCGGCGCAAGCTACATTGCAAAAGAGGGGAGGAGACTAGCTCCCCTCCCCGGAAGGCTACCGCGGCAAGGCCGCCCCTTTACTGCGCCGCGGGCTAGGGGTAGGTGGGGCGGACGCCGGCGGTAGCGAAGATCCACATCGAGGCCTCCAGCGTCCCCAACTTGAAGCGAAAGATGAGGTGGTCGCCGACGCGGAGGAGGTGGCCGAGGGCGAAAGCCCTCCAGCGTCCGGAGAAGATGGCTTTGCCGCCCGCTCCGAGGATGATGTCCACAGGCCAGAGGAGCTCTGGCCTGCTCTGCTCCACCAGCACGACCTCTCCGGAGGAAGCGCCCGGGGCGTAGATCACCTTCCGGACTACGTCGGGCAGCCGGAGGGAGATGAAGCTCCAGGCGTCGACGATGACGAGGAGCTCCAGGAAGCGGGACCTTGGGGCGATGAGGGGTCCCAGCATCTCCGCCGCCAGGGGCGGGGAGTCGCGACCACTCCGGTCGCCGGCGGGGCCGCCTCCTACGGCCCCGGGGCGTCCGCGGCCGGGAAGAGAGGGCCCAGGGTGGCCTCAACCTCCCGGAGCACCTGGTCGATGCTCCCCGGGGAGCGGGGAGCCGGCGCCGCCGCCATCGGCGATGGCGCATCCAGAGCGCCTCCAGGCGCTGGACCCCGAAGGGTCAGGGCGTTGGAGGTCCCCGGGGCGGCGCGATTCGCCTCGTCCTGCCTCGGCGCCCCGATGCGCAGGGGGCCTCCGACGCCGGGCGTCCACCGAGCGGGGATCTTTGCCCTGTTCCTGCTGCCCGGGGGGCGCCCGCGGCGCTTCTCCCCGAGCTCGATCCAGCGGCGGCGGAGGAGGCAGAGGGATCCATTTGCTTGGGGGGCGTTGAGGAAGAAGTGGCACTGGAGGAAGAGGGTGAGGTGCCGGAGGTCTCAAGGAGGCTGTATTTAAGGGGCGCGGCCGGCGTCGATGCGTCAAATCTTAGCGCAGGAATCGAAGCGTTGGCGCAGCGCTCTGCAGCGAAGCGACGCGCCATCATGACGGTTTGACGCCTCGGGGACTGCTGCGACGCCCGCCGTTTCGTCTCACTAGCTGCGGTCGCACCACGTGTCTGCAGCCTCTGCCTCTTCACATGGTCCTCTGACCGTGCGTTGACGCGTGCCCTTGGAGGGCCTAATAGCTTCTGGGGGCCCCTGGCCCTTCGCTCCCTCAAGAGGGCGCGTCCGCGGGCCAGGCTCCTGGGGGCTACTGTCGGTGTTCTGGATAACGGGGTATCCCGGTCCAACTGCTCCTGGGCGCCTTCAACGGCCCAGCTTCGGCCCAGGGATGGAACGACGACCGAAGCCAGCAGAGAAGACCCTCGTGAGGAGGCGCCTCATGAGGAGAACGACAGCTAAAACTACCAAGGACCAGAAGGCCTCCTCACGAGCTGTTTCTCATGAGGGGAGGGACCACGTCCACGTCAGCTCGACACGTTTCCGTGCTGAGCAAGAAGATAAGGGGGCACCTGGCAATGTACGTGTCCCCGTCACTGTTAACCGACACTTGCCTGTTTTCGCCCGACGTCGCCCGTTTCCACATTTTTGCCCTTCGCTTAGCCGTTTTCAGGTGTTTACGTTGTAACATGGGGGCAACGTACATGTCTGCGTCAAGTTAAGCGACGCTTGCCTGATTTCGCCCGACGTCGCCCGTTTACATACATCGCTTAGCCGTTTTCAGGCGTTTCCGCTGTAACACGGGGCAACGTACGTGGCCGCATCAAGTTAAGCAAAGCTTGCCGTGTTACGCCAAACATCTTCTGTTTCCACGTTTTCGCCCTTCGTTTAGTCGTTTCCAGGTGTTTCCACTGTAACATGGGGCAACGTATGTGTCTGTGTCAACTAATGCGACGCTTGCCCGTTTTCGCCCGACGTCGCCAGTTTCCACGTTTTCGCCCTTTGTTTAGCCATTTTTAGGCGTTTCCGCTGTAAGACGTGGCAACATTTGGGTCCGCGTCAAGTTAAGCGATGCTTGCCCATTTTCGCCCGACGTCTTCCGTTTTCGCCCTTCGTTTAGACGTTTTTAGGAGTTTCTACTGTAACACGGGGCAACGTACATGTCCGCGTCAAGTTAAGCTGCGCTTGCCCGTTTTTGCCCGACGTCGCCCGTTTCCACGTTTTCGCCCATCGTTAGCCGCCTTCAAGCGTTCCGCTGTAACACAGGGCAACGTACGTGGCCGCGTCAAGTTAAGCGACCCTTGCCCGTTTTCGCTCGACGTCGCCCATTTCCACATTTTTGCCCTTTGTTTAGCGATTTTTAGGAGTTTTCGCTGTAACACGGGGCAACGTATGTGTCCGCGTCAAGTTAAGCGACGCTTGCCCGTTTTCGCCGATCGTCGCTCGTTTCCACGTTTTCGCCCATCGCTGAGCCGTTTTCAGGCGTTTCCACTGTAACACGGGGCAATGTACGTGTCCCCGTCACGTTAAGCGTCACTTGCCCGTTTTCGCCCGACGTCGCCCGTTTCCACGATTTTGCCCTTTGCTTAGCCGTTTTCAGGTGTTTCCGTTGTAACATGGGGGCAACGTACATGTTCGCATCAAGTTAAGCAACGCTTGCCTGATTTCGCCCGACATCGCCCGTTTTCACACATCGCGTAGCCATTTTCAGGGGTTTTCGTTGTAACATGGGGCAACGTATGTGTCTGCATCAAGTTAAGCGACACTTGCCCTGTTTACGCTAGACATCGCCTGTTTCCATGTTTTTGCCCTTCGTTTAGCTGTTTCCAGGCGTTTCTGCTGTAACATGAGGCAACCTGTATGTGCGTGTCAAGTTAAGCGATGCTTCCCCGTTTTTGCCCGACGTCGCCCGTTTCCACGTTTTCGCCCATCACTTAGCCGTTTCAGGCGTTTCCACTGTAACACGGGGCAACGTACGTGTCTGCGTCAAGTTATGTGACGCTTGCCTGTTTTCGCCCGACGTCGCCCATTTCCACGTTTTCGCCCTTCGTTTAGCTGTTTTCAGGTGTTTCCGCTGTAACACGTGGCAACATTTGTGTCTGCGTCAAGTTAAGCGACGCTTGCCCATTTTTGCCCAACGTCGTCCGTTTCCACGTTTTCGCCCTTCGTTTGGTCGTTTTTAGGAGTTTCCTCTGTAACACGGGGCAACGCACTTGCCCGCGTCAAGTTAAGCGGCGCTTGCCTGTTTTGCCTGAAGTCGCCTGTTTCCACGTTTTTGCCCATCGCTTAGCCGCTTTCAGGCGTTTCCGCTATAACATAGGGCAACGTACGTGTCCGCGTCAAGTTAAGCGACGTTTGCCCTTTTTCGCCCGACGTCGCCCGTTTCCACGTTTTCGCCCATCGCTTAGCCGTTTTCAGGCGTTTCCACTGTAACACGGGGCAATGTACGTGCCCCGTCACGTTAAGCGACGCTTGCCAGTTTTCGCCCGACCTCACCCGTTTTCCACCTTCGCTTGGCCGTTTTTAGGTGTTTCCGTTGTAACATGGGGGCAATGTACATGTCCGCGTCAAGTTAAGCGACGCTTTCCTGATTTCGCCCGACGTTGCCCGTTCTCACATATCGCTTAGACATTTTCAGGCGTTTCCGCTGTAACACGGGGCAACGTACGTGTCTGCATCAGGTTAAGTGACGCTTGCCGTGTTTCCGGCAGACATCGCCTGTTTCCACGTTTTCGCCCTTCTTTTAGCCGTTTCAAGGCGTTTCCGCTGTAATATGGGGCAACGTTTATGTCTGTGTCAAGTTAAGCGACGCTTCCACGTTTTCGCCCATCGCTTAGCCGTTTTCATACGTTTCCACTGTAACACGGGGCAACGTACGTGTCTGCGTCAAGTTATGCGACGCTTGCCCGTTTTCGCCCGACGTCGCCCATTTCCACGTTTTCGCCCTTTGTTTAACCGTTTTCAGGCGTTTCCGTTGTAACACGTGGCAACATTTGTGTCCGCGTCAAGTTAAGCGACGCTTGCCCGTTTTTGCCTGACTTCGTCCGTTTCCACGTTTTTGCCCTTCGTTTGGCCGTTTTCAGGAGTTTCCGCTGTAACAAGGGGCAACGTACTTGTCCGTGTCAAGTTAAGCGGCGCTTGCCTGTTTTTGCCTGACGTCGCCCGTATCCACGTTTTCGCCCATCGCTTAGCTGCTTTGAGGCGTTTCCGCTGTAACACAGGGCAACGTACGTGGGGCGTCAAGTTAAGCGACATTTGCCCGTTTTCGCCCAACGTCGCCGTTTCCACGTTTTCGCCGATCACTTAGCCTTTTTCGGGCGTTTCCACTATAACACGTGGCAATGTACGTGTCCCCGTCACGTTAAGCGATGCTTGCCCGGTTTTGCCCGACGTCGCCCGTTTCCACGTTTGCCGTTTTCAGGTGTTTCCGTTGTAACATGGGGGCAACATACATGTCCGCGTCAAGTTAAGCGACGCTTGCCTGATTTCGCCCGATGTCGCCCATTTACACACACCGCTTAGCCGTTTTCAGGCGATTCCGCTGTTACATGGGGCAACGTACGTGTCCGCATCAAGTTAAGCGACGCTTGCCCTGTTTACGCTAGACATCGCCTGTTTCCATGTTTTCGCCCTTCGTTTAGCTGTTTCCAGGCGTTTCCGCTGTAACATGGGGCAACCTGTATGTGCGTGTCAAGTTAAGCGACGCTTACCCATTTTTGCCCGATGTCGCCCGTTTCCACATTTTCGCCCATCACTTAGCCATTTTCAGGCGTTTCCACTGTAACACGGGGCAAAGTACGTGTCTGCGTCAAGTTATGCGTTGCTTGCCCGTTTTCGCCCGACGTCGCCCATTTCCACGTTTTCGCCCTTCGTTTAGCTGTTTTCAGGCGTTTTTGCTCTAACACGTGGCAACATTTGTGTGCGCGTCAAGTTAAGCGACGCTTGCCCGTTTTCGCCCGACGTCGTCCGTTTCCACGTTTTCGCCCTTCGTTTGGCCCTTTTTAGGAGTTTCCGCTGTAACACGGGGCAACGTACTTGTCCGCGTCAAGTTAAGCGGTGCTTGCCTGTTTTGCCTGACGTCGCCTGTTTCCACATTTTCGCCCATCGCTTAGCCCGTTTCAGTCGTTTCCGCTATAACACAGGGCAACGTACGCGTCCGCGTCAAGTTAAGCGACACTTGCCCGTTTTCGCCCGACGTCGCCCGTTTCCATGTTTTCGCCCATCGCTTAGCCGTTTTCAGGCGTTTCCATTGTAACACGGGGCAATTTACGTGCCCCCGTCACGCTAAGCGACGCTTGCCAGTTTTTGCCCGACGTCGCCGGTTTCCACGTTTTTGCCCTTCGCTTAGCCGTTTTCAGGTGTTTCCGTTGTAACATGGGGGCAACGTACATGTCCGCGTCAAGTTATGCAACGCTTGCTTGATTTCGCCCGACGTCGCCCGTTCTCACACATCGCTTAGACGTTTTCAGGCGTTTCCGCTGTAACATGGGGCAACGTACGTGTCCGCGTCAAGTTAAGCGACGCTTAACCGTTTTCGCCTGACGTTGCCTGTTTCCACATTTTCGCCCGTCGCTTATCCGTTTTCAGGCGTTTCCGCTGTAACACGGGGCAACAAACGTGCCTGCTCAAGGTAAGCAAAGCTTGCAGTGATTTCGCCAAACATCGCCTGTTTCCACGTTTTTGCCCTTCATTTAGCCGTTTCCAGGCGTTTCCACTGTAACATGGGGCAACGTATCTGTCTGCGTCAAGTAATGCGACGCTTGCCAGTTTTCGCCCGACGTCGCCAGTTTCCACGTTTTCGCCCTTTGTTTAGCCATTTTCAGGCGTTTCCGCTTTAAGACATGGCAACATTTGTGTCCGCGTCAAGTTAAGCGATGCTTGCCCATTTTCGCCCGACGTCGTCCGTTTCCACATTTTCGCCCTTCGTTTAGACGTTTTTAGGAGTTTCTACTATAACACGGGGCAACGTACGTGTCCGCGTCAAGTTAAGCGGCGCTTGCCCGTTTTTGCCCGACGTCGCCCATTTCCACGTTTTCGCCCATCGTTAGCCGCCTTCAGACATTTCCGCTGTAACACAGGGCAATGTATGTGTCCGCATGAAGTTAAGCGACGCTTGCCGTTTTCGCTCGACGTCGCCTGTTTCCTCATTTTCGCCCTTCATTTAGCCATTTTTAGGAGTTTTCGCTGTAACAAGGGGCAACGTATGTGTCCGCGTCAAGTTAAGCGATGTTTGCCCGTTTTCGCTCGACGTCGCCCGTTTCCACGTTTTCACCCATCGCTTAGCCGATTTCAGGCATTTCCACTGTAACATGGGGCAATGTACGTGTCCCCGTCACGTTAAGCGACACTTGCCCGTTTTCGCCCAACGTCGCCCGTTTCCACGATTTCGCCTTTCTCTTAGCTGTTTTCAGGTGTTTCCGTTGTAACATGGGGGCAACGTACATGTCCGCGTCAAGTTAAGCGACGCTTGCCTGATTTCGCCCGACGTCACCCGTTTTTGCACATCGCTTAGCCGTTTTCAGGGGTTTCCGCTGTAACATGGGGCAACGTACGTGTCCACGTCAAGTTAAGCGACGCTTGCCAGTTTTCGCCCGACGTTGCCTGTTTCCACGTTTTCGCCCATCGCCTAGCCGTTTTCAGGCGTTTTCGCTGTAACACGGGGCAACGTACGTGTCCGCGTCAAGTTAAGCGACGCTTGCCTGTTTACACTAGACATCGCCTCTTTCCATGTTTTCGCCCTTCGTTTAGCCATTTCCTGGTGTTTCCACTGTAACATGGGGCAACGTATGTGTCCGCGTCAAGTTAAGCGACGCTTGCCCGTTTTCGCTCGACGTCGCCCGTTTCCACGTTTTCACCCATCGCTTAGCTGTTTTCAGGCATTTCCACTGTAACACGGGGCAATGTACGTGCCCCCGTCACGTTAAGCGACACTTGCCTGTTTTCGCCCAATATCGCCCGTTTCCACGATTTCGCCCTTCGCTTAGCCGTTTTCAGGTGTTTCCGTTGTAACATGGGGGCAACGTACATGTCCGCGTCAAGTTAAGTGACGCTTGCCTGATTTCGCCCGACGTCGCCCTTTTTTGCACATCGCTTAGCCGTTTTTAGGGGTTTCCGCTGTAACAAGGGGCAACGTACGTGTCCACGTCAAGTTAAGCGACGCTTGCCCATTTTCGCCCGACGTCGTCCGTTTCCACGTTTTCGCCCTTCGTTTAGATGTTTTTAGGAGTTTATACTATAACACGGGGCAACGTACGTGTCCACGTCAAGTTAAGCGACACTTGCCCGTTTTCGCCCGACGTCGCCCATTTCCACGTTTTCGCCCATCGCCTAGCCGTTTTCAGGCGTTTCCGCTGTAACACGGGGCAACGTACGTGTCCGCGTCAAGTTAAGTGACGCTTGCCTGTTTACGCTAGACATCGCCTCTATCCATGTTTTTGCCCTTCGTTTAGCCATTTCCAGGCGTTTCCACTATAACATGGGGCAACATATGTGTCCGCGTCAAGTTAAACGACACTTGCCCGTTTTCGCTCGACGTCGCCCGTTTCCACGTTTTCACCCATCGCTTAGCCGTTTTCAGGCATTTCCACTGTAACACGGGGCAATGTACGTGTCCCCGTCACGTTAAGCGACACTTGCCCGTTTTCGCCCAACGTCGCCCGTTTCCACGATTTCGCCCTTCGCTTAGCCGTTTTCAGGTGTTTCCGTTGTAACATGGGGGCAACGTATATGTCCGCGTCAAGTTAAGCGACGCTTGCCTGATTTCGCCCGACGTCGCCCTTTTTTGCACATCGCTTAGCCGTTTTCAGGGGTTTTCGCTGTAACAAGGGGCAACGTATGTGTCCACGTCAAGTTAAGCGACGCTTGCCCGTTTTCGCCCGACGTTGCCTGTTTCCACGTTTTTGCCCATCGCCTAGCCGTTTTCAGGCGTTTCCGCTGTAACACGGGGCAACGTACGTGCTCGCTCAAGTTAAGCAAAGCTTGCAGTGTTTTCGCCAAACATCGCCTGTTTCCATGTTTTCGCCCTTCGTTTAGCCGTTTCCAGGCGTTTCCACTTTAACATGGGGCAACGTATCTGTCTGCGTCAAGTAATGCAACGCTTGCCAGTTTTCGCCCGACGTCGCCAGTTTCCACGTTTTCGCCCGTTGTTTAGCCATTTTCAGGCGTTTCCGCTTTAAGACATGGCAACATTTGTGTCCGCGTCAAGTTAAGCGATGCTTGCCCATTTTCGCCCGACGTCGTCCGTTTCTACGTTTTCGCCCTTCGTTTAGACGTTTTTAGGAGTTTCTACTATAACACGGGGCAACGTACGTGTCCGCGTCAAGTTAAGCGGCGCTTGCCCGTTTTTGCCCGACGTCGCCCATTTCCACGTTTTCGCCCATCGTTAGCCGCCTTTAGACATTTCCGCTGTAACACAGGGCAACATACGTGTCTGTGTGAAGTTAAGCGATTCTTGCCGTTTTTGCTCGACGTCGCCTGTTTCCTCGTTTTTGCCCTTCGTTTAGCCATTTTTAGGAGTTTTTGCTGTAACAAGGGGCAACGTATGTGTCCGCGTCCGCGTCAAGTTAAGCGATGCTTGCCCATTTTCGCTCGACGTCGCCCGTTTCCACGTTTTCACCCATCGCTTAGCCGTTTTCAGGCATTTCCACTGTAACACGGGGCAATGTACGTGTCCCCGTCACGTTAAGCGACACTTGCCCATTTTCGCCCAACGTCGCCCGTTTCCACGATTTCGCCTTTCGCTTAGTTGTTTTCAGGTGTTTCCGTGATAACATGGGGGCAACGTACATGTCCTCGTCAAGTTAAGCGCCGCTTGCCTGATTTCGCCCGTCGTCGCCCGTTTTTGCACATCGCTTAGCCGTTTTTAGGGGTTTCCGCTATAACATGGGGCAACGTACGTGTCCACGTCAAGTTAAGCGACGCTTGCCCGTTTTCGCCCGACGTTGCATGTTTCCACGTTTTCGCCCATCGCCTAGCCGTTTTCAGGCGTTTCCGCTGTAACACGGGGCAACGTACGTGTCCGCGTCAAGTTAAGCGACGCTTGCCTGTTTACGCTAGACATCGCCTCTTTCCATGTTTTCGCCCGTCGTTTAGCCATTTACAGGCGTTTCCACTGTAACATGGGGCAACGTATATGTCTGCATCAAGTAACGCGACGCTTGCCCGTTTTCGCCCGACGTCGCCAGTTTCCACGTTTCTCCCTTTATTTAGCCTTTTTCAGGCGTTTCTGCTTTAAGACATGGCAACATATGTGTCCGCGTCAAGTTAAGCGATGCTTGCCCATTTTCGCCCGACGTCGTCCGTTTCCACATTTCCGCCCTTCGTTTAGACGTTTTTAGGAGTTTCTACTATAACATAGGGCAACGTATGTGTCCGCGTCAAGTTACGCGGCACTTGCCTGTTTTGCCCGACGGCGCCCATTTCCACGTTTTCGCCAATCGTTAGCCGCCTTCAGGCATTTCCGCTATAACACCGGGCAACATACGTGTCCGCGTCAAGTTAAGCGATGCTTGCCCGTTTTTGCTCGACGTTTCCCGTTTCCACATTTTCGCCCTTCGTTTAGCCATTTTTAGGAGTTTTCGCTGTAACAAGGGGCAACGTATGTGTCCGCGTCAAGTTAAGCGACGCTTGCCCGTTTTCACCCGATGTCGCCCGTTTCCATGTTTTTGCCCATCGCTTAGCCGTTTTCTGGCGTTTCCACTATAACACGGGGCAATGTTCGTGTCCCCGTCATGTTAAACGACATTTGCCTGTTTTCGCCAAACGTCGCCCGTTTCCATGTTTTCGCCTTTCGCTTAGCCGTTTTCAAGTGTTTCTGTTGTAACATGGGGGCAACGTACATGTCCGCGTCAAGTTAAGCGACGCTTGCCTGATTTCGCCCGGCGTCGCCCGTTTTTGCACATCGCTTAGCCGTTTTCAGGGGTTTCCGCTGTAACATGGGGCAACGTACGTGCCCACGTCAAGTTAAGCGACGCTTGCCCGTTTTCGCCCGACGTTGCTGTTTCCACATTTTTGCCCATCGCTTAGCCGTTTTCGGGCGTTTCCGCTGTAACACGGGGCAACGTATGCTTCCGCATCGAGTTAAGCGACGCTTGCCCTGTTTACGCTAGACATCGCTTGTTTCCATGTTTTCGCCCTTCGTTTAGCCGTTTCCAGGCGTTTTTGCTGTAACATGGGGCAAGCTTTATGTCCGTGTCACGTTAAGTGACGCTTACCCGTGTTTGCCCGACGTCGGCCGTTTCCACATTTTTGCCCATCACTTAGCCGTTTTTAGGCGTTTCCACTGTAACACGGGGCAACATACGTGTCTGCGTCAAGTTATGCGACGCTTGCCCATTTTCGCCCGACGTCGCCCATTTCCACGTTTTTGCCCTTCGTTTAGCTGTTTTCAGGCGTTTCCCCTGTAAAACGTGCCAACATTTGTGTCCGCGTCAAGTTAAGCGACGCTTGCCCGTTTTCGCCCTTCGTTTGGCCCTTTTTAGGAGTTTCCGATGTAACACGGGGCAACGTACTTGTCCGCGTCAAGTTAAGCGGCACTTGCCTGTTTTGCCTGACGTCACCCGTTTCTACGTTTTCGCCCATCGCTTAGCCGCTTTCAGTCGTTTCCGCTGTAACACAGGGCAACGTACGTGTCCGCGTCAAGTTAAGCGACACTTGCCCGTTTTCGCCCGACGTCGCCCGTTTCCATGTTTTTGCCCATCGCTTAGCCGTTTTCAGGCGTTTCCACTATAACACGGGGCAATGTACGTGCCCCCGTCACGCTAAGCAACGCTTGCCAGTTTTAGCCCGACGTCGCCCGTTTCCACGTTTTCGCGCCTTCGCTTAGCCATTTTCAGGTGTTTCCGTTGTAACATGGGGGCAACGTACATGTCCGCGTCAAGTTAAGCGAGCTTGCCTGATTTCGCCCGACGTCACCCGTTCTCACACATCGCTTAGACGTTTTCAGGCGTTTCCGCTGTAACATGGGGCAACGTACGTGTCCGTGTCAACTTAAGCGACGCTTAACCGTTTTCGCCCGACGTTGCCTGTTTCCACATTTTCGCCCGTCACTTATCCGTTTTCTGGCGTTTCTGCTGTAACACGGGGCAACATACGTGCCCGCGTCAAGTTAAGCAAAGCTTGCCGTGTTTTCGCCAAACATCGCGTGTTTCCACGTTTTCGCCCTTCGTTTAGCCGTTTCCAGGCGTTTCCACTGTAACATGGGGCAACGTATTTGTCTATGTCAAGTAATGCGACACTTGCCAGTTTTAGCCCGACGTCGCCAGTTTCCACGTTTTCGCCCTTTGTTTAGCCATTTTCAGGTGTTGCTGCTTTAAGACATGGCAACATTTGTTTCCGCATCAAGTTAAGCGATGCTTGCCCATTTTCGCCCGACGTTGTCCGTTTCCACGTTTTCGCCCTTCGTTTAGACGTTTTTAGGAGTTTCTACTATAACACGGGGCAACGTACGTGTCCGCGTCAAGTTAAGCGGCGCTTGCCCGTTTTTGCCCGACGTCGCCCATTTCCACGTTTTTGCCCATCGTTAGCCGCCTTCAGACGTTTCCGCTGTAACACAGGGCAACATACGTGTCCGCGTCAAGTTAAGCGACGCTTGCCCGTTTTCGTTCGACGTCGCCCGTTTCCTCATTTTCGCCCTTCGTTTAGCAATTTTTAGGAGTTTTTGCTGTAACAAGGGGCAACGTATGTGTCCGCGTCAAGTTAAGCAACGCTTGCCCGTTTTCGCTCGACGTCGCCCGTTTCCACGTTTTCACCCATCGCTTAGCCGTTTTCAGGCATTTCCACTGTAACACGGGGCAATGTACGTGTCCCCGTCACGTTAAGCGACACTTGCCCGTTTTCACCCAACGTCGCCCGTTTCCACGATTTCGCCCTTCGCTTAGCCGTTTTCAGGTGTTTCCGTTGTAACATGGGGGCAACGTACATGTCCGCGTCAAGTTAAGCAACGCTTGCCTGATTTCGCCCGACGTCGCCCGTTTTTGCACATCGCTTAGCCGTTTTCAGGGGTTTTCGCTGTAACATGGGGCAACGTACGTGTCCACGTCAAGTTAAGCGACGCTTGCCCGTTTTCGCCCGACGTTGCCTGTTTCCACGTTTTCGGCCATCGCCTAGCCGTTTTCAGGCGTTTCCGCTGTAACACGAGGCAACGTACGTGTCCGCGTCAAGTTAAGCGACGCTTGCCCTGTTTACGCTAGACTTTCCATGTTTTCGCCCTTCGTTTAGCCGTTTCCAGGCGTTTCCACTTTAGCATGGGGCAACGTATCTGTCTGCGTCAAGTAATGCGACGCGTGCCCGTTTTCGCCCGAGGTCGCCAGTTTCCACGTTTTCGCCCTTTGTTTAGCCTTTTCAGGCGTTTTCGCATTAAGACATGGCAACATTTGTGTCCGCGTCAAGTTAAGCGATGCTTGCCCATTTTCGCCCGACGTCGTCCGTTTCCACGTTTTCGCCCTTCTCTTTAGGAGTTTCTACTATAACACAGGGCAACGTACGTGTCCGCGTCAAGTTAAGCGGCGCTTGCCCCTTTTTGCCCGACGTCGCCCATTTCCACGTTTTCGCCCATCGTTAGCCGCCTTCAGGCGTTTCCACTGTAACACCGGGCAACATATGTGTTCGCGTCAAGTTAAGCGACGCTTGCCCGTTTTCGCTCGACGTTGCCCGTTTCCACATTTTCGTCCTTCGTTTAGCCATTTTTAGGAGTTTTTGCTGTAACAAGGGGCACCGTATGTGTCCGCGTCAAGTTAAGCGACACTTGCCCGTTTTCGCCCGACGTCGCCCGTTTCCATGTTTTTGCCCTTCGCTTAGCCGTTTTCAAGTGTTTCCGTTGGAACATGGGGGCAACGTACATGTCCACGTCAAGTTAAGCGACGCTTGCTTGATTTCGCCTGACGTCGCCTGTTTTTGCACATCGCTTAGCCGTTTTTAGGGGTTTCCGCTGTAACATGGGGCAACGTATGTGTCCACGTCAAGTTAAGCGACGCTTGCCCGTTTTCGCCTGACATTGCTGTTTCCACGTTTTCGCCCATCGCTTAGCTGTTTTCAGGCGTTTCTGCTGTAACACGGGGCAACGTACGTGTCCGCATCAAGTTAAGCGACGCTTGCCCTGTTTACGCTAGACATCGCCTGTTTCCATGTTTTCGCCCTTCGTTTAGCCGTTTCCAGGTGTTTCTGCTGTAAAATGGGGCAAGCTTTATGTCCGTGTCAAGTTAAGCGACGTTACCCGTTTTTGCCCAACGTCACCCGTTTCCATGTTTTTGCCCATCACTTAGCCGTTTTCAGGCGTTTCCACTGTAACACGGGGCAACATACGTGTCTGCGTCAAGTTAAGCGACGCTTGCCCGTTTTCGCCCGACGTCACCCATTTCCACGTTTTCTCTTTTAGGCGTTTTCGCTGTAACACAGGGCAACGTACGTGTCCACGTCAAGTTAAGCGACGCTTGCCCGTTTTCGCTCGACGTCGCCAGTTTCCACGTTTTTGCCCATCGCTTAGCCGTTTTCAGGCGTTTCCACTGTAACACGGGGCAATATACGTGTGCCCGTCACGTTAAGCGACGCTTGCCCGTTTTCGCCCGACGTCGCCCGTTTCCACGTTTTCGCCCTTCGCTTAGCCGTTTTCAGGTGTTTCCGTTGTAACATGGGGGCAATGTACATGTCCGTGTCAAGTTAAGCGACGCTTGCCTGATTTTGCCCGACGTCGCCCGTTTTCACACATCGCTTAGCCGTTTTCAGGCGTTTCCGTTGTAACATGGGGCAACGTACGTGTCCGCGTCAAGTTAAGAGACGCTTAACCGTTTTCGCCCGACGTCGCCCGTTTTCACCCATCGCTTATCCATTTTCAGGCGTTTCCGCTATAACACAGGGCAACGTACGTGCCCGTGTCAAGTTAAGCAAAGCTTGCCGTGTTTACGCCAAACATCGCCTGTATCAATGTTTTCGCCCTTCGTTTAGCCGTTTCCAGGCGTTTCTGCTGTAACATGGGGCAAGCTTTATGTCCGTGTCAAGTTAAGTGACGCTTACCCGTGTTTGCCCGACGTCGCCCGTTTCCACATTTTTGCCCATCACTTAGCCGTTTTTAGGCGTTTCCACTGTAACACGGGGCAACATACGTGTCTGCGTCAAGTTATGCGACGCTTGCCCGTTTTCGCCCGACGTCGCCCATTTCCACGTTTTCGCCCTTCGTTTAGCTGTTTTCAGGCGTTTCCCCTGTAACGCGTGGCAACATTTGTGTCTGCATCAAGTTAAGCGACGCTTGCCCGTTTTCGCCCTTCGTTTGGCCCTTTTTAGGAGTTTCCGCTATAACACGGGGCAACGTACTTGTCCGCGTCAAGTTAAGCGACACTTGCCTGTTTTGCCTGACGTCGCCCGTTTCTACGTTTTCGCCCATCGCTTAGCCGCTTTCAGTCGTTTCCGCTGTAACACAGGGCAACGTACGTGTCCGCGTCAAGTTAAGCGACACTTGCCCGTTTTCGCCCGACGTCGCCCGTTTCCATGTTTTCGCCCATCGCTCAGCCGTTTTCAGGCGTTTCCACTATAACACGGGGCAATGTACGTGCCCCCGTCACGCTAAGCAACGCTTGCCAGTTTTAGCCCGACGTCGCCCGTTTCCACGTTTTCGCGCCTTCGCTTAGCCATTTTCAGGTGTTTCCGTTGTAACATGGGGGCAACGTACATGTCCGCGTCAAGTTAAGAGACGCTTGCCTGATTTCACCCGACGTCACCCATTCTCACACATCGCTTAGACATTTTCAGGCGTTTCCGCTGTAACATGGGGCAACGTACGTGTCCGTGTCAACTTAAGCGACGCTTAACCGTTTTCGCCCGACGTTGCCTGTTTCCACATTTTCGCCCATCACTTATCCGTTTTCTGGCGTTTCTGCTATAACACGGGGCAACATACGTGCCCGCGTCAAGTTAAGCAAAGCTTGCCGTGTTTTCGCCAAACATCGCGTGTTTCCACGTTTTCGCCCTTCGCTTAGCCGTTTCCAGGCGTTTCCACTGTAACATGGGGCAACGTATTTGTCTGTGTCAAGTAATGCGACGCTTGCCAGTTTTAGCCCGACGTCGCCAGTTTCCACGTTTTCGCCCTTTGTTTAGCCATTTTCAGGTGTTGCTGCTTTAAGACATGGCAACATTTGTTTCCGCGTCAAGTTAAGCGATGCTTGCCCATTTTCGCCCGACGTTGTCCGTTTTCACGTTTCCGCCCATCGTTTAGACGTTTTTAGGAGTTCCTACTATAACACGGGCAACGTACGTGTCCGCGTCAAGTTAAGCGGCGCTTGCCCGTTTTTGCCCGACGTCGCCCATTTCCACGTTTTCGCCCATCGTTAGCCGCCTTCAGACGTTTCCGCTGTAACACAGGGCAACATACGTGTCCGCGTCAAGTTAAGCGACGCTTGCCCATTTTCGTTCGACGTCGCCCGTTTCCTCATTTTCGCCCTTCGTTTAGCCATTTTTAGGAGTTTTTGCTGTAACAAGGGGCAACGTATGTGTCCGCGTCAAGTTAAGCGACGCTTGCCCGTTTTCGCTCGACGTCGCCCGTTTCCACGTTTTCACCCATCGCTTAGCCGTTTTCAGGCATTTCCACTGTAACACGGGGCAATGTACGTGTCCCCGTCACGTTAAGCGACACTTGCCCGTTTTCGCCCAATGTCGCCCGTTTCCACGATTTCGCCCTTCGCTTAGCCGTTTTCAGGTGTTTCCGTTGTAACATGGGGGCAACGTACATGTCCGCGTCAAGTTAAGCAACGCTTGCCTGATTTCGCCCGACGTCGCCCATTTTTGCACATCGCTTAGCCGTTTTCAGGGGTTTCCGCTGTAACATGGGGCAACGTACGTGTCCACGTCAAGTTAAGCGACGCTTGCCCGTTTTCGCCCGACGTTGCCTGTTTCCACGTTTTCGGCCATCGCCTAGCCGTTTTCAGGCGTTTCCGCTGTAACACGAGGCAACGTACGTGTCCGCGTCAAGTTAAGCGACGCTTGCCCTGTTTACGCTAGACTTTCCATGTTTTCGTCCTTCGTTTAGCCGTTTCCAGGCGTTTCCACTTTAGCATGGGGCAACGTATTTGTCTGCGTCAAGTAATGCGACGCTTGCCCGTTTTCGCCCGAGGTCGCCAGTTTCCACATTTTCGCCCTTTGTTTAGCCTTTTCAGGCGTTTTCGCTTTAAGACATGGCAACATTTGTGTCCGCGTCAAGTTAAGCGATGCTTGCCCATTTTCGCCCGACGTCGTCCGTTTCCATGTTTTCGCCCTTCGTTTAGACTCTTTAGGAGTTTCTACTATAACACAGGGCAACGTACGTGTCCGCGTCAAGTTAAGCGGCGCTTGCCCCTTTTTGCCCGACGTCGCCCATTTCCACGTTTTCGCCCATCGTTAACCGCCTTCAGGCGTTTCCACTGTAACACCGGGCAACATATGTGTTTGCGTCAAGTTATGCGATGCTTGCCCGTTTTCGCTCGACGTTGCCCATTTCCACATTTTCGTCCTTCGTTTAGCCATTTTTAGGAGTTTTTGCTGTAACAAGGGGCACCATATGTGTCCGCGTCAAGTTAAGCGACGCTTGCCCGTTTTCGCCCGACGTCGCCCGTTTCCATGTTTTCGCCCTTCGCTTAGCCGTTTTCAAGTGTTTCCGTTGTAACATGGGGGCAACGTACATGTCCACGTCAAGTTAAGCGACGCTTGCTTGATTTCGCCTGACGTCGCCTGTTTTTGCACATCGCTTAGCCGTTTTCAGGGGTTTCCGCTATAACATGGGGCAACGTATGTGTCCACGTCAAATTAAGCGACGCTTGCCCGTTTTCGCCTGACGTTGCTGTTTCCACGTTTTCGCCCATCGCTTAGCCATTTTCAGGCGTTTCCGCTGTAACACGGGGCAACGTACGTGTCCGCGTCAAGTTAAGCAACGCTTGCCCTGTTTACACTAGACATCGCCTATTTCCATGTTTTCGCCCTTCGTTTAGCCGTTTCCAGGTGTTTCTGCTGTAAAATGGGGCAAGCTTTATGTCCGTGTCAAGTTAAGCGACGTTACCCGTTTTTGCCCGACGTCACCCGTTTCCATGTTTTTGCCCATCACTTAGCCGTTTTCAGGCGTTTCCACTGTAACACGGGGCAACATACGTGTCTGCGTCATGTTAAGCGACGCTTGCCCGTTTTCGCCCGACGTCACCCATTTCCACGTTTTCTCTTTCAGGCGTTTTCGCTGTAACACAGGGCAACGTACGTGTCCACGTCAAGTTAAGCGACGCTTGCCCGTTTTCGCTTGACGTCGCCCGTTTCCACGTTTTTGCCCATCGCTTAGCCGTTTTCAGGCGTTTCCACTGTAACACGGGGCAATATACGTGTGCCCGTCACGTTAAGCGACGCTTGCCCGTTTTCGCCCGACGTCGCCCGTTTCCACGTTTTCGCCCTTCGCTTAGCCGTTTTCAGGTGTTTCCGTTGTAACATGGGGGCAATGTACATGTCCGCGTCAAGTTAAGCGACGCTTGCCTGATTTTGCCCGACGTCGCCTGTTTTCACACATCGCTTAGCCGTTTTCAGGCGTTTCCATTGTAACATGGAGCAACGTACGTGTCCGCGTCAAGTTAAGAGACGCTTAACCGTTTTCGCCCGACGTCGCCCGTTTTCACCCATCGCTTATCCATTTTCAGGCGTTTCTGCTATAACACAGGGCAACGTACGTGCCCATGTCAAGTTAAGCAAAGCTTGCCGTGTTTACGCCAAACATCGCCTGTATCAATGTTTTCGCCCTTCGTTTAGCCGTTTCCAGGCGTTTCCGCTGCAACGTATGTGTCTGCGTCAAGTAATGCGACGCTTGCCCGTTTTCGCCCGACGTCGCCAGTTTCCACGTTTTCGCCCTTTGTTTAGCCATTTTCATGAGTTTCTGTTGTAAGACGTGGCAACATTTGTGTCCCCGTCAAGTTAAGCGATGCTTGCCCATTTTCGCTCGACGTCGTCTGTTTCCACGTTTTCGCCCTTCGTTTAGACGTTTTTAGGAGTTTCTGCTGTAACACGGGGCAACGTACGTGTCCGTGTCAAGTTAAGCGGTGTGATGTCTACAAACGCTACTATTCTTGTAGACAGTGTTGGGCCTCCAAGTGCAGAGGTTTGTAGAACAACAACAAGTTTCCCTTAAGCGGATCACCCAAGGTTTATCGATCCCAGGGAGGAAGAGGTCAAAGGTATCCCTCTCAAGCAACCCTGCAATGATGAGGACATCCCATCTATTGATACACCCGATGCACCTACAGCGGAACACATACAAGGACCTATCACTCGAGCTCGTGCCAAGCAAGTTAACTATCAGGTACTTTCATTTCTTGGAACTCTTTCTCACATACATGAGAATATGATGCTGCCTAAATCAGATATGTTTGTTACTCTTAGGAATGATGGACCTAGCATGGATGAGAGGGACAAGCATTGGAGCATGATCGTGCATGGAGATGGCAGCAAGCGTTTGAGGATGGAAGAAGATGCCACGAGTGGAGATTTCAGAACTTTGAAGCCACCATAATGAAGGATGAAGACTTGGACGAAATATACAAAGAGCTACTTCATAAATTCGTCCATAGATAAAAGGCCTGTTAGGGTTCCGTTCGACCACCATACCCATGGCTGGTCGCACCACTACCTTTTCCTCCTCAAATACCCCCCGTAGCCATCATTAGAACTCGAATTTTGTTTAGACTAAAGATAGCCATTGCTGCAACTATGAGCTCGACTTTTGAGGCCAATCGCCCGGAAGAAGACCGCCTATTCGGAATCCCAACTTTTGAATAAAGCATACATCTTTCATCCGCAATATCTTGATTGCTGTATTAGTTCTTACTTGTTCTTGATTTCAGGTAGGAATTAAGACCCTCGCTGGTCAGGCTGATCGTGCATCTGCAAGATCAGTAACTTCCGGAGATTGTCCTAGCGATTGCATTGGCGCACGAGCTTCGCACGTGTAGTCGGATCATCAAGCACGAACTCCATCCACCAAATCGACATATCAAGATCTCATCGAAAGATTAGACACCTTTGCCATATCAAGTGGTATGAAATTTCAGGTTGCTTGGTGAGATTTACTGTTTTTGTAGTCTAGATTGCATCTGTGTTCATACCTATAAACCACGAAAAAGCCAAAAATATAGTTAGGGTTTAGATCATCTCGTCCCATCAACCATCCGAGCCTTTGCATTATCTTTTCAGTTTGCATCGTTGAATTTGTGTCTGCATCCGCGTGTCGAGTTTTGCATACGAACTCCGTTTTCGACGTGCGACCACTCAAAATGCTCAGCACAAAAAGTTCTATCTAGCCACAGCCCGGCCATCGGAACGCTCAGAATTCCCAAAAGAGTCCGGGAAGGTCGAGTTTTTGCCCTCTGAAGTTTCGGACCCAGAATTTCCTACAGATCTTCACTTATATCTTGCTTTTGAGCTGTTTCTTTCTGCTTGGTGTGCCGCGCCATGATTTTCTCAGTGTTCTCGGCTCGCGTCTCTAGCACGGTCTAGCCTAGGACCAGCACTGTACCGTTGTTGAGCATTCTTTCAACATTGCATTACTGTTTTGATATTTGCTATTTTTGCTACCATATAATCCTTCCTACAGCTCCACATATTTCTGCACGTGCTTTGTATCGACACCTGGTAATCGCTTTGTGCAATTTTGGGAGTCGCTGATCTTTGTTGGTTGCATATCACCTTCCTCCTGTTTGGTAAGAACTTGTAAGAGCTTTCTATACTGCTTGACGGATTACGTGTGATTCCACCATATTCCGTAGTGCATAGGTATATATATTTGCGCTTGCTTCTACGCTAACCATGACAGGAACCACGAAGGATGATGTTGATCCGGAGAAGATGACTAGTGCCGAGTTGCATGCTCACTTCACTCGGCTGTTGGTGGGGCGTGCACAAGATGTGGACACACGCTTGGGTGATGTTGATTCCAAGCTTTTTGATGCGATGGACAAGATTGCTGGTCTTGAGGCATCCTTCAACACCAAGCTCGACGCCAGGTTCCGGGAAGTCCTGGCCTGTTTACCACCACAGCCACAGCCGGGCATCCATGTACCACGTGCTCGCCGCGTTCCTCTCGTACCGCCATCTGCGGGTACCGTTATAGCTGCGGCAGCTACTGCGGCCGCTACGAAGGCGGCCACCCAGGATGGATATGCTGTTGACGAGGGGGAAAACGAGTTCGAAGATGAAAATGAGCTCGAGGAGGACGAGGTCCAACAACCTGCACCTGGCCGTCCGCGGCAATACGACCGCAACGCTCGTCCACCTCCGCGTCCGGTACGTGATGATGAACATGTGGCCAAACTGAAATTAAATATTCCGCCATTTGAGGGTAGATATAATCCTGATGCATATCTCACTTGGGAATTAGAAGTAGAGCAACGTTTTGCATGTTTACGCTACCCTGAGCATTTGCGTGTTAGTGCTGCTACATGTGAATTTACAGATTTTGCTTCTATCTGGTGGTCTGAATATTGTAGAGTCAATCATGCTAATATTCCTGCTACTTGGCTTGGTCTAAAACATGCCATGTGTACTCGTTTTGTACCACCACATTATCAACGGGACTTGCTTAAAAATTTAGCTCGTTTAGAACAAGGCAAAAATTCCGTACAAGAATATTATCAAGAGTTACAAATGGGCATGATTCGTTGTGGTATTGTAGAGGATAATGAAGCTATGCTTGCACGTTTCTTTGGTGGTTTAAAAAGGAGATTCAGCATATTTTAGACTATAAGGAGTACAACACTATTACTCGTTTATTTCATCTTGCTTGCAAAGCTGAACTCGAAGTGCAGGATCGACAACCATCATGGAGAAGACCTAATAATTCTGCAGGTCGTACTTCTTCATGCTACGCGTCAATCAGCTCCACCTTCTCGTGGAGATGCACCAGGCCCTTCCACCTCTAGGTATACCACGCCCACATCAAGAACGCCACCTGCTCCTGCTCCATCACCATCTGCTGGTCCGACACGGAGTTCTTCTTCCATGGCCTCCATGGGGAAGACTCGCGACATTCAATGTCGCAAATGTTTTGGGTTTGGTCACATCGAAAAAGAATGTAGAACCAAACGTGTAATGGTGGTGCTTGAAGATGGCGAATATGACTCTACGAGTGATTTTGATGATGATACATTGGCACTTATTGCTGCTGCACGTGATGGTGCCAATTCTGATTCTGACAAGGAGATGGAGGTAATGGGAGCTGAAACTGCTGATCAATACAAGAGTTTAGTTGCACAACGTGTCTTGAGTGTGCAATTGAGCAAAGCTGAGCATGATCAACGCCACAATTTGTTTCAAACAAGAGGCATTGTTAAGGAGAGAGCTATCCGGATCATCATTGATGGAGGGAGTTGTAACAATCTGGCTAGTATTGACATGGTGGAGAAGCTTGCTCTCCCCACACAACAACAACCTCATCCCTATTACATTCAATGGTTTGAGAGCTCCCGTAAGCTCAAGGTAACAAGAACTGCACGCGTGCATTTTACTATTGGTACCTATTCAGATTTTGTTGATTGTGATGTTGTACCTATGCAAGCTTGTTCTTTGTTACTTGGTAGACCATGGCAATTTGATAGAGAATCTGTACATAATGGTAAAACTAATCAGTATTCTCTTACACATGCCGGCAAGAAGATTGGACTTAAACCCATGACTCCGGAACAAATTTTGAAAGATGATCTTGCTAGAGCTAGTAGATTAAAAAGAGGAAAAACCTAAGAGTGAGAATCAAATTATTACTGCAGATTTTGTACCCCCTAAGCATACTTCTAAATCTGATTTTAACCATGCTACTGAAATTCGTTTGAAGAATCCTTGTTTACTTGCTAGAAAATCTGATCTTGCTGAACTTGATGTGAATATTACTCCATGCTATGCCATCGTTTGCAACGAAGTTCTGTTTTCATTTGAGGATATGCCTCCTTCTTTGCCACCTGCGGTTGCTAACCTTTTGCAGGAATACATGGACGTTTTCCCACAAGATGTTCCACCTGCACTTCCACCTATTCGTGGGATAGAACACCAAATTGATTTGATTCCAGGAGCCTCGCTGCCCAACCGTGCACCATATCGCACCAATCCTGAAGAAACAAAAGATATCCAACGACAAATCCAGAGTTTATTGGACAAAGGTTATATTCGTGAGTCTCTTAGTCCATGCGCTGTTCCTATTATTTTAGTACCTAAGAAAGATGGTTCTTCGCGCATGTGTACTGATTGTCGAGCTATTAATAATATTACCATTCGATATCGTCACCCTATACCTCGTTTGGATGACATGCTGGATGAGTTAAGTGGTTCTATTATGTTCTCTAAAGTTGATTTGCGTAGTGGTTACCACTAAATTCGTATGCAATTAGGAGATGAATGGAAAACAGCTTTTAAAACTAAGTTCGGTTTATATGAGTGGCTAGTAATGCCGTTTGGTTTAACTAATGCACCTAGTACCTTTATGAGACTGATGAACGAAGTTTTACGTGCTTTTATTGGTCGTTTTGTGGTGGTCTATTTTGATGACATTCTCATATATAGCAAATCTTTAGAGGACCATTTGGATCATTTACGTGCTGTTTTCAATGCTTTACGTGATGCACGTTTGTATGGTAATCTTGAGAAGTGCACCTTTTGCACAAATAGAGTTGCTTTTCTTGGTTATGTTGTTACAGAACAGGGAATTGAAGTTGACCCAGCCAAGATTGAAGCTATTGAGAATTGGCCGCAGCCCAAGACGGTCACACAAGTGAGGAGTTTTCTTGGCCTCGCTGGGTTTTATAGGCGCTTTGTGAAAGATTTTGGTTCTATTGCTGCGCCATTGAATGAGCTCACAAAGAAGGATGTGCCTTTTGTTTGGGGCGATGCACAACAAGAAGCTTTCTTGATACTGAAAGATAAGTTAACACATGCTCCATTACTCCAACTTCCTGATTTTAATAAGATGTTTGAACTTGAATGTGATGCTAGTGGAATTGGTTTGGGAGGTGTGTTATTACAAGAGGGTAAACCTGTAGCATATTTTAGTGAAAAATTGAGTGGGCCTAGTCTGAACTGTTCTACTTATGATAAAGAATTATATGCGCTGGTTCGGACATTAGAAACTTGGCAACATTATTTATGGCCTAAAGAATTTGTTATACATTCTGATCATGAATCTTTGAAGCATATTCATAGTCAAGAAAAATTGAATCATCGACATGCAAAGTGGGTTGAATTTATTGAGTCTTTTCCTTATGTTATCAAACACAAAAAGGGTAAAGATAATGTTATTGCTGATGCTTTGTTGCGCCACTATACTATGCTATCTCAGCTTGACTTCAAAAATTTTGGGTTGGAAACTATAAAGGAACAATACTTGCATGATGCTGAATTTAAAGATGTGTTGCAGAATTGTAGAGATGGTAGAACATGGAACAAATTCATCGTTAATGATGGATTTGTGTTCCGTTCTAACAAACTATGCATCCCAGATGGTTCCGTTCGTCTTTTGTTGTTACAGGAGGTGCATGGAGGAGGATTAATGGGACACTTTGGTGTCAAGAAGATGGAGGATGTTCTTGCTGCACACTTCTTTTGGCCATGCATGCGGCGAGATGTTGAGAGATTCGTGGCACGCTGCACTACTTGTCAAAAAGCTAAGTCTCACCTTAATCCACATGGTTTATATATGCCACTTCCTGTTCCTAGTGTTCCCTGGGAGGATATTTCAATGGACTTTGTTTTGGGATTACCTCGTACACAGAAGGGAGGGATAGTATTTTTGTTGTTGTGGATCGGTTTTCTAAGATGGCACAATTTATTCCTTGTCACAAGACCGATGATGCTGCGCACATTGCTGATTTGTTTTTTTCGTGATATCATTCGTTTGCATGGTGTGCCAAATACTATTGTTTCTGATCGTGATACTAAATTTCTTAGCCACTTTTGGAGATGTTTATGGGCTAAGTTGGGGACTAAATTGCTGTTTAGTACTACATGTCATCCCCAAACTGATGGACAAACTGAAGTAGTTAATCAAACTTTATCTACTATGTTGCGGGCTATTTTAAAGAAGAACTTAAAATTGTGGGAAGAGTGTTTGCCTCATATTGAATTTGCTTATAATCGTTCGCTGCATTCTACCACAAAGATGAGCCCTTTTCAGATTGTCTATGGTTTTGTTCCACGTGCACCTATTGATTTGTTGCCTTTACCATCTTCAGTGCAAAATAATTTCGACGCTACACAGCGTGCTGAATTGATTTTAAAATTGCATGCAACTACTAAAGACAACATAGAACGCATGAATGTTAAGTATAAAGTTGCTGGGGATAGAGGACGAAAGCATGTTGTGTTTGAGGTTGGTGATCTTGTTTGGTTGCATTTGCGCAAAGATCGTTTTCCTGATTTGCGCAAGTCTAAGTTAATGCCACGTGCTGATGGTCCTTTTAAGGTGATAGAGAAAATCAATGATAATGCATATAAACTTGAGCTTCCTGCAGATTTTGGTACGGTAAGTCCTACATTTAACATTGCAGATTTGAGGCCTTACTTCGGTGAAGAAGATGAGGTTGCATCGAGGACGACTTCAATTCAAGAAGGGGAGCATGATGAGGACATCCCATCTATTGATACACCCGATGCACCTACATCGAAACACATAAAAGGACCTATCACTCGAGCTCGTGCCAAGCAACTTAACTATCAGGTACTTTTGTTTCTTGGAACTCTTTCTCACATACATGAGAATATGATGCTGCCTAAATCAGATATGTTTGTTACTCTTAGGAATGATGGACCTAGCATGGATGAGAGGGACAAGCATTGGAGCATGATCGTGCATGGAGATGGCAGCAAGCGTTTGAGGATGGAAGAAGATGCCACGAGTGGAGATTTCAGAACTTTGAAGCCACCATAATGAAGGATGAAGACTTGGATGAAATATACAAAGAGCTACTTTATAAATTCGTCCATAGATAAATATGGTGCTGCGTCACTTTTATTTTTGGGCCAGGCCCATGTAATTTTCGCAGCAAATAAGACAGCCACTTTTAGGAGTCCGAATTTGAGGAGAAAAGGCTTGTTAGGGTTCCGTTCGACCACCATACCCATGGCTGGTCGCACCCCTACCTTTTCCTCCTCAAATACCCCCCGTAGCCGTCATTAGAACTCGGATTTTTTTAGACTAAAGTTAGCCATTGCTGCAACTACAAGCTCGACTTTTGAGGCCAATCACCCAGAAGAAGACCGCCTATTCGGAATCCCACCTTTTGAATAAAGCATACATCTTTCATCCGCAATATCTTGATTGCTGTATTAGTTCTTACTTATTCTCGATTTCAGGTAGGAATTAAGACCCTCGCTGGTCAGGCTGATCGTGCATCCGCAAGATCAGTAACTTCCGGAGATTGTCCTAGCGATTGCATTGGCGCACGAGCTTCGCACGTGTAGTCGGATCGTCAAGCACGAACTCCATCCACCAAATCGACATATCAAGATCTCATCGAAAGATCGGACACCTTTGTCATATCATGCAATTACGATACAAGAAGTCTCTTGTGTCCCCAACACACCCAATACACTTCTCAGATGTATAGGTGCACTAGTTCGGCGAAGAGATAGTGAAATACAAGTAATATGGATGATTATAAGTAGTAAATGCAATCTGAAATAAATATCGCTGTGACCAAACATATAACAGAACTGAATGTAAACGGTGTTTCAATGCTTAGAAACAAGGCCTAGGGATCATACTTTCACTGGTGGACACTCTCAACAAAGATAACATAATTGAGCACATAAATATATATCTTTACTATGATATTCTAAACTATTCTCTGATGGATAATGAACACTAATCATTTGTAGGGCTACGAAGCTGTAACATCCCAGGATGCGAGGCTAGAAATAAATAGGAAACCAAAGTGTGCATTGCATCCATGCATAGAAAATCTAGGAAATTTTCGCGCTTTTAATAAAACCTATCAAAGTGATCGAGGTTTCGCTTGTGTCAATGGGAATTGAGTTAGTCATCGACATGAGTGCGATAAATTTCGACATGACTTTTGTTGATTTTCTTAAGTTGAGGGGAAGCAATTTGAATTCATAATTCAAGATTGAAAGAGAATAATTCAAATATAATTGACTTGGAATTCAAATCACAAACAATTATATTAAAATTTAAATGAACAAAGTAAAGTACAACATTGAATAAAGAATAATGTTCTTTATTATAAATGAGTTTGTTACAAATCTCAAGTAGTGAGATAAATTACAAGAATGAAATAAAAAATTACAAACTCGAAATAAAAGTTTACAAAAGAAAAGGAAAATCCTAAACTAATCTTCTCAATCTTCTAATCTTCTTTTCCTGCAAAACACAACAACAAAAACAAAAGAAGTGGTTTTTGTGTTAATGTTAAAATATTTGTCCTCACCTTTGGTGAGACATTGTTAATGTTGGAAACTAGCTATCATGGAATCAAGAACTAGTCTTGATCCCCAAATGGTGATTAGAGGGAATAGTATTAATCCAAGGGCAAGGGGCTATAAATCATAACTGGAGCATGGATCATCTTGGAATCATATGAGGAGCAGATGGATCATGAGGCAACAATCATTCAACAGGCAAGAAGCAACATTGGATGATCCATATTAGAGAAGACAAGGCAACATGTTTATTTTCCCTCTAATCTAGCTAGGGTCCTTTGCAAGCCCACATATTTCCAGATTTAAGGATTCACCCTTGACATTAAATGGTCAAGATGAGCCATTAGCCTACTAATAATAAATAATTAAGCCCCATGTATAATTAAGTCGAGGACTTAATTATATTTCAACCAGCAGCAATTTAGTTCACTGTTTACATATCTATTCCAGCCAGCAAGTAAATATCAGGAAGCCATATGTGAGGAATACAGTTGGCAGTACCAAAAAATAAAGGCCAACCAAAGGATAATCATCAACAGCCGTAGCTTACTCTAGAGGTAAGGGAAACTGATTTGACCACCTGCAGGCAGCTTAGTCACAACATGCATACCATGTGTTGTCCTCACCGCAGTAGGAGTATATAAACACAAAGCCACCTTTGACAGCCGCACCTCACAAACACCCTCACCACAATCTCAAGCACATCAAGAACACTCCCAGAACATCACCATAAAAACCTAGGAAAATACATCAATCACCATGAACACCAAGTGAAGCATCAGGAGCAGATCAAGAGTAAGAAGGGCTACCATGCTAGGAGGAGCAGGGCCACCAGGAAGGAGGAGCAGGGCTGCCAGTAGCACGAGATCAAGAGGAAGTAGAAGAAGAAGGGCACCAGATCAAATATCCAATACCAACTTCATTTCCTCCAAAAATTCCAGCAAAAGGTGAACAAACAAATAACATGCAATAGTTTTTGTTCTCATCATTAATAAAGGAAACAAAAGGGGGTAGTAGGATGGTACTCTCAGTCTGGCATAGAGGTGCTATGCTAGAATCATCAGAGAGAAACTAAAAGTCACATTAACGAGATGCCACAGTGTCAGTTCCCTATTTTCTGCTGTTTTTGTGTTTCAGAAAAGTTACACATGAAATATTCTCGGAATTGGACGAAACGAAGCCCGAACCTCCTATTTTTCCTGACATGAGACGAAGTCCGAAGGAGAGCCGGAGGGGGGCCAATGGTCCACCACACCACCTGGTGGCACGGGTGACCCCTAGGGCGCGCCACCCTATGGTGTGTGGGCCCTGGCTGCCCTCTGATATCGCCCCTCCACCTATAAAGAGCCTCCGTCGTGAAAACCCTAAATCAATTGGCGTGTCTCCCAGTAAAGTTCCCCAGCGCCGCCGCCGTCGAAGACCAATTTTGGGGGACAGAAGTCTCTGTTCCGACACCTTGCCGGGACGGGGAAGTGCCCCTGGAGCCATCACCATCGACTCCATCGCCGTCTCCACTGACTTCACCACCATCTCCATCGACGTTGCTATCTCCCATGATGAGGAGGGAGTAGTTCTTCCCCGGGGCTGAGGGCTCTACCGGTAGCTATGTGGTTCACCTCTCTCTCCCATGATGTGATCTATATGTGATCATGAGCTTTGTATCTAGTTGAATTGGTAGATGTTGTTCTTCATATATTATGCTACTCCAGTGCTTTATTATTGTAATCTCCGGAGACACCTTGTACCATGATGTGAAGGATGACAGTGTGTGCATTATGTGTGTCTCTTTGGCTAGTGTCACTATGAATTGTTGGTGTTTGTTCGAACTATCTAGTGCGCTCAAGGTGATAGTGTGGGGCAATCTAGTTTGGGGAAATGCGAACTTTGAGGAGTGCTTCGTAGCCCTACACATGATTAGTGTTCATTATCCATCAGAGAATAGTTTAGAATAGCATAGTGAAGATAGATATTTATGTGCTCAATTATGTTATCTTTGTTGAGAGTGTCCACTAGTGAAAGTATGATCCCTAGGCCTTGTTTCTAAGCATTGAAACACCGTATACATTCAGTTCTGTTACATGTTTGCTCGTAGTGATATTTATTTCAGATTGCATTTACTACTTATAATCATCCATATTACTTGTATTTCACTATCTCTTCGCCGAACTAGTGCACATATACATCTGACAAGTGTATTGGGTGTGTTGGGGACACAAGAGACTTCTTGTATCGTAATTGCAGGGTTGCTTGAGAGGGATACCTTTGAGCTCTTCCTCCCTGAGATCGATAAACCTTGGGTGATCCACTTAAGGGAAACTTGCTGCTGTTCTACAAATCTCTGCACTTGGAGGCCCAACACTGTCTACAAGAATAGAAGCGTTCGTAGACATCACGCTGCTTAAGTTGACGCGGACACATGTGCTGCCCTGTGTTACAGTAGAAGGTGTCGTATGCATTTATTTTTTGCTTGTTCTTAAATTATTTGTATCTAGTCACCCTCTTAAACTTGAAGGTGTCCTATGCATTTATGTTTTGCTACTCCATGAAGGACAAGCTGAATACCACTTTGCTATGTTTTTCTATATGCTTAAAACACACACTTGACTTTCAATGCATTATTACTCATGATCTTTTGTTTGTGTTACTTTTCATGTTATAACATGGTTGCTAAGTTTTATTGTCAAGATTATGTCTTTTATGCCCATGTTTAGAGTACTTTGATCTCAGCACTCAATGCTTTACATCGTTTGATCAAGATTTTGACGAGGTTCTAACCCGGCAATGCCCATGTTTGAGGGCTTTCGATTCATGAGAGGAGAGAGTGGGATCCGGCGAACTCGACGGCGGTCGATAAATGACGAGGGGCACACAAAGTTTTACCCAGGTTCACGTCCTCTTGGTGGAGGATCACTACATCATGCTAGCAATCTAGTATATGATCATAGTTGTGTTTACAGAGGGCCGCGTAGGCGGAGTTGTGTTGCGCGTAATGTAATCTATTGTATGCTAGTCTCTCTAGGGGGTGCCCCTGGTGGCTTTATATATGCAGCCAGTTAGGGTTTACAAGGGGTTTCTTGACTTCTACTCCAAGTTGGCATATTGGGCCTTGCGGGCTTCATGTATCCTTCGAGTAGGCTTCTTCCGTGGCCGATAGCGGGTATGCTAAACATGAGGACCTGAGGGGTCATACCCTCGTCAGTAGCCCCCGAGTGTCTAGTCGATTCGTAGAATCGGGTAGAGACTCAAATCTTGCCTTGAAGTCGTAGGCTTGCATGTCGCGTGTGAGGGCACCAAATGAAGTTCTTGCATGTCGCGGTCAATGGAGTTGCACGATAGCTGAATCACTGTGATGATGTTGTCGAACGCTTGCTGTTTCGCAGATCGTTTGGGGCAATGTTGTTGTCGAGCCCCCGAATACTTGGTCATTGTAGGCGAAGAGGTTGGTGTTGCTGGCAGGTGGCTGACAGGAGCCGAATACCGTGGTCCGGAGTCAACGTAGTAGACGGAGTGCAGTTGATATTGTTGAAAACTGTTGAGGTTAACGGCATAAGGCGGAGTCCCCGAGTGTGTTGCTAACACCGGGTACAAAAATAGTGGATGCTAAGGTTAGCATGTAAGCATAGCCCCCGAGCGTTGCTAGCATCGGGTTGTAAGGCACAGCCCCCGAGCGTGTTGCCAATGTCGGGTGAAGGAATGCCAATGCGAGGCGGAGCCCCCGAGCGTGTTGCCAACTTCGGGTAAATATATGAGCAAATAGCGAGACCCGGAAGTGCGTCGGGTGATAATCATCGGGATTGGCATAACATGCCTAGAACACTCGTTGGGTCCAGTTAATTGCACAGAAGCAAAAACAATGTTAGCTTACTCAAGTTCGAGTCCTCGGACTCGAACCCGTGTGGACTGGCGCTACTTCGACTCATGCCACGTTGGACTTATCGAGTCGAAGCCCAGTAATTGCGAAGCACCCGATGCGTCCATCGGTGCATGTCTTCATGCTGTAAGCACGGAAATTGTCTTGGCAGAGCACGCTTGATACGAATACCGGGCCATCTAGTGTTGCTAACTGTGGACTTATCTTCATATTTGACATACGGCATCCGAACTGGGGTATTGCTACCATATTTCGGGCAATTCGAAAGCATTGATAGCACAAAACAGGGATTCAAAGGACAGCGGTCCGTATCCGAATAGAATGAAAGCACTGATGGCCAAACGATGTGATTCGAGGGATCGAAACCCACACTCGAATAACGTAGAGGCGCTGCTGGCCTGAAGAGAATAATTCGAGGGACCAAAGCCCACAGTCGAATAACTTAGAGGCGCTGCTGGCCCGAAGATAATAATTCGAGGGACCGAAGCCCGCACTCGAATAATGTGAAGGCGCTGCTAGCCCAAAGAAAATGATTCGAGGGACCGAAGCCCGCACTCCTATAATTCGAAGGCGCTGCTCGCCTGATGAAAACGATTCGAGGGACCGAAGCCCGCACTCGAATAATGTGAAGGCGCTGCTAGCCCGAAAGAAATGATTCGAGGGACTGGAGCCCGCACTCGAATAATATGGAGGCGCTGAAGACCCGATGAAGCGATTCGAGGGACAAGAGCGCCCGCACTCGAATAATACCAAGACGCTGCTGGCCCGAAGGAGCGATTCGAGGGACAATAACACCCGCAGTCGAACAATACTAAGGCGCTGCTGGCCCGAAGAAGCGATTCGAGGGACAATAACGCCCGCACTCGAATAATACCAAGGCGCTGCTGGCCCGACGGAGCGATTCGAGGGACAATAACGCCCGCACTCGAATAATACCAAGGCGCTGCTGGCCCGAAGAAGCGATTCGAGGGACAATAAAGCCCGCACTCGAATATAATATGCGAACGATTTTGCTGATTGACTGATGTTATCTCCCCAGTAGCCCCCGAGGGTGAGTCGAAGTGCTTGCACTTGGGCTTGCCCTCAAAATTTCAGCTATTTGTTATCGACTGCCATATCCCTTTGTCAAAGCTCCGGAGTGTGAGTAAATGCATATCTTTAAGGCAAAGCCCCCGAGCATGGCGAGTCGCGTTTGAACGAGTACGCGGTAGTCGAAGATGTACTCAACGCAATGAACCGTAGTCAATGCGACGGAGGCTTGTATTCAACGCGGCGGACTGGAGTCAACGCGGCGGATGAATATACTCGACACGACGGATGGACCAGGATCAATGCGGCAGAGGATTGTAGTCGATGCAGTGGACCACAGTTGACGCGGCGAACATGTAGTCGAATGCGGCCAAGGCGCGTAGTCGATACCCTGTGTAAAATTAGCTTGAATTGCATAGCCCCCAAATATCGGGTGCGGCAAAAGTAAATAATAATCCAATCTTGGTAGAGGAAAACTTAGTTTTATCGGATGCGGCGTAGACACGATCGTAATGGACGCGGACGTAGTCGACGTGATCATGGTTTGCGCGAATGTAGTCAACACGGATATTTGTCGACCCGGACAGAGTGCAGCGGCATCGACCTGGTCGTAATTCAAGTACTCAATGAATTTGCATCTTGATCACGAGAGGCCACGAGATGATGTGCCCCTGAATGTTTTTTGGCAGTTGTACTCAAAAGGCGCAATTGTCGTGGGGCCTCGTAGGTAGTAGAAGTAGATGTCGACGTGAATTCTGAATTCTTTCTTCTTTAACATTGAATTGCCCCACGCGAAGTAATATTTGGCCTTGTTTTTTAACTTGCTGTCTTATAGTAGTACAAACCGAACGCTGTTGTCCGTATTGTTTTCTTTTCTTCCTGACAAAGTGTCTGTAGCTCCTTTGTAGACTTCTGTGGTAAAGGTTAGCTTGCATAGCTCCTTACGTGTGATCGCAGAGGACCTGTGTGATTGATCTGAGTCGGTTATGCTCGAGTCGTTTATGCTACTTCCATACGCGAGCCCTGTGGACTCTTCTTGAAACTGATCTGATCCGGTATTGATCACCACTTTCGCATAGAATTTTTTTTATCGAGATTGTTAGACCACAATTGATCCAGTTTGCTTTCGTATCGAATAATCTTCCAAAGAACATTGGACCAGTAGATTGAACCAGCTGCACACGGGAGCGACCTTGGTGGGCTGAAGTATATCCTATAGTGCGGACAATAATTCCACAGGTTGCTCTTCGTCTCTTCGGTCGATGAAAGATGACGTCGTCGTCTTTGGCGATTATGCCGAATCGCTAAGCTTAGTACTGCAATAGAGTTACTGCGGAATACGTTGATCCCAAAAAGACGCGGTCGCGGTCGCCAGTCTTCAATGTTGTCGAGGGGATCTCGCCCGGATGATGAGCCGAACTAGCGAGTTCCCGATGATCGATTCCATGACGGCGAGTTGCGCGGCGTCTGGCCGGAAGAAATCGATGCGGCTGCGAGTTGTACGGTGTCTTGCCGAAAGGAGTCAGCGCGGCGGCGAGTTGCTCTCAGCAACATCCGCGGCATAATTATCGACAGTGTCGGCCATGGCAAAGCCGATCGGTGGTGGATGCGAAGCAGATCATCCATGCACGGGTTGACGTCAAGTCCCAGTGTAGTTGTCGCAATTTGTTGGTCAAACAACGACGTGGGACTATGTGCAAAGATGGCGTTGATGTAGCCAGTAGCCTTCTAGTCTCCATGACCCGATTCTGATATCATTTACGTATAGGCATCGATTTTCTCCGGCTCAAATCGACATGCTTTGCTCAGTTGTCTGCTTTTTGGATATTGAGACACATCAAACTTGGCCGGTATCCCCGGCGACGGAGATGGTGACAATCGGTGATGGCCGATGTCCTCTTCCAATTCATGTTTTTTTCTCATGATACATGCATAGAAAGTAAACATACATGTGCGTATAGGGTTAGTTGTAAACAAAATAATCAATTGATAGAATAAGTAAAGAGGGAGTGAACAGAATGAATAGAAAAAACCCGATTTGCAGGGAACGAGGTCATGTAGTGACTTCCAAAAATTTGATCTCTTTAGATTGGTACTTTTGGCTAGACTAATTTGTCTTGGAATCAGCGCCTTGCCGCTTAGCTGACCGCCGCCCTGCTTTATTGATGCAAGGTACAACTCCTATGCAGCGGTTACAATCGTTTCCGATGGCCGACGAAATCACTGCAGATGATCGTCCTTGCGCTGTATGCCACTACCAAGCGCGTGACTCCAGATCGATTGGAATTCGCTACATCGTGATGACCGATCTGGCCAAAGTGAAGTTGTTCGCTACGACGCAGATGCGACCTGGCCGGCTGTGATGTATTTTTGTCCCTGTCAGACTCGACGAAACTGCTTAGAAGCCAATTGTTCTGCCAAGTCACCGCTCATGAACGCCTCCAAAATATCAGGATCCTGTAGATCTGATCAGCTGCCCGCCGCATCGATGATGTTGATGTAGATGACGGCCGATCTGCCTTAGTTCCCTTGACGCTGATGCGATGAATATGAAGATGATGAAGGAGCCAGCGAGCCCGTAGATCCAGATCCCGTCGTCCCCACGGTCGGCGCCAATTGACGAGTTTCTAACCCGGCAATGACCATGTTTGAGGGCTTTCAATTCATGAGAGGAGAGAGTGGGATCCGACGAACTCAACGGCGGTCGATAAACGACGAGGGGCACACGAAGTTTTACCCAGGTTCACGTCCCCTCGGTGGAGGATCGCTACATCCTGCTAGCAATCTAGTATATGATCATAGTTGTGTTTACATAGGGCCGCGTAGGCGGAGTTGTGTTGCGCGTAATGTAATCTATTGTATGCTAGTCTCTCTAGGGGTGCCCCTGGTGGCTTTATATATGCAACCAGTTAGGGTTTACAAGAATATATGCAGCCAGTCAAGAAACGCCTTCGAATTATTTGAGTGCGGGCTTCGGTCCCTCGAATTATTTTCTTCGGGCTAGCAGCGCCTTCACATTATTCGAGTGCGGGCTTCGGTCCCTCGAATTATTCTCTTCGGGCCAGCAGCGCCACTGAGTTATTCGTCTGGGCTTCGGTCCCTCGAATTATTCTCTTTAGGCCAGCAGCGCCTCTACGTTATTCGAGTGTGCGTTTCGATCCCTCGAATCACATCTTTCGGCCATCAGTGCTTTCATTCTATTCGGATACGGACCGCTGTCCTTTGCATCCCTGTTTTGTGCTATCAATGCTTTTGAATTGCCCGAAATATGGTAGCAATACGCCAGTTCGGATGCCGTATGTCAAATATGAAGATAAGTCTACAGTTAGCAACACTAGATGGCCCGGTATTCGTATCAAGCCCGCTCTGCCGAGACAATTTTTGTGCTTACAGCATGAAGACATGCACCGATGGACGCATCGGGTGCTTCGCAATTACTGGGCTTTGACTCGATAAGTCCAACGCGGCATGAGTCGAATTAGCGCCAGTCCACACGGGTTCGAGTCCGGGGACTCGAACTTGAGTAAGCTAACATTATTTTTGCTTCTGTGCAATTAACTGGACCCGACGAGTGTTCCAGGCATGTTATGCCAATCCCCATGATTATCACCCGACACACTTCCGGGTCTCGCTATTTGCTCATATATTTACCCGACGTTGGCAACACGCTCGGGGGCTGCGCCTTACAACCCGATGCTAGCAATGCTCGGGGGGCTACGCTTACATGCTAACCTTAGCATCCACTATTTTTGTACCCGGTGTTAGCAACACACTCGGGGACTCCGCCTTATGTTGCTAACTTCAACAGTCTTCAATGATATCAACTTCACTCTGTCTACTACGTCGACTCCGGACCACGGTATTCGACTCCTGTCAGCCACCTGCCAGCAACACCAACCTCTTCGCCTACAATGACCAAGCATTCGAGGGCTCGACAACCACATTGCCCCTAACGATCCGCGAAACAGCAAGCGTTCGACAACATCATCACAGTGATTCAGCTATCGTGCAACTCCATCGACCGCGACATGCAAGAACTTCATTTGGTGCCCTCACACGCGACATGCAAGACTACGACTTCAAGGCAAAATTTGAGTCTCTACCCGATTCTACGAATTGACTAGACACTCGGGGGCTACTAACGAGGGTATGACCCCTCGGGTCCTCATGTTTAGCATACCCGCTATCGACCACGGAAGAAGCCTACTCGAAGGATACATGAAGCCAGCAAGGCCCAATACGCCAACTTGGAGTAGAAGTCAAGAAACCCCTTGTAAGCCCTAACTGGCTGCATATATAAAGCCACCAGGGGCACCCCCCTAGAGAGACTAGCATACAATAGATTACATTACGCGCAACACAACTCCGCCTACGCGGCCCTCTGTAAACACAACTATGATCATATACTAGATTGCTAGCAGGATGTAGCGATCCTCCACCGAGGGGACGTGAACCTGGGTAAAACTTCGTGTGCCCCTTGTCGTTTATCGACCGCCGTCGAGTTCTCCGGATCCCACTCTCTCCTCTCATGAATCGAAATCCCTCAAACATGGGCATTGCCGGGTTAGAACCTCGTCAAAATCTTGATCAAACGATGTAAAGCATTGAGTGCTGAGATCAAAGTACTCTAAACATGGGTATAAAAGACATAATCTTGACAATAAAACTTAGCAACCATGTTATAACATGAAAAGTAACACAAACAAAAGATCATGAGTAATAATGCATTGAAAGTCAAGTGTGTGTTTCAAGCATATACAAAAACATAGCAAAGTGGTATTCAGCTTGTCCTTCATGGAGTAGCAAAACATAAATGCATAGGACACCTTCAAGTTTAAGAGGGTGACTAGATACAAATAATTTAAGAACAAGCAAAACATAAATGCATAGGACACCTTCTACTGTAACACGGGGCAACACACGTGTCCGCGTCAACTTAAGCAGCGTGATGTCTACGAACGCTTCTATTCTTGTAGACAGTATTGGGCCTCCAAGTGTAGAGGTTTGTAGAACAACAGCAAGTTTCCCTGAAGTGGATCACCCAAGGTTTATCGATCTCAGTGTCTACGAACCCTGCAATTACGATACTAGAAGTCTCTTGTGTCCTCAACACACCCAATACACTTGTCAGATGTATAGGTGCACTAGTTCGGCGAAGAGATAGTGAAATACAAGTAATATGGATGATTATAAGTAGTAAATGCAATCTGAAATAAATATCGCTACGAGCAAACATGTAACAGAACTGAATGTAAACGGTGTTTCAATGCTTAGAAACAAGGCCTAGGGATCATACTTTTACTAGTGGACACTCTCAACAAAGATAACATAATTGAGCACATAAATATCTATCTTCACTATGCTATTCTAAACTATTCTCTGATGGATAATGAACATTAATCATGTGTAGGGCTACGAAGGACTCCTCAAAGTTCGCATTTCCCCAAACTAGATTGCCCCACACTATCACCTTGAGCGCACTAGATAGTTCGAACAAACACCAACAATTCATAGAGACACTAGCCAAAGAGACACACATAATGCACACACTGTCATCCTTCACATCATGGTACAAGGTGTCTCCGGAGATTACAATAATAAAGCACTGGAGTAGCATCATATATGAAGAACATCATCTACCAATTCAACTAGATACAAAGCTCATGTTCACATATAGATCACATCATGGGAGAGAGAGGTGAACCACATAGCTACCGGTAGAGCCCTCAGCCCCGGGGAATAACTACTCCCTCCTCATCATGGGAGACTGCAACGTCGATGGAGATGGTGGTGAAGTCGGTGGAGACGGTGATGGAGGCGATGGAGTCGATGGAGATGGCTCCGGGGGCACTTCACCATCCCGGCAAGGTGTGAGAACAGAGACTTCTGTCCCCCGAAATTGGTCTTCGACGGCGGTGGCGCTACGGAAATTTACTGGTAGACACGCCGATTGATTTAGGGTTTTCGCGACGGAGGCTCTTTATAGGCGGAGGGGCAATGTCAGAGGGCAGCCAGGGCCCACACACCATAGGGTGGCGAGCCCTAGGGGTCACCCGCGCCACCAGGTGGTGTGGTGGCCCCTTGGCCCCCCTCCGGCTCTCCATCGGACTTCGTCTCGTGTCGGGAAAAATAGGAGGTTCGGGCTTCATTTCGTCCAATTCCGAGAATATTTCCTGTGTAACTTTTCTGAAACACAAAAACAGCAGAAAACAGGGAACTCACACTGTGGCATCTCGTTAATAGGTTAGTTCTGGAAAACGCATAAAAACGCCATGAAGTGTAAACAAAACACAAGGCAATTGGTGTAAAACAAGCATGGAGCATCAAAAATTATAGATACGTTTGGGACGTATCAAGCATCCCAAAGCTTAACTCCTACTCATCCTCGAGTAGGTAAGTGATAACAAAACAATAATTTTTGAGGTGACATGCACCAACACAATCTTGATCAAACGATGTAAAGCATTGAGTGCTAAGATCAAAGTACTCTAAACATGGGCATAAAAGACATAATCTTGACAATAAAACTTAGCAACCATGTTATAACATGAAAAGTAACACAAACAAAAGATCATGAGTAATAACGCATTGAAAGTCAAGTGTATGTTTCAAGCATATAGAAAAACATAGCAAAGTGGTATTCAACTTGTCCTTCATGGAGTAGCAAAACATAAATGCATAGGACACCTTCAAGTTTAAGAGGGTGACTAGATACAAATAATTTAAGAACAAGCAAAACATAAATGCATAGGACACCTTCTACTGTAACACGGGGCAACGTACGTGTCCGCGTCAACTTAAGCGGCGTGATGTCTATGAACGCTTTTATTCTTGTAGACAGTGTTGGGCCTCCAAGTGCAGAGGTTTGTAGAACAGCAGCAAGTTTCCCTTAAGTGGATCACCCAAGGTTTATCGATCTCAGGGAGGAAGAGGTCAAAGGTATCCCGCTCAAGCAACCCTGCAATTATGATACAAGAAGTCTCTTATGTCCCCAACACACCCAATACACTTGTCAGATGTATAGGTGCACTAGTTCGGCGAAGAGATAGTGAAATACAAGTAATATGGATGATTATAAGTAGTAAATGCAATCTGAAATAAATATCGCTGCGAGTAAACATGTAATAGAACTGAATGTAAACGGTGTTTCAATGCCTAGAAACAAGGCCTAGGGATCATACTTTCACTAGTGGACACTCTCAACAAAGATAACATAATTGAGCACATAAATATCTATCTTCACTATGCTATTCTAATCTATTCTCTGATGGATAATGAACACTAATCATTGGTAGGGCTACGAAGCTGTAACATCCCAGGATGCGAGGCTAGAAATAAATAGGAAACCAAAGTGTGCATTGCATCCATGCATAAAAAATCTAGGAAATTTTCGCGCTTTTAATAAAACCTATCAAAGTGATCGAGGTTTCGCTTGTGTCAATGGGAATTGAGTTAGTCATCGACATGAGTGCGATAAATTTTGACATGACTTTTGTTGATTTTCTTTGGTTGAGGGGAAGCAATTTGAATTCATAATTCAAGATTGAAAGAGAATAATTCAAATATAATTGACTTGGAATTCAAATCACAAACAATTATATTAAAATTTAAATGAACAAAGTAAAGTACAACATTGAATAAAGAATAATGTTCTTTATTATAAATGAGTTTGTTACAAATCTCAAGTAGTGAGATAAATTACAAGAATGAAATAAAAAATTACAAACTTGAAATAAAAGTTTACAAAAGAAAAGGAAAATCCTAACTAATCTTGTAATCTTCTTTTCCTGCAAAACACAACAACAAAAACAAAAGAAGTGGTTTTTGTGTTAATGTTAAAATATTTGTCCTCACCTTTGGTGAGACATTGTTAATGTTGGAAACTAGCTAAGAGGGAATCAAGAACTAGTCTTGATCCCCAAATGGTGATTAGAGGGAATAGTATTAATCCAAGGGCAAGGGGGCTATAAATCATAACTGGAGCATGGATTTTCTTGGAATCATATTAGGAGCAGATGGATCATGAGGCAACAATCATTCAACAGGCAAGAAGCAACATTGGATGATCCATATCAAAGAAGACAAGGCAACATGTTTATTTTCCATCTAATCTAGCTAGGGTCCTTTGCAAGCCCACATATTTCTAGATTTAAGGATTCACCCTTGACATTAAATGGTCAAGATGAGCCATTAGCCTACTAATAATAAATAATTAATCCCCATGTATAATTAAGTCGAGGACTTAATTATATTTCAACCAGCAGCAATTTAGTTCACTGTTCACATATCTATTCCAGCCAGCAAGTAAATATCAGGAAGCCATATGTGAGTAATACAGTTGGCAGAACCAAAGGATAATCATCAACAGCCGTAGCTTACTCTAGAGGTAAGGGAAACCGATTTGACCACCTGCAGGCAGCTTAGTCACAACATGCATACCATGTGTTGTCCTCACCGCAGTAGGAGTATATAAACACAAAGCCACCTTTGACTGCCGCACCTCACAAACACCCTCACCACAATCTCAAGCACATCAAGAACACTCCCAGAACATCACCATAAAAACCTAGTAAAATACAACAATCACCATGAACACCAAGTGAAGCATCAGGAGTAGATCAAGAGTAAGAAGGGCTGCCATGCTAGGAGGAGCAGGGCTGCCAGGAAGGAGGAGTAGGGCTGCCAGTAGCACGAGATCAAGAGGAAGTAGAAGAAGAAGGGCACGAGATCAAATATCCAATACCAACTTCATTTCCTCCAAAAATTCCAGCAAAAGGTGAACAAACAAATAACATGCAATAGTTTCTGTTCTCATCATTAATAAAGGAAACAAAAGGGGGTAGTAGGATGGTACTCTCAGTCTGGCATAGAGGTGCTGTGCTAGAATCTTTAGAGAGAAACTAAAAGTCACATTTAAACATCTGTTCTAGTCCAAGATTTTGCCTCAGAGTATGCATCACAGACAGAGCCAAGAAATCAAGCTAGAATCTGTTCTCAAATATCTCACAACATAGTTTTCCAAAGACTAAACATAATCATTTGCATCCCTGGCTAATTGAGCAAACAAGCATATATCTATTCTAATCCAATTAATAGCCAGGTAAATAAATCAGATCCAGCAAAAGCATCTATACTTATCAGCTCATAAATAAAGAAATAGTGGAGTGGGAAATAGTTCTCTCAGTTTTGCATAGTGATGCTATGCTAAGCTCATCACAGAGAATTAAAAGCCGTCGATTAGTATCTGTTCTTATCCAAATTAAATTCAAGCCTCAGCCTTGTGCATCATTGGCAGGGTCTATAGCAGCAATTTGTCTCACGAGATCATAGCAGCCACCAAAATCATTCCATCATCACTGAGCCAATTCTAATTAAGGCCCCATAGTATATCCAGTTAATCCAAACAATAACCACTGGATTCACAATATGAACAAGCTATAGCAGCGAGATATTTCTATTAAATCATCACTAAACCAAAGGTCCAGTTCATAACTTTTCAAGGAAATCCAAATAAAATCATATCACTAAATTTCTCAAATAAAAATCATCTCAAATTCATGTGTTATTATGATCTGATCATCATGATATCTCCTTTATCACAACAGCAAAGCCACAGTAATCATGCATACAGGCTCACCATCAAGCTCACCAACAAACCATATTTAGTAAATTAACCATATGTGAGCACCCATATGTTTCCCTTGCTGTTTAAACTCAGCTAAGTAGTTGTAAAGCATCCAACCCTCCCAGCAGGCTCAACCCAAAGTTTGGCCACACAAATAGATGCTTATTAATAAATATCCACAGTTAATGTTTCATCAGAAAAATCACAGCAAGCCACTTGTGCATGGGATAAGTGAATCATCCAAACTAGGGAATCAATTCAAACACACAGCACTTGGCTAGTTCTAGCAAACATATCAGAGCCCCCAACAATCATCACCACAAGCTATAAGTATAGATCCAATACACCACCACCTAGGGCACTGAATCAACAAGCAGTGAACTGCAGCACACTACCCATAGACAGAGAAGGGGAAAGTTTAGCTCACAGTAGGGTGTAGGAAGAAGGTGAAGCCAGGTGGCATCGGCAGCATCATCGTGACAACGTCATCGGGGCAGCTGATGGCCGCGACGCTCAGAGAAGAAGACCGAATCATTGGCACCGGGGTTGCGCCGGTGACGCCGTCCGACCAGGGCCAACATCGACATCAATGTCGATGTCGATGCAGGCGGCTGGAGCGGGCCGACGAAACCAGCTATCAAGGCAGGCTGGGGGCCCCGCCGATGATCTCAAGGAGGCAGAGTTGCAGGGGCCAAAGGCCAGAGGCAGGGGGACCGGAACCGTCGACCACCGCGTCCGCATCGACAAGCCGAGCCTCGGCTAGGGTTTCTTACAGGGCGCGAAGAAGGGGAGCAGGCACGAACTTGGGAGGGGCCAAGCAAGCAGGGTCTCGCCGACGAGTGGCGGCACCGAAGTTGACCGGCAGCCGGCAGGGAGCAGCCGCGACGGCGCATCGGGCGAGCGAGGAGAATCGCCTGGAGGAGTCTGTGCGTGAGAGTGAGTGGGGGTGAGGAGAGGGGAGGGCTCGGGGTAGGGTTGACCCCGGCCTCCCGAGCCAAGTGGGCCGGTCTATTGGGCCAAGTGGGTCGGGTCCAGCCCACTTTTGGAAAATTGGCCAAATTGTTTTTTCTTTACTTAATGCAATTTAATTTTAGAAAAAACTCAGGGAATAAACCTAATAATAGAATAAAGAAAAAGGAGTAGATTTGCAAAATTAATAGTTCAAAACTTTTGTGTAAGTTGGATTGGAATATTAGAATACTATTCTTGAAAAACTAAATATTGAAATTCAGTTTTTGTAAAAAAAAATTATTTAAAAGATTTTCTTGAATGGTTTTAAACTTGAATAAATAAGAGAAAATTTGGGAACAATCTTATACAAACTTTAATGTGTGTTTGGACTTCATTTTTTAACTATAATCCACTAATGGAACCTTGTTTTCATAAGATTCAAATTCCATTATTAGTAGTGCTTAATTTAGAAGTGGTAACCATTTGAAGCTATGCTTCAAAACCTAGCATCTAATAGTAAATAGAATTGTGTTTACTTAATTACCCAAATGCTTCTAGAAAGAAAGGGACCACTAAATAAAGTTTTGTACCAAATATCCATTAAGGAATGTGTTCTTTAAAAGTGATTATTTTAAAGAACATATCAAGTAAGCATTACACCCATTCTTCTGCCTTGCTCTAAATAACCACCTATACATGGTAAGAATGTTGTGTCAACTATAGAAACAACTATACCTGGTCACAGCAATGTCAAACTACTTTGAACTAGTCATCAACCCGTGCACTTGCACGGGATAGAAATTTTTCATACTTTTAAATATGTTATTTAGTAATTCAAGATAATCACAACTTGTTCAAATATTTACAAAAAATGGGAGATCTTGTATTTATACATATTGATTCAAAAGTCAAGATGAACTTATTTTCTTGTAATTGCAACGATTATATATAGATATATAACGGAAAATTACTCCATCTGGATCATTTTAACAGGCACGCACACAGTATTTTGTTGACCAAAATGAATGGTCAAAGATGTTCTTAAAATACGTGTGTGCATGTTAAACTGATCCGTAGGGAGTACTATCAAGTTGGAATAAGAGCGTTTGTAATGAATTGTAATGTGTAGTAGTGTATGGATCATTTTTACACGACAATATTGACAATGGAAGGTGTCTTATGCAGTGATGTATTTAAAAATTAAGGTGCAAAGTATGTTTGACAATGGATTAATCATAGTTGGTATACTCCGTATGTCGTAACTTCCACAAAAAATACATAGCATGAGAAATATGCTGCCTCAGTGGCAAACAATTTGTTTAACACGTAATTATGAAAAAAATTGGAGCCTACCATCTGTGACCATGCATGTTTGCATTCGAGAATTGAAATCCATTCTTAATTTTAACACTATATATTTGTTCAGCCGCGCTGCTTTTTTTGTAAAGCGGCGAAAGCCTGTTTGAGAGAATATGCTTGTCTTTTTTTGGGAAAATAATACATCCTTATTCGATTTAGATTCCATTTGAATATGTCATGGAATCCCATAAGTTATTAAAAATACTGAGCTACCATTTGAATCTTAGGTTTCACTAAGCTCTAGATGTTTTGAACATCACTGCACCTACAGATAGTATAACTTTTCTTAGAGTGATTCTATACGGACATGATACTTACAAAGTATAGCATGATAATATAATAACATTTTCAAGAGAAAATAAGTGGAGAAATTACCTGATCCTAAGTCGGAAGGAGACAATAGAGACTGGGTTGTTCACCTCGCCAATGATGAGTTGATGGCAATCAGCAAGTCTAGAGCGTAGAAAAGAACCACAATTATTAACGTCGTTTGAGGAAAAGAAGTTCAACCATGTATGAGGAGCACTCAATCAGTAATTGAGCAATCTATTGGGTTTGGGCATCCTGATCCAGAAAGAAATACAAATCTACAAAGTAAATAAGAAATATCAATGTCCCTTTGTGAGAATGGTTAAATAATCTGCACACGCCGCCCTACATATGAAAATAGTGGTCAGGTATTAAATAATATGTTAATTTTTTACTATTGCTGCAGGTCAGGAGTTTCTTACACATTATTTCCAGTTAAGGATAGTTCTTGTATGATTTATTTCAACACCGCAAAAGATTTGGTTGAACTCATTTCAAGATGATGCTTTTTCGGATAGTCCATAGAGACTAAATGACTAAGCTAGCGATCTCCATGAAGATAGCTTGATGGAACTCGTACTTCATGAAGGCAGTGAAATAATCAATGGATTCAGTTTGTCTAGCATGATATTGCAAATTTAGTCACTGAAAATCTGTCTCTGTTCTACCAGCCTATAGCCATGTGCAACAGAAACAAAATCACCACTTGACTATCGTAGGGAAAGTAAAATAAGAAAAAGGGCATCCTCTATAATAATATAGTAATTACACGACATTAGAACGAACCTCTTTTCTGAGAGCAGATCCATCTCATCTCTTTTGTGCTAACCTTCGACATCTACCATCTTCAAGCTCGCATGAACTTCAATGACGATCACAGTAAATTCCCCATGAAACAAATGAAATACTCCATTCTTGCTGATTTTAAGACATGGTACAATAGCCTACTTTGCTTGATTTACTTACAGATCAGCACACGCAGTTTTATGTTCCCATAGATGCATAAAAAAACACTGTTATTCCTCTTAAAAGCGGTCATGAGCAGTGTTGATAGTTGGGTATTTATAGTGACATTTTCTAGGTACGCCCTCTGTCTTAAAACGGAAGTCTCATATTTGTCTAAATTTGAATGTATCTACACACTATATTTTGTCTAGATATATTTAAATTTTGACAAATTTGTGACTTCTTTATTTGGGACAGAGGGAGTTTGATATTTAACGCACATATATGACATTAAGAAGTGTCACGCCCCTGCACATATTCAGTGAAATTTGTAGCAAAGTTAACCTTTGATCGGTCTAGGTGAGCGTGGACCACAAATCTTGTATCCTCGTCCGTCGTTTAGCTTACCTGTGATATGCGCGTCTGCTGTTAAAGCTTTGTTAAGGCCTGCATCCAACTGTTCGACATATGCAGTGATAAATTGAACAGTTCGTGGAGTTCAGCAGGGATTAAAGGATACTGAGTTACTGACCTGCAGTTTGAGGACAGGATTGACCTGCAGTTTGAGGATAGGAATGATGGGCGATGAACTCAAACAATCTAAAGGGCGCCATCAGTCCGCCGTTGTTTCTCCACTCTGCAACCTGACCAGTGACCAACGATGGTGGCTGCCGGCCTGCCGTTTTGATTCAATCTGGCATTGATGCACATCCTCCTCCACTTGAATCATCCATCGTTGATTGCAGTGTGGTGGACAATTGCATGAGACAACATGGATTAAAGTGTGCTTCGGGTCAGATGGTTTGCAACGTGGAAATTAAGGACGGGGGTGGACAGCGAACACGCGAGGAGAAGGATTGGGAGGAGCGGCGCCAGGGTCTCTCGGTGATGCATCTATACGTCGGTGGGAAGATGTCGGCAGGCAAACGGAGTCTAGGGCGGATAAGTTTTTTTTCCTTTCCGCATGCGGGCGAGGATTCCCGACGAAATACATCCGACGGTTGTATATAGCTGATAGCGAGATCGGATGGATAATTTAGGTTAGTTTCCGAGGATTAACGTGGTGCTTTGTTTGGTGCCTCCAGTTAGTAAATATACTAGCTCAATACCCATGCGTTGCCACGGAGAAATAAATTACTCTCTATGATTCGTATTACTTTTTTTAATACGGATGTATCTATTATTAAAATATATCGAGATACATCTATATTGGCGAAGAGTATTGTGGGTTAGAGAGAGTAAATATACACATACTACATTTTTATTCTAAAGATGTGTAAAAAGATTTCCTCTCAAAATCTTGTACTAACTTAATATAAAGTTTATACTAAATTATCGACACTTATTTTCAATCGGAGAGAGTACAAGTTTTAGAATATGTCCAAACTACCTTTGGCTGAAAATTAACAATATTTCCCCGATCGAAATACTTGCCATGAACAGCGAATGTACACACTATAAAATATATAGATACATTCATTTTTTTACCAGTATTTTTAACTAAACAGATTACTAAATTAGTATTTTATACCGAAGAGGTAAATTAGATATACATACACAAGTACTCAACTACCTGCAAATATACAATACACAACGTTTTCGAGAGAAAAAAAAGTAACCAATACAGAGTTGGGATTCTCCTAGACGCTTCTGTCACTCGCCTGATCCAATTCTTAAAGGGCTGTAGACACCATACCTCAATCAAAATCGCAGAAGCAGCACACTGCACTTCCACGTACCAAATTGTCTCGTTCCTCTTATCTTTTCCACCTCCGCCGCCCAACTCAATCCACGGAAACTTGTCTATTTTCTCTCCTTCACCGACGGATGCTGCCCAAACCATCCCCATTAACCAGCACTTGCACCGACGACGCGTAGCACGATCCCCTGGCACCAGCGTCGGCGTCGGTGTGCACTGGTGGCGAGGGCAGTTATCCGGCGATTGAGTGCAGGAGAAAGGTGGGTGATGGGGCGGAGGAGCCGGGCCAGTCTTGGTGCAGCGGCGGCGGAGAGCTCGGGGCGACTGCGAGTTCCCCGGCGAGATGCAGGCCGCACGGCCAGCAGAGCCATCAGGTGTGACGGCCGGGACGGGTGAGATGCGAGCTGGACGAGCGGGGCACGAGCGTCAGCCGTCCGTGGAGCCGTGACGACCACCAGATTGGGGCCCACGAGCTCGAGCAGACGGGGTTCATGGAAGCGGTTCAATTCGAGGTAGCGGCGGTTGTTCCGGTGGCGGCTGGAGTGACTGTCGGCGCCTGCCTGCCTCGTGAATGGGGAAGGCGGAGGCCTGTCCGCTAGGGGAAGCCCCTCCCACGGCGACCACCAAAGGTCCAGCTTCCCCTGACCACCTCCGCCTCCATCCTACCTCCGTCCCCTCCTCCTGACTTCCCCTTGAACCTGAATTGGAACAGCACACGCAGCGGGAGCATGCAGATGTGGCTGGTAGGCATAGCGGCAGGGCGCGGGGACGGGTGAGCACGAAGGATGGGGATTAGAAGAAAAGGCGCAAGGCAGGGTGGGGAAAGGATATGGCGAACCGGTCAGTTTTCTCGGCGGTGGCATAAGCATGTAAATTGTGTCAACTTGAGGGGCAATTTCGGAGTGACGTACTGCCAGGCATCCATCACCTCTAGACTCTTAATATAGTTTAGATTAGATTAGACTAGTTGAATGCCCGTGCGTTGCCAAATTCATGCTGTCAAATATTTCTCTGTATCGCTAAAATAATTAACCTTATATTTTTAATTTGTCAGATATGGTTCTAGGATTTCTATTTTTACATATGTTTCAGGTTAGCATTTTACTGTAATATCCATGTGATGTGAGTAATGAAAAATTAACATTCTCATCCATTAATTCACGGTTTCTATTTATTTGCAAGTACATACACATTTAACTTTCATTTAATAATTGCTTGTATACAGTAGATTGATAAAATATTAATTTACAACTGAATCCTACAAGGCAGCTTAACCAGTAACCTGCGCCTATACAATCCAAACAAATGAATAGATCAGTAGCTTAATACAATGATTCATAACCTGGGCGAGGCATTGCGATAGATTCAGCGCATGGGGTGTTTCGCCTAGCTGCGAGGCTTGCATTGCATTGAGCCCGCAACGCCTGCCTCTCCTCCGGAGGTATGCTTTGTCGACGTGCTCTTCGGCGGGCGTTCACCTCTTGCTTCTCCTCAGATGGCTTATTTTTACTGCCCTCTCTTCTTCTTGCATTCATCTCTTGCTTCTGATCAGCTGTTAGATTTTGCCTGGCTGCCCTTTGTCTTGCATTCCTCTCTTCGATACTTTTATTTTGTCTGGCTGCTCTCCGGCGTGCATTCACTTCCTCTCTTTGCTCGGATGTTATCCTATCTCGCCATGCCTTATAACGGTCCCGCCTCAGTTGATTTTTATCGCATGTAACGCTTACATCTGAAGTAGTATGTTCAGCTGTACTTGGTGTTCCATGAAGTGTTCTAGAGCTCTTTGCAAGGCCTATTCAACCCAAGCTTCAAATCAATGCCTTAATAAATCTTAATTTTTAGTTGTAGACAACCAATACTCCAATGGAAAAAGTTGTGAAAAAGATGATACCATTTGATGTTTCCACATGCTCTATTGGCTCCAGGGCTGTAAGAGTACATGCAACGGGAAGCATTGTACCTATTTGGGTGGAAGATTCACATCTAAACATACCAGACGATTGTTCCACAATAACTGTTAAGATTTCTTGGTTAAAAACTGTAAATTAGACCTTATGTCTTCACATTTTATTGGAAAATACATACCTTGTTTCCCCTTGTCAGACGAGAGCTTTAAATCGTGTGCCATCTTATGGGAAAATGTTGCAGTGAACAAGACTAATGACCTTACCTTCAGGACCTTGGTTCATAACAGACAAAGAAAAATAGTGAATGCTACCATTGCGCAATCAAGATTTGACATGGGAGAACTCAAACAAAAAGGAAAATTTAAATAACATTAGTAGAAAATTAATGGTACCGAGATAATGATCAACTACCTCTGAACCTTCAACATTGTAGTTTATAAACAAAGAAATTATTATTTCTACCATTTTATGCAACCATTTACCTACTTGTGCAATTTGTGTTCTGTCTCCACGTTATTCAACACTAATGCAGGTATATACTAAGATAACCAGCATGATAAAATGGTCAAAAACTCTGATAGCCATGCATAACCTTGCCACCATAGGTATACTCAAAGTATTGTCAGCTTAGTACAATTTCTGTACTTGACAACTAACTTCAGACTACAGAAGAACGTTTCCGGTCAAAATATTAGCATACTGCAGTATACAACAGCAGACTACACACAAAAAAGGAAATCCTTTTACCAAACCAGTGCTAAGTGGCCAACTGGCCATAGCTGGAACGAACCCATTACCAGCGAAGTACAGGACTTTAAGGTAGAAATCACGTTTATGACAGGTATAAAACATGTGTCTTCTAAGCCCCTGTAAATTGCATCTGTAGGGGAATGAAACACATCAAAGCAAGCTAAATCGTAGCTCTATGTTCCGGAGATTACCTTGCGTTCTGATGTCGTGTTGCCGATGGCTGTCTCCACCGGAAGTTGGCTGTGAGTATGTGTCGCCGGACTCGTAGTGGATCAGGAAACGCCTGAACGCTGCCGCCGTCCACCGTTTGATCCAGGCCTGGACCCGTCTTCGGCTCCGTACTAAACCGCGGACAGCGCTCTAGGGCGGCGGCGAGCTAACCCTAGCTTTAGCCTCTGTTAAACCACGCGCTGGGCGGGTCGAAAAGAAAGAGAACGATTCGGTAACGTATACTGTAGAAGAACCGGGGTAGCCTTTAGCGATGGAATAAGGTGACATACCAGATGGGCTCTGCCGGGAACAGACGGCCCGGCTAACGTTGACGACGACGTACCTACCATGACTAACCATCACGACCGCAGGTTTCAATTTAATAGTATAGATAGATAAGATGGTCATGTTCAACTAATACTCTACTGGTAGTAGATGAATTTTAACTGATTTTCTTAATATGTTTCACCTAATCACTACTCTTTGATTAGTGGAGATTGTTGATAAAACCCTAAAACACTAAACCTTACTTGAAGAACTTTTACTCATTTAGAATTATGTTCTTCAAATGTTATTCTTTCAAGATACCTTGAACACAATCATCAAATCATTTCCTTTTACTTTAAAGTAAACCACAAACTGATATTAAGATTGTTGTCAACCCTAACAACTAACTGGGTATCTTATCAAATAAGAATTACTTTAGCTTTGCTTGTCCATAACCAACTACTTGATGGCTAATAACAATATACCACTTAAAAGTGTTACTTTTAAGTCTTCACCTATTGCTATATCTACTTTTTGTAATAGCTCTTGTTTGAAGCTTTATTCTACTACTTTTGAAGAATTGTTAGTTAACCTAAAATCTTTAACAATCTTGTGTGTAATAGAACTTAAAAGTGCAACACATCACAAGAATTCACCACAACTCAATATTAACAAATCATCGGGGTTAGGTTACGCTTAGAGCGATGCATAGCATTTATTATGCATATCATGCTGCAGATTTCTAACATCATCCCTACCGGATGATGATTTCTATTTCAGAATTGAGATTTCTATGGTATCGAAGACCTTGACTTACATAATCTTGCCGTCAAAAAGGCAAGTTCACTCTTGCTCATATCTCTTGTTTAATTTTAGCAAATTACTTGCAAATATACCGGTGGTATTACTACTGCATCTAAAAGCAAAAGGTTATCTTTTCATAATTAATATAACTAGCTGGTTATCGACCCGAGTGGTGGTAACCTAGGATGGCGGGCAAATGGAACCATGGTATGATTGTTGTGGTGGAGGTTCCATTTGCACGGGAAAGTGAACCCTAGGACTTAACAACCAATGTCGCCAGTGATTCTAGCGCCATAAATAACGGTCAACCATGAGATCTGGAATGGGACGGAGAAGTCAGCTGTATCTTTTCCCTCTCGCATGCCAACGGATCAGTAGCGAGGGTTGTCTTGCCTAGGCTACTATAGTGTAAAGGGCGGAAATGCATTTCCTGCCAGTCTGCCTATAGTATAGGGGGGGACAGACTTGCTAATTGATCTATGATGGATTGTAAGAGTCCTCCGGATCAGTCTAACCATATTGTATAGGAGCGGGCATCTGGGTCCAGATCAGTCTACCTATGGGAGCATCCATAGTGTAAAGGGGAGGACCAGTGCGCCAATCAGTCTACATATGTGGTATAGGGGAGGATGGACTTACAAAAGGGTGGGTCTGCAGCGTCGCGGAGAAGAACAGTGATTGGCTTGGATCACAAGACTGGGCCCCGTACAAAGGAAGTGTGGACGAGCTCATGACTCAGATGTGCAGCAAGGCTTTGATCTCTCATGGGTACAAGTGACCACCTCTGCAGAGTGTAAGAAAGTATCTGGATACTCTATGTTCCGGGAAGGAGCTGCGAACGCGGCAGGAAAGGAGCCCATCGAAGCTCTAATCAACCTGTGAAGGCTGACGGACATAGTTCTTCTAAATAAAAGCAACCTCTTAAAGAAATGTTTACGAAAACTTGCATTGCCAAATGACTCTTGGGTCTAAGGCTGTAGCTAGTGCATAAAACACCTTATTCCTTATATGAACTTGCTGGGTAACGCTCGTTACTCACCCCACTCCCTCTTAACCCTTGCTTAGATCGGAGGCAACACAAGGAGACAATCCCAAGACACTGAAGACGAAGATGAAGCCTTCTATTGATGTCAGATCTGTCATTGGAGTCAACGACTACGCCAAGCTTGGTGGAAAACTAGAATAGGCGTAGAAGGGACCCAAACCCCTAATCCTAGCACCCACGTAACTAGGGTAGTTCTGTAGCAAGCCAACTGCATTAGTCATAGCTTTAGTTTAGTCTTATCGTTGTTCTTTCTCGATTGTAATCGCCAGAACTAAACCTCTACCTGTTGAGGAGGTTCTGAAGATCTTATGTATGCTGAAAATTGTAATCCTTTAGACATACCTTGGACCTGCGATGTTTCTGTTGTACCACTCTGATCGATGTAATACTAGTGAGGCGGTGTTTCATTGGTGTTATGTCAACGACTTGCATACTACACATGCAGTGGTATGCTGGGTCACCACAGTTGGTATCAGAGCAAACGCTTTGACCCTAGGATCAAAACCCTTTAATAGGAGACCTGTAGGTTGGGTAGTGACTATAGGAAGCCATCTAATCTAAAGCAATTCTTCTTATGACTTGAGATGGATATTCAATAAAAGAATAATCCTGACACACTTGAGTCAAAGTTCTTACATGTCTTCTTAAGTGAAGTTAGATATCTTGCTCCATACCAAGTAGTTATGACATCATTAGAGCCGTACCTAATGGATGGAACTAGATCACATTGGTATAAAACTCATGGTAGTCCAAAGAGAGGATACAACCGGAATGGGAAATATCCTATTGGAAGAAGTATACCAAGGTCACCGTGTTAAACTTGAGTCATCTGAAACTATAGTAGAATGATATTGAGTGATGAAGTGAAGTTACATGAGGTAGTAGGACCTCAGGTTAAGTCATGTATGTGGATACTCAAGCATTCCATATACAAGTAAGAAGTACCCATGGTGTAAAATCTTGGAGCATGTGAGATTCACATGAGAATCTTTACATGATGGAGTAGAACGTTATAGTAAAACCAGCAATTCCTTGCTGAGGAGGGAGAAGTTCAAGAATAATGATGAGTGAAGTGTTCCAAACCTTGGTCACTAGGTCAAGTGTACCAGAACCATAATCATTAGTTGGAGGAGATTTACCGAAGCATCATAGAGAAACTGATGAGGGGTGACCTCTTGGGTGTGGCCTGATCTTCATGGATTCACGAGATTTGTGGCGGGGAACGAGGATGAACACGAAGAACACGATGAACAAATCGAAGGCAAACACACACACATGATACACACCGGTTGTCCTCGTTGGCCCGATTCACCAACTCAATTGAATCACAAGGAAGAGACTCCAAGAGTAGAATTCCTTGTGAGAGATTGATATGCTTGGAATAGAATTCCAATTGGAGAAGAGACCAATCAATTGGATAGAATTACACACTCTTGTATGCAAGAGATCCAAATCAAGGTAGAATTCTCCAACTAAAAGAGATCCCAAACAAAGAGGGTGATTTCTAGATGTAGATCTAGTTGGGTTCCCACAAGGGAGAAGGCATCATGCCAATTCTTATCTTAATTCATCTCTATCCTAGGGAGGGGGAAAGTGACCCATATATATAGGGAGTCACGAGCTAGGGGTAGTTTGGTCACTAGGGAGAAAGATAACATAGGTGGCTTCAAGGCCAAGATGTAGCTGACTCGGGCAGTCCGGCTATAGCTGGTGTTCAGTCCGGCTTTAGCCGGTGGGGCCAGCTTTAGCTGGTGTGGGACCGGCTTTAGCCGGTCTAGCTTCAGCTGCCGCCTCTTCTTGCGGCGCTTCCAAGCTTCTTTCCAGTGGTTCTTCTTCTTCCTTCTCTTCCACGCCTCGATGATGTCGGACTTGATTGTTGACGCACATGATGTGGTGGAGTCCGAAAGCCACCCCACATCATCTCCCCCCGCTTCAAAGAACGTCATCCTCGACGTTCACTCAACATCATCATGTAGGGGAGGTAGATGTAGGCGATTGTACTTGGAGTGCGCCATGTGGTCGTTCTTGCAAAGATTGGTTTGGCAACTCTTCAATGTTCCTTCACCTTCCATGAGGCCTACAAAGGTCACAAGCAAAGCAAAACAACACTCAAAGAGTAGCCAATTCTTGGAGTTTATGGCATGAGTTCGTGAGTAGAAGGAGGTCACCTTACAAAGTTGTTGATGTGCTCTCGTTGTAGAAATGATTGATTGAAACCACTCGCGGAAGCGCATGCACCAATAATATCCATGTGTACCTACGCACAACGAAGACCAAGTAAAGTATGTGTGTGTGTGATATTGGAGCATATCATGAAGGACATGTCCATTCTTGATCACAACACAATTAGCACAACACAAGTATAATAAACGGAAAGCATATGCAAGGTCTATGTGTAAGCAAATTGTTTCAACATCTTCCAAACGTGGGAACACAAAAACTCCATCAAGATTTGAGAAGACCATGGTGTCCATCTCATGTTGAAAGACATGCATAGTATTGCGCTCAAGGCTTTGGAAAGAGCAAGTAGTCAATATCCTTGAAGCAATAAGAGGAGAGTTTGGCAAAAACACATACGGCAAGATGTCAAAATCATCATCAACATGTGTGCAAACAAACCATATGAAAGAACAAGTTTTCATCGAGTTTGTTACAACACAAGTCATATTCATCCAATAGTAGAAGAAGATATCATTATCACAAGTGGTTATGCATCCCAACCAAAAGAAAGAGCAATTTGTCAACTTGTTGGATGCAACACCAATGAACTCAAAGCGGTAATACATGTGACAAGTCATAACCAATATAGCAATGTGGTTGCACATAAAACAAAAGAAAGAGAAATCGTTCCACATGTATGTTGCAACACATAAAGCATCAATGTTCAAAATCATGGGAGCATGATTGTCACAAGTGTCACAAAAGTCATCAACATGCTTGCAAAGAAACCATATGGAATATGATAAGGGGAGACCCGATCTTCTCAGCGAGAGTGATGTAGATGGCGATGATGGTGATGAAGATAACTCAAGTGTCGTTGTAAACTCTCCGGCTAATCCCTGCTGCCAGTGCAACAGCTCTCAACCCTTTGGATATTCGCAACGTTACACGCTTGCGCACGTAGCCGCCGACCACAAAGCGGTGATGCAATATACTAATTCCCAATGGAACAGCAGATTACACTCAGACTTTCAGAAGAACAAACACCAGATCGATACGAATTGGTGCGAATAATTTCAGAGGAACACTTGGTTCTGTCTAGAAACTAGGGTTTTGTTTAAACGTGGTCTAAGGGACTTGAGGGGGCACCCCTGGCTACTTAAGGGAGGCTGGGGCGTCCTCAGCATGGACCTGGCCCAAAACCAACCTGGTTTGGGCCCAAACTGACTCAGTTCGACTCAAACGAGTACATACCTACCCATACATGGGTTCGGCCTAATTTGGCATGCAGGCCATGAGTGTGGCGCGCCTTAGACGTGTAGACATCATGTCGTAGGCTGTCCTAGTGCGCCATCACGGACTCTCTCATGTCGACTTGATGTTCTAGTGATCTCGTGGTGCGCCTGCCTCCCTCTCCTCCCTCGCGCACTTGATTAACAAGTCTTGCTCTTCTTGCTGCGACTCATCTCCTCCTCATGCAACGCTCTTGTTATCAACAAACCTGATCATACATAGATGCATAGACTTAGGCAGTATAAAGTTCTCATTAAATAAAAGATCAGGTTCAACTAAGAGTGAGTTCACCTGTTGTTCCAATAGCTTTGCACGTGCTCTTGTAATTGGTCCAATCCTAATCTCATTGGACTTCTTCGCAGCAACATCTTCATCAAAAGGAGTAGGAGATAATGGTGGTGTAATAGGGATGTCCTCATCATCCTCCCCCCCTTTGAAAGGCGTCGACCTCGACGCTGCAAGGTCTTCACCTTCATACGGTGTCAAATCAGCAACGTTGAAACTATTGCTGACGCCATACTCAGCTGTAGGAAGATCTATCTTGTAGGCATTATCATTGATCTTGGCAAGAACCTTGTAAGGACCAGCACCATGGGGCAGCAACTTGGACTTACGTAGCTGTGGAAATCTATCCTTGCGAAAGTGAACCCAAACCATATCACCGGGCTGAAACAATACCTCCTTCCGCTTCTTGTTTGCACGATCTGCAGTATACTTGCCTTTCTTCTCAATAGCCTCTTTAGTCTTCATATGTATCTTCCTCACAAAATCTGCCCTCTTTGATGCCTCCATATTGACTCGCTCTTGAATAGGAAGAGGCAACAAATCAAGTGGCGTAATGGGTTTGAAACCATAGACCACCTCAAAAGGACATAGCTGCGTGGTAGAGTGAACCGCCCTATTATATGCAAACTCCACATGCGGCAAACAATCTTCCCACTCACGCAGGTTCTTCTTGATCAGGCATCGCAGCACTGTTGAAAGTGTGCGATTTACCACCTCCGTTTGACCATCAGTTTGGGGATGACATGTGGTGCTGAAAAGTAACTTCGTGCCCAGCTTTCCCCAAAGAGTCTTCCAGAAGTAGCTCATAAACTTCACATCACGAACAGAGATAATTGTCTTGGGTACTCCATGCAAACGTACAATGTCCCTGAAAAACAGGTTAGCAATATGCGACGCATCGTCGCTTTTGTGGCAGGCAATAAAATGAGCCATTTTAGAAAATCTGTCCACTACCACAAATATAGAATCATGGCCTCTTTTAGTCCTAGGCAAACCTAATACAAAATCCATGCTAATGTCCTCCCATGGTGTAGTAGGTGCAGGTAATGGAGTATACAAACCGTGAGGCTTCAGCTTGGACTTCTACTTGTTGCATGTAATGCAGCACTTGATGAACCTGTCCACATCACGCCTCATCCTAGGCCAATAAAAGTGATCAGCTAGCATGAGTAGCGTCTTCTCACACCCAAAGTGACCCATCAAACCGCCGACATGTGATTCCTGCAACAATAGCAAACGCACTGACGATTCTGGAACACATAGTTTGTTAGCACGAAACAAAAACCCATCATGGATGTGATATTTATCCCATGCTTTCCCACCAGTACACATGCTATATGGCACTGAAAAATCATGATCAGTAGCATATAAATCACACAAGCTCTCTAAACCAGGAACCTTAATGTCTAATTGTGTCAACAACATGTTCTTCCTAGATAGAGCATCAACAACCACATTGTCTTTACCCTTTTTATGTTTAATTATGTAAGGAAAAGACTCAATAAACTCAACCCACTTAGCAAGATGCCTATGCAAATTAGATTGAGCTTTCAGATATTTCAAAGCTTCATGATCAGAATGTATGATAAATTCTTTTAGCCACAAATAATGTTGCCAAACCTCAAGAACCCTAACAAGCGCATACAATTCTTTGTCATAAACAGGATAGTTCAACCTCGCACCACAAAGTTTTTCAGAAAAGTAGGCAATAGGCCGACCCTCTTGCATCAACACACCACCAATACCAATGCCACTAGCATCACATTCAATCTCAAATTGCTTATTAAAATCTGGTAGTGCAAGCAAAGGTGCAGAAGTTAATAAACGTTTCAGTTCATCAAAAGCATGATCTTGGGCTGCGCCCCATACAAATTCAACACCTTTTTTAGTTAACTCATTTAAAGGTGCAGCAACAGTACTAAAGTCTTTCACAAAACGGCGATAAAAACCAGCAAGACCATGAAAACTTCGTACTTGACTAACATTCATGGGAGTAGGCTAATTTTGAATAGCGTCAATTTTAGATGCATCGACTTCTACTCCATTTTTAGAAACAACATATCCAAGGAAGATGACCTTATCTTTGCAAAATGTGCACTTTTCAAGATTACCATAAAGCTGAGAAGCACGCAACACTTGCAAAACTTGTCTAATATGATCACTATGGTTAGATTCATTGCGGCTGTAGATTAATATATCATCAAAATATACAACCACAAACTTGCCAATAAAATTTCGCAAAACATGGTTCATTAATCTCATGAAGGTACTAGGTGCATTAGTTAAACCAAATGGCATGACTAACCACTCATATAAACCAAATTTTGTTTTAAAGGCAGTTTTCCACTCATCCCCCTCTTTCATCCTAATCTGATGGTAACCACTACGCAAATCAATCTTAGAGAAAACAGCAGCACCACTCAACTCATCAAGCATATCATCCAAGCGCGGAATAGGGTGACGATATCGAATAGTGATGTTATTAATAGCTCTACAATCTACACACATGCGCCATGTACCATCTTTCTTAGGAACGAGAATAACAGGAACAGCACAAGGGCTTAAGCTCACACGAATATAACCTTTGTCGAGTAGCGCTTGCACTTGTTTCTGAATCTCCTTAGTTTCTTCGGGGTTGGTGTGGTAAGGAGCGCGGTTTGGCAAGGTGGCACCAGGAATGAAATCAATCTGGTGCTCAATGCCGCGCAAAGGAGGCAAACCAGCGGGGACCTCCTCTGGAAACACATCGCCAAATTCCTGCAAGACACTAGAAACACCAAAAGGAAGAGGAGTCATGTCGTTAGAAACCAAAATCTCACCCTTGTACATAAGCACAAGTGGCATGGCTGTAGGATCCTCTCTAAATTCTCTCATATCTTCTTTGGTGGCTAGCAGGACTAGAGAATTCACTCGCTCACTTTGGTGTGGCTCTCTCGATGTGGCTGGGTGGCTCTCACTCACCGAGGTAACAGTCTCTCGTCTGGCTACTCTCTCATTCTCATGTTCTAAGTTCACTTCAGTTTTCTGGCGAGACTCATTTACAATATGTTGTGGAGACATAGGCTGCAAGTTAATTTTTTTGCCCTTGAACTCCAAATGATATGTGTTGGTGCGGCCATTGTGTAACACGTTGCGATCAAACTGCCATGGGCGGCCCAACAAGAGGTGACAAACCATCATAGGAACCACATCAAACTCAATGGAGTCCTTGTATGGTCCAATCTCAAAATCAACTCGCACCATGTGGCTGACCTTCATCTCTCCATTGTCGCTGAGCCACTGGATATAATATGGATGCGGGTGCGGGATGTATTTCAGTTTCAGCTTTGCACACAACTCTTTGCTAGCAAGGTTGCAGCAACTACAACCATCGATGATGAGTTTGCAAGCTTTGTCCGGTCCAACAAGTGCTTTAGTTTGGAACAAATTGCACCGCTGACTTTCAGATGTAGGAGACACATTGAGCACACGCTGCGAGCAAACTATGTTATTGGCGGTGGAAGGATAGGCATCAACACTATCATGACCAAAGTCATCATCATTGGAATCATCTGGATCAGCATCATCACCTGTCTCGTATTCATTGGTGTCCTCATTGACGATCATGACTTTTCTATTGGGGCAATCCTGTTTAAAATGACCTTTGCCGCCACAAGTATGATACTCCATATCACGATTACGTGTTGTAGACATGTTTGAACCCGTACCACTAGCTGCAGGTGCGGATTTCTTTGTATTGGCATCAGATCGCGACGACGAAGGAGCACGAAAATCTGAACGAGAACTTGGTGTGGGTGCAGCAGGTCGGGTGTGAAACGGCTGCCCGAAGTAGTACGAGACTTAAACTGAGCTTCTTCGGCAAACTGTGCTTCAGCTTCACGTGCATGATGTAGCAGTTCATTCATATCACGATACCGGTGATGCCGAACAATGCTCTTAATATTATACTTCAGACCATGGAGAAAACGCTGCAAGGTCTACTCAAGAGGCTCACGAACGCGAGCTCGTTGGAGAAGCATCTCCATCTCCATATAGTACTCATTAACGGACATCGAGCCTTGTTTCAATTGCTGTAACTTATCAAAAACTGAGCGGAGGTAGTTATGCGGAACAAAACGAGCCCGCATCACTTCCTTCATATGGCGCCAAGTCATAATGGGCAGCTCGTTGTTTTCTTGACGTGTATGCACAATGTTGTCCCACCATCGCAAAGCATAGCCATCAAACTCTGAAGAAGCAAGCTTGATTTTCTTGTCCTCCGTATAATCATGAAGACGCCACAACTTCTCTATCTTCAACTCCCATGTGAGGTACTCTTCAACATCAGTACCACCCTCGAATTTGGGAATAGAAAACTTTGGCTTACCCAAGCCATCATCCTGCTGAAAAGGAACTCACTGGGCGCCAAGGGGAACAAAACCACGGCCACGAACAGGGGGACCATTGCCTCGGCCATTACCATGATCTTCTGCAGCAAAACCCGCATTATCGCCATGAGCACTCGCGTCATCGGCATCAATATGTGGTGGGGGTCATTGCTCAACAGTAAGACGCAGTGCATTGACAGATTGTGTCAATGCCTGGATGCTAGTTTGGAGATCATTGACTTGCACTTGCATATTATTAACAGTAGCATCAGTGGCTTCTACTTTCATTTGGACAGCTTGAATATCAGAATCAATAGTGTCAGTTGTTCGTGTTATAATTCTTTCCAAATGATCACGAAGAGCTTCATACTCCCTCCATATGACAGGAGTATCATCAGGCTTTTTTTGCATCACATCAACATCACTAGCAGACATGATTAGAAGGTTAGTGCACAAACCATAAACTGGTGGTGGGTATGCTCACAACTCACTCAAAACTGAAAGAAAGAGGTATCTTACCGCTCCAAAGTGAATAATAAATGCTTACCACTCGTAGAGACTGAAACGTGCACGGATGTGATGAAGCGAATTACCGAGGGTATGAGAAACTATCACACGAACAAACCAGGGTATATGGTGGGGCTTGGTATGGATACCTAACTACACCGAAATACAAGTCCTAGTGCTGATCGTATGACGAAGAACCCACAAAAACGCACACGGTGGAGATAAATGGGGCAATGCAACTCTGAAAATGAGCTCAAAAAGTTGAGGTATGTCGGAGGAACGCTCGATGTTGCAAAGCACAAGAGAGACTCTAGCAATGGCTCAACGAAAATGGGCACAAGATTGCGGAACAGAGCAGCCCGTAGAGCACTAAGGACGCTAGTCTCGTAGGATGGTTCTAGACACCAAGAAAGGTTTACTAAAGGCTGACAAAGAAAAGGGACAATATGTGAACTCGGAAAAGGAAAATAGAAAGAGAAATCGGAAAAAGAGAATTTTTTTTTTGATATAGCTCACGCGAGAGCACAGAAAGCTCTGAGGTCCGACGCCAAAATCAAGGCAGCAATCCAATTCTTTTTTTTTACTCTTTTTTTTTACTTAATCAAATTGGGACAACAACTTGGGCCAGTCTCGGCGCTGAGCCGGCTCGAGCATACGCGATCGAGGATCGCACCGAGCCTCGCGAGTGAGCAGCGCTCGAGGCTGGGGGCGTCGCTGCACCCCAGATGCCCTCTGCGCCCAGGCGCGCGGGAGGAGCGGCTGATACGGGCTGGGCGTGGCTTGCGTCGCCCGACCCCAGACGAGCTCCGTCCTGGGGCGACGGGGCGGGCAGGTTCTATTTTTTTTTGATAGCGATCGGATCTGGTATTGCTCGATCTAGGACTTTTTGTGAAGAACCACGTGCACAGCCGCCGGCTTATGGAAGAAGCAGGAGATCAAAGACTGACCAAACGACGATGAAATCCGTGATGAAAATACAGAAAAGAACGAGGATCCTAGACTCCTATAGATGTGATGAAAAGATACGCGAAAAGACGATCAGCGACTAAAACCAGTAACTCGATGCAATCTAGGCTATGGCGAAACTAAGAACCCTAATTTTTTGTAGGCTTTTTCTGGATAGGACAAAAACAAAAACGAATTTATGGGGATGAATTTGTGGATGCTCACCGAGTAAACGCTGGAATCTGATACCAAGATGATAAGGGGAGTCCCGATCTTCTCAGCGAGAGCGATGTAGATGGCGATGATGGTGATGAAGATAACTCGAGTGTCGCTGTAAACTCTCCGGCTAATCCCTGCTGCCAGTGCAATAGCTCTCAACCCTTTGGATATTCGCAACGTCACACGCTTGCGCACGTAGCCGTCGACCACGAAGCGGTGATGCAATATACTAATTCCCAATGGAACAGCAGATTACACTCGGACTTTCAGAAGAACAAACACCAGATCGATACGAATTGGTGTGAATAATTTTAGAGGAACACTTGGTTCTGTCTAGAAACTAGGGTTTTGTTTAAACGTGGTCTAAGGGACTTGAGGGGGCGCCCCTGGCTACTTAAGGGAGGTTGGGGTGTCCTCAGCATGGACCTGGCCCAAAACCAACCTGGTTTGGGCCCAAACTGACTCGGTTCGACTCAAACGAGTACATACCGACCCATACATGGGTTCGGCCTAATTTGGCACGCAGGCCATGAGTGTGGCGCGCCTTAGACGTGTAGACATCGTGTCGTAGGCTGTCCTAGTGCGCCATCAAGGACTCTCTCATGTCGACTTGACGTTCTGGTGATCTCGTGGTGCGCCTGCCTCCCTCTCCTCCCTCGTGCACTTGATCAACAAGTCTTGCTCTTCTTGCTGCGACTCATCTCCTCCTCGTGCAACGCTCGTGTTATCAACAAACCTGATCATACATAGATGCATAGACTTAGGCAGTATAAAGTTCTCATTAAATAAAAGATCAGGTTCAACTAAGAGTGAGTTCACCTATTGTTCCAATAGCTTTGCATGTGCTCTTGTAATTGGTCCAATCCTAATCTCATTGGACTTCTTCGCAGCAACATCTTCATCAAAAGGAGTAGGAGATAATGGTGGTGTAATAGGGATGTCCTCATCAGAAGAACAAGTTCTCAACATGTTTGATGCATAGCATGTGAAGGTTATGCGAGCGGAGGTTGAGTTTGAACTCACAAGTATTATGCTCTCAAGAGCTCTTTGTGCCAACTCGTGCTCAATCGAAGTTGACGGTTTTGTCCGCGTACCTACACACACAAAAATAGCAAAAACAACGTGTGTGCATGGTAGATGAATACATCATCCATCATGATGTATCTCTTTATTTGCACAACACCATTAGCATCAAGCAAGATATCATAATATTCATGGTGATTATGCAATGAAAGTGTGAAAACATGCTTATCATGTGCAAATGCAAAATCTTCATTAGTTGAGATAGCTATGGGGGTCAACTCATCGTCAAATATATTAACATTATTGCAAACCAAGCATTTGAAAGAGCAAGTGTTCAACATTTTGGGTGCATTAATGGAAGAATATTGCAAGCATTGGGCACAAAACATGTTCACAGTTTTATCCTTGTTGTCGACAAACCTAGGGAAAGAGCAATTGTTCGGCAAGTTTGTCACAAAACAAGCATCATTGTCATCATTGCAAGCAATATATGGGAAAGAGCAATTGTTCAACATATTGCATGCCATAGGGGATAAAGTGAAGCGCTCATAGCTTAACATGTTCATGTCCACTAGGGGAAACATGGCATCACCAACACCTATGTTGTTACCTTTGTAGTCACACTCCTTTGAGGTAGGTGTTGTTGAAGTAGTTAGCTCCATGTGGCCGACATGCTCATCATCTTCTAAGCATGGTGTATTATCATCAAGTGTATGCACCATGTACATCTTGTCCAAGGTTGGTGTCTTTTCATCCATGGAACCTATTGAAACATGAGAAGACACATTCGAGGTAGAGGGTAAGTTGTTAGCAATCGAAATGGCCTCACTTGACCTATCAACTACCACTCTTGTCTCACTCGGTGTATCACTCATGCCCTCAAAGTGGAAGCATTCACTCTCACACATAGTGGATTCACTCATCTCACATATAGTGGATTCACTCATCTCACATATAGTGGATTCACTTATCTCACATATAGTGGAGTCCCTCATCTCCATGGAATGGACATCATCATCATCCGAGCAACCTAGCAAAGAAGAAGACAACACAAGAGGAGTAGAGGTTAAGTTGTTAGAAAGCAAAATGTCCTCACTCAACTCATGTGGTGTATCACTCTTGCTCTCAATGTGTATGTGGCTCTCATCCTTGCGTGGGGTAGGTTTCTTCCTCTCACATAGGCTATCAAGATAAGGTTGTTGGTTTGCACGATGTTCTTGAGGGTGAGGTTGTCGATGGCGCTCATGGTGACTCCCATGGTTGGAGCGGGAAGAAGATCTTTACGAGCGCGACCTTGAGTGGTGATGGTGGCGCTTATAATTGTCGAAAGACGACATGAGTTTCTCCATTGTTGCAGTGAGCTTTGCTTGCGTGGCTTGCGAGTCCTCCATCATTGCGATGAGCGTTGCGTGCGATTCCTCCCACCTTGCGGTATACTTGGCTTTTATGGAGGCATACTCTTTGTCCCCGATGAGTTGTTGTTCCTCAAGTTGTCGGAAGGAGTCGGCGATCTTTTTGTCTGTGGCGGCGTACTTTTTGTCCATGGCGGCGCGCCGTGCTCTGAAATTTTCTAACCAAGGGTCTTTAGGTTCTCCGTCCCTAGACATGGTCACAAAGCTAGAAGTATATGGTGGAAAATGAGGTGGTTAGAAAACTACAATTAGAACACGCCCCGTAGAGACTATTGAATGGATGAAACACCGAAGGACAACTGTGGTGCACAAGTTAGAACACATGCAAAAGGCTATATAGTGGATGGGTAAGAAATGTGGGAATGCCAAACGAAATGATCAAAAGAAAAGTCTATTGTCAAATGTGGGTAAAATCCAAAGGCAAATGTCAAGGAGGATGATCTACGTCAAGGAAACACGGAAACACACACAAAAAGATATAATGGGGTTAGCGTGACCAAGGAAGTGAGCAAGAAACAAAAATGGTCCTAACGAAGACTATTAGCTCGGTGTCACGCCAACGCAAGAGAGACCGTAGCTTGGTTGCATAAGAAAGAAGCAACAAGATTTGCACAAGATGCCACTCTTCTCTTTTCTCTCTTTTTGCTTACAAGCTTTGAACTCCTTTGTATCGGTGGAACACACACTCTTTTTGGATTTTTGGTGTTTCTATGCGTAAAAGCTTATTTGCTAACTATGTATGTCACACAAAGGTTATTTCTTCTTTTGTGTATCTTTCTCACCGAGCGTGCTTCAGAGCTTTGCTCAACTTAGGCACACACACAAACCCTCTCACGGTCGTGACACTTGTGCAATGCTTCGCAACACTCGAAAAGCCACTCTCAATAGGATAGGTACACAAAGGAAGAAAAGAGGTTACAAAGGTGGTGCAAGTTATACCTATGCAAAGGTTAGGTGGTCTCAAAACACACAACTTGCAATGATGTCGATGAAGATGGAGTCAAAAGACTAGTCGGAGTTCCGGTGTGCCGATGTCGTCGTCGCGATGTTGATGTAGGCGCGGTATTACTTAGCACGAACAAGGCACGCAAAAACCGAAACCCGAACACACACGTCAATTCCCAAAAATTTGGGGCAAAGGGACTCACAAAAGTTGTCAAAAGTTGTGTCAAGATAACGCCGGATTTTATGTCAAAGTGTCAAATGGATGTCAAAAGGGTATTACGATGTTAAGACGATGTCAAAAATGAGTGTCAAAACGGGCTGGAGTGATGTAGACCAGCTTTAGCCGGTATGGGCCGGCTATTTCTGGCCTTGTGGATGCGCGCACTGGAGAAACGTGGCCAGGGCGAGGTGGGCTGAGCGGTGGCCTGGCGCGTGCTTGGAGTTGGAGTCGGCCGGGGGCGGTCGGAGCTAGGGGCAGGGCGGGGCCAGGCCAAGGAGCTGTGGGATGGGCGTGGTGTTTCACTAGTGGAGGCGATGCGGATTGCGGGGCCAAGAGCTGGGCGGCTGGCGGTTGCTTGTGCGGGGCTAGCAGGCCGGGCGGTGGGGGCTGCTCGGGGAGGCGCTGCAGCAGGCGGCTGGCGGGAGCAGGGGCGGGGCTGGTGACCTGCTGCGCGGGGCGGACGGGCTGAGGAGGCGCGGGGTCGTTGGTGCGTGCTGGCCGGGAGGAGTGGCGCGTGGGCGAGCTGCAGGGGAGGTCAAGCGAGCAGGTGGGCTCGCGCGGGAGACTGGGTGTAGAGTGGAGCGAGCGGGAGGCGTGCGGGGCGATGCGATGCGAGAGGGAGCAGCGATGCTACGGGCGTTGATCTGCATGAGATGGGGATGGGCCGGCTTTAGCTGGATATGGGCCGGCTTTAGCCGGAATGCTGGCTTTAGCCGGTCTGAGGGCCGGCTTTAGCCGGTTCGCACTTTTTCGAGAAATTTCTGCGCGAGCTGTTCGTCGATTTGGGCAGAAATTCGAAGAGAAAATTGATGATTCCGAGAGAAATACAAAGGAATTGGGGCTAGAAAATTTGTTGAAATGTAGATCAACACCCAAGACATCAAATCTATGGATCAAAACCACAAAAAACTCAACAAATCTAGAGATCAAAATTCGAGGCAATTTTGGGGCTATTTTTTGGATTTTCGAAATTTATGGTGGAAATCACAAACAAGAGTAAATCCGTGGCAACCAAAAGCTGCTGATACCATATGATGAGGGGTGACCTCTTGGGTGTGGCCCGATCTTCACGGATTCATGAGATTTGTGGCGGGGAACGAGGATGAACACGAAGAACACGATGAACAAATCGAAGGCAAACACACACACACAAGATACACACCGGTTGTCCTCGTTGGCCCGATTCACCAACTCAATAGAATCACAAGGAAGAGACCCCAAGAGTAGAATTCCTTGTGAGAGAATGATATGCTTGGAATAGAATTCCAATTGGAGAAGAGACCAATCAATTGGATAGAATTACACACTCTTGTATGCAAGAGATACAAATCAAGGTAGAATTCTCCAACTAGAAGAGATCCCAAACAAAGAGGGTGATTTCTAGATGTAGATCTAGTTGGGTTCCCACAAGGGAGAAGGCATCATGCCAATTCTTATCTTAATTCATCTCTATCCTAGGGAGGGGGAAAGTGACCCATATATATAGGGAGCCACGAGCTAGGGGTAGTTTGGTCACTAGGGAGAAAGATAACATAGGTGGCTTCAAGGCCAAGATGTAGCTGACTCGGGCAGTCCGGCTATAGCCGGTGTTCAGTCCGGCTTTAGCCGGTGGGGCTGGCTTTAGCTGGTGTGGGACCGGCTTTAGCCGGTCTAGCTTCAGCTGCCGCCTCTTCTTGCGGCGCTTCCAAGCTTCTTTCCGGTGGTTCTTCTGCTTCCTTCTCTTCCACGCCTCGATGATGTCGGACTTGATTGTTGACGCACATGATGTGGTGGAGTTCGAAAGCCACCCCACATCAGAAACTCTATAAATGCTATGGAGTTGTGTGCATCATACCTAGAGAATCAGGTACTAGTGGAGCTATGTTTAAAATCCCACAAGAACATGTGAGGTTAGTCTTCAATAGAACGGAAGGTAAGTTATAGAAGGATAGAAAGGCACGTATAGGTCAGCTATAAAGACTCACAAACCCATTTTTCTTTAAATTTATTTGGTTACAATTGAGCAATTGAAGTAAATATTGAGACAAAGAGTAGTAGTCCACCACTATGTGCAATATAGCACGATATAAACCTATATTACTTGGTGCTATAAATTACACATCTAAGCCCGAACTCTAGAGATGTTTTACTCAACGGGCTTATGATGATGTATGTTGCCAGCACACATTTGGATTTTTCTTGGATTTCTATTGATTGACTAGATCCATACATGAAGTTTAACTCTGATGTGCAAATGCATGTTGCATTATCAAGTTCTTACTTCATGTTATTGATCTAGAGGGTTAAGGGATTTGTGTGAGGAAGAGGCGAATTCCTAAGGAAGTCAAGACAAGGATGAAGAAATTACAAGCAGAAGGAAGTCAAACAAAAAGGGAATGTATGAGAAGACACCTGTAGATGGTGTATTTATTGCAATACAAACTCTAGGAGAAGAAAAATTGATTAAGAGATACCACAGTTGGTAGCAAAAGGGTTGAAAAAAGTATTTATACACATTCATGGAAGTATCATGAAGTGGTAGAAGCATGAAGTATTGGAATTTAGCGGAACTCTAAGTTCGTAAATACTAGATTCTAACACCAGATCATGGAGTAGAACCACTAATTAGGTTATCTACAGTTGAGTTTGAGGTATTTGAGCTCGTTGTTATGCAGCTTTGGTTATGCTTAGTACATCACGGGTCGATTGAGGTGTTGTAGTACCGATGATCCATTCCAGTATTGCCTGCTGCTTTACTCAGCCTGGGAGTGGTAACCCCAGTAACCCTCATTGCTAGCGTGACTAAGACACATAACATTTCTGTATAACTTTGATCTCTAGTCTCGAAATCTTGAATTGTAGATTGGTGGTTAAGATGCTAACAATATCTTTTCTTATCTTAGAGTGTAGTCTTTGTCTACGGACCAAGACTTGTGAGGTTTTCATGTACTGATGATCCATTGAAGCCGTTGGTTTGTTTGTACTCCTATTAGCTCTTATTTTGCTCAATATATACAATTGCTTGTCATGGATGTCCTCCGGTACAAGAGAAACTCTGCCGGATTTCTCCCGTGGCATTGTATATACCCTACCGTCTGAATTAGGGTAGGTAACGATGGGAAAACCCAATTCTCATCAGCCTTTAGAACTTTTGGGAATGTGCATACCTCCAAGGGTGGAATAGAAGCCCTACCTAGACACATAAACAAAGAATTCATACCGGATATCCATAATTACGTGGGTACACCGCAGATTTCCTCGAGAGACCTTTAGGAAAGCCTAAGGGGGAGAGTACGCCAAAAGTTGGAAGAACTAGACCAAATAAGTTGGAGTAAGAAGGTTCAGACTAAGATAAGATTAACCTTATTTCCATAAGGTGATGTCGAGGTACTGTATTAATACTTGCCTCGGAAGTTCATCAGAATGGAAGTTGAGGTTTATACCTCCTAGACGCAACAACTAGACCTTAAACTTGACCAAAAGGAGTAATTAATTCTTTTAAGAAGCAGAAATTTGGGGAGAAACCAAAGATGATGGAAGTTGGATGAAGTATATTTGAACGATACTTCCCTAAGATTCACTGTAGCTCCATTAGAGTAGTGAAGGAGTTAGACAGTTATGGACCATGAACCACCACTAGTATGAACCACATTGGGTAACTTTTCGAGCATCAAAGACCAAGGTTAAACTTAAGAAAGTGAACCAAAACCCTAGGTTGGATAGGCTAAATGAGACTAATCCATTCCTCGAAACTAAATCTTTAGGAATACTTATGCCTTAACGGACCTCTTAAGTGTTATCTTGATCTCCGTGAAACCTTATTTTATAGACAGTAATGGGCCTAGTGATAGAAAGTTGATACTCAAGTACATAAACCTAACCAAAAATAGTTTGTAAAACTAAGTAAACTAAGGTGCCGAAGACTATTGGATTCCCCAAGAATGTTGGAAGACAACATAGGACTCATTCAAGTAACATTTGTTCAGAGGCAGAGAAAGAGGATTTAAGAGATACTCTGAACAAAGGATATCCTCGATATTCAATCAGTTGGAGAAGGAGTTGCAAGCAAGATATTATCGACGATAAGCTCAGCCCAAACGTAAGAGAGTTCAAACTTTGAGGACGAAGTTGATTTTAAGGGGGAGAGTCTGTAACATCCTAGGATGCGAGGCTAGAAATAAATACGAAACCAAAGTGTGCATTGCATCCATGCATAGAAAATCTGGGAAATTTTCGCGCTTTTAATAAAACCTATCAAAGTGATCGAGGTTTCGCTTGTGTCAATGGGAATTGAGTTAGTCATCGACATGAGTGCGATAAATTTTGACATGACTTTTGTTGATTTTCTTAAGTTGAGGGGAAGCAATTTGAATTCATAATTCAAGATTGAAAGAGAATAATTCAAATATAATTGACTTGGAATTCAAATCACAAACAATTATATTAAAATTTAAATGAACAAAGTAAAGTACAACATTGAATAAAGAATAATGTTCTTTATTATAAATGAGTTTGTTACAAATCTCAAGTAGTGAGATAAATTACAAGAATGAAATAAAAAATGACAAACTTGAAATAAAAGTTTACAAAAGAAAAGGAAAATCCTAAACTAATCTTCTCAATCTTCTAATCTTCTTTTCCTGCAAAACACAACAACAAAAACAAAAGAAGTGGTTTTTGTGTTAATGTTAAAATATTTGTCCTCACCTTTGGTGAGACATTGTTAATGTTGGAAACTAGCTAACAGGGAATCAAGAACTAGTCTTGATCACCAAATGGTGATTAGAGGGAATAGTATTAATCCAACGGCAAGGGGGCTATAAATCATAACTGGAGCATGGATCATCTTGGAATCATATGAGGAGCAGATGGATCATGAGGCAACAATCATTCAACAGGCAAGAAGCAACATTGGATGATCCATATCAGAGAAGACAGGGCAACATGTTTGTTTTCCCTCTAATCTAGCTAGGGTCCTTTGCAAACCCACATATTTCTAGATTTAAGGATTCACCCTTGACATTAAATGGTCAAGATGAGCCATTAGCCTACTAATAATAAATAATTAAGCCCCATGTATAATTAAGTCGAGGACTTAATTATATTTCAACCAGCAGCAATTTAGTTCACTGTTCACATATCTATTCCAGCCAACAAGTAAATATCAGGAAGCCATATGTGAGTAATACAGTTGGCTGTACCAAAAAATAAAGGCCAACCAAAGGATAATCATCAACAGTCGTAGCTTACTCTAGAGGTAAGGGAAACCGATTTGACCACCTGCAGGCAGCTTAGTCACAACATGCATACCATGTGTTGTCCTCACCGCAGTAGGAGTATATAAACACAAAGCCACCTTTGACAGCCACAACTCACAAACACCCTCACCACAATCTCAAGCACATCAAGAACACTCCCAGAACATCACCATAAAACCTAGTAAAATACAGCAATCACCATGAACACCAAGTGAAGCATCAGGAGCAGATCGAGAGTAAGAAGGGCTGCCAGGCTAGGAGGAGCAGGGCTGCCAGTAGCACGATATCAAGAGGAAGTAGAAGAAGAAGGGCACCAGATCAAATATCAAATACCAACTTCATTTCCTCCAAAAATTCCAGCAAAAGGTGAACAAACAAATAACATGCAATAGTTTCTGTTCTCATCATTAATAAAGGAAACAAAAGGGGGTAGTAGGATGGTACTCTCAGTCTGGCATAGAGGTGCTATGCTAGAATCATCACAGAGAAACTAAAAGTCACATTTAAACATCTGTTCTGGTCCAAGATTTTGCCTCAGACTATGCATCACAGGCAGAGCCAAGAAATCAAGCTAGAATCTGTTCTTATCAAATATCTCACAACATAGTTTTCCAAAGACTAAACATAATCATTTGCATCCCTGGCTAATTGAGCAAACAAGCATATATCTGTTCTTATCCAATTCATAGCCAGGTAAATAAATCAGATTTAGCAAAAGCATATGTACTTATCAGCTCATAAATAAAGAAATAGTGGAGTGGGAAATAGTTCTCTCAGTTTTGCATAGTGATGCTATGCTAAGCTCATTGATGCGGCATGGTGTTGATGTAAATCACCGTCTAGTTGGGAACCCCAAGAGAAAGGTATGATGAGCACAGTAGCAAATTTTCCCTCAGTAAGAAACCAAGGTTTATCGATCCAGTAGGAAAAAAGCCAAACTCCAAAAGGTGATGCTTGCTAGCTTCGTGACACTCCAACAAGGGCGCCGTTAACGATACTTGTTAGCACATCTTCAATTAGCAGCAACGTGGAACCTGCAAACAACACAACCAAGAACTTTGCTCCCAACTTACGATGAGGTTGTCAATCTCACCGGTTTGCTATAAACAAAGGAATGAGCGTATCGAGTGGAAAGCAATAGTAGTATGCAAGAAAGTAAACAGTGCGAGTAAAGTAAATAGGTGATAGCAATGTAAATGAAATTGGACCGGGGTCCATAGTTCACTAGTGGTGTCTCTCCATAAGATAAATAACAACATGCTGGGTAAACAAATTACAGTTGGGCAATTGATGGAATAAAGATAACGTGCATATGTCAAGAGGATCACTATGAGATTTACTCTGGGCATTACAACAAGATACATAGATCGCCATCCAACTGCATCTATGACTAATAATCCACCCACGGCGAATCATCCGAGGACCCCGTGAATATTAAGTTGCGAACAACAGATAATTGCATTAAGCAAAGTGTGTAATGTAAACAAAGCGAATGTCCTTAGACACAAGAATGTTGTTTTGCCCCTAGTGGCAACAGCACATCTACAACCTTAGAGGTTTCTGTCACTCTCCCAGATTAAATAGAGGCATGGACCCAACTATCGAGCATAAATACCCCCTCTTGGAGTCACTAGTATCTACTCGGCCAAGATAGCTACTAACAACGGAGAGCATGCAAGATCATAAACAACATAGAGATAACATAAGATAATATTCAGCACATCACTCAATCATAACACCAATATTCATCGGATCCCAACAAACACAACATGTAGAATTACATAAAGGTAGTCACGAGATCTAAACATGAAGCACATGGTGGAGAAGAAACCAACTAGCTACTGCTATGGACCCATAGTCCAAGGTAGACTACTCACTCATCGCGCTGGAGGCAAGCATGGCGATGAAGGAGACCTCCGGTGGTGATTCCCCTCTCCGGCTGGGTGCCGGGAAGAGCTTCTAGACCCTCCCGATCTTGGGTCGACGACGGCGGCGGATTGCGATGTGTTTCTGGAAAATTGATCGGGTCTCTAGGTTTTTCCCGTCGGGGGGTCTTTATAGGCGAAGGGGCAGCATCAGAGGTGGACCAGGGCGGCCTCACCCATAGGGGGCGCGGGCCAGGGGCTGGCCGCGCTGCCCTATGGTGTGGCCAGCCCGTGGCCCCCGTCTCCTCTTAGGTCTTCTGGAAGCTTCGTTAAATAATAGGAGGTTCGGATTTTGTTTCGTCCAATTCCGATAATATTTCCTGTGTAACTTGTCTGAAACACAAAAATAGTAGAAAACAGGGAACTGGCACTGTGTCATCTTGTTAATAGGTTAGTTCCGGAAAATGCATAAAAACGCCACGAAGTGTAACAAAACACTAAGCAAATGGTGTAAGAACAAGCATGGAGCATCAAAAATTATAGATACGTTTGAGACGTATCAAGCATCCCCAAGGTTAACTCCTGCTCGTCCTCGAGTAGGTAAGTGATAACAAAGAATAATTTTTTAGGTGACATGCACCTACACAATCTTGATCATCTATGTAAGCATTGAGTGCTGGGATCAAAGAACTTAAAACATGGGCATGAAAGACATAATCTTGATAGAAGAAACTTAGCAACCATGTTATAACATGAAAAAGAACACAAATGAAAGATCATGAAAATGAATCAATGAAAGTCAAACGTGTGTTCAAATCATATGGAAAACATAGCAAATGGTTTTCAGCTTGTCCTTCATGGAATAGCAAAACATAAATGCATAGGACCCCTTCAAGTTTAAGAGGGCGACTAGATACAAATAATTTAAGAACAAGTGAAACCAAAATCATGAATCAATCAATGATAACTTTGGGACAATGCACATTATACTAAGAATGACAACTATGCTCTCTTAGACGGTGCATAAAGATAGAAGGTGGTGACTCAACATAAAAGTAAAAGAAAGGCCCTTCGTAGAGGTAAGCAATCATTGCAAGTTTTATAAACCTTCAAAAATTATGGTACTTACTAGCTTTGAGCTCTCATTGCCCCCATCATAGGCATCTTGAATGATAAGGGGTTGCCCGATCTTCTCAGTGAGCCAATGTTGATGGATGATAACTGGGTGGATAATCTGTGAGACGCACACGAACTCTCCGGCTGTTCCCCCGTTGCCAATGCAACAGATCTTCAACCCTATGGATATTCGAGACACCACACACCTGCGCACGTAGCCGCCGACCACGAAGCGGTTCTGCAATCTCCTAATTCCCAATGGAACAGCAGATCACACTTGAATTCTCAGTAGCAAAACTCCAGATCGAAACAAACTTGGAGTGGGGTAGATATTCCGAGCGAAACACAGAGGAATATATGATTTCAGAGGAAAGCTTACAAGCAATTTCGTTCTGATGTTTGGGGGTAATCTCAACGTAGTCTAAACTAATAGAGGGGGTGCCCCGGGGGTATATAAAGAGGGTGGGGTGTCCTCAACAAAGACCTGGCCGAAAACCAACCTGGTTTGGGCCCAAACGGACTCGGTTCGACTCAAACTGGTACATACCGACCCATACATGGGTTCGGCCTAATTCTGGCACGCAGGCCATGAGTGTGGCACGCCTTAGACGTGTAGACATTGTGTCGTAGGTAGTCCTAGTGCGCCATCGCGTGCTCTCGCTCATGCAGACTTGATCTCCGCTTGTCTCTCAATCGCCGTCCTCCCTCTCCTCCCGCTAGCGATATCTTGACAGATGACATACCTAAATATAACATAGTACATCGCTTTAGGAAGTATATAATTCGAAGATATCAAGACATTCTTTCAACTAGGAAAGAATTCACCTTATAATAATCATCAATTAGACTCAATATTTCCTTCCAGCTCAAACAGTCAAAATCAGCATGATCCATGATTGTATCCTCATCATTGAATGGTTAAAGTTAATGCGAGTACAATTATGAAGCATATGCTTGACAAATCATAAGTTGAAAATCTCGTGTCCCGTGAAGTACGAATACCCAAACCTCATGCTACTCGACTTAGAGTCCCAAGCAAGCTCTTGTCATTGTAAATATATGTGTATCATCGAGAACCGCCAACGGGATACCTCCTGCCCGATGACATGGAACAAGCCCACATCAAAATGACAAGACAAACAGACAATGAACACCTCGACATCTCTTTTATTTACCATTGGTATAGCTTTTTATTTTGAGATGCGTCGTCGAATGTCCACTATGGGCATGCTGTAAATTTCCACCATGAATTATGCATGTCTTAGATTAGCGGCCCAGGCGTTTCTCTAACACATATAAAAACTTTATGATCCCGCAAGATTCCCAACTTATTTCACATCGCGAGTATCCATAAACAAAAGATCACGATATCAACTCAAATAAGAAAGTGAAATGTTGAAAGCTTGCCCCATGACGGCATGGCTGGGCTAATTTCCAACTTACAACTTGCAAGCATAACAACTCAACATAAGAGAGCCACAATGTCAAAATTTTAAGAACGAGAAAAGTAAAGTGTGCCATCAGGTTTGTGAGAGCTTTACTGACCAATTTTCGCATAACACCAAAAAGAGTTTAATTTGAAGGATAGATAAAAGCAAGTCAAATGTACTTTGGAATAGCAAATTGCTAATAGGTATGTATGGTGGACACATTGGAACAACTTGGTTTTTAGGAGTTGGATGCACGAGTACAGCTCATACTTAGTACAAAATGAGGGATAGCAAAAGACTGAGAGCGACCAACTAAAAGAGCAATAATGGTCATAATCATGCAAAGCGACAAAGCAACATTAAAAGAAGCATAAGATGGCATCAAAAGTCAATAACTAAATGATCATAGAGGCTTATGGCGACTTTGCATGAGTCTAACATGTGTAAGCATGCGCCAAGTCAACCCAAATAAAGCATCAAGGAGAAAACCAAATTAATGCTTCCAAATAATAAAACAACGCATGATTTTTTCGAAGGCTCATTAAGCAATCTCAGTCATTTGAGACAAGTCATGCTACAGCAAAACCACTAAGCATACTATCAAAAAGATATCAAGCATGACATGCAAAAGCCTAAGCCGCAGTCTAAAGAAGCTCCTTTTTGTACCACTTTTTTGCATGAAACTTTTTCTCTTTTCCAACACCATTCGAACCTTTTTTAAAACAACTCTTTTGATGAATACCAACATGGACCAAAGGTCAAAATACACCTTGATGTAAAGATATAACAAGATCTGAACAAAAATCAAGGCAAAAAATGAAAGCTAAACGCAGTTCTAGAAAAAAAGAACACTCGTTGAACGATAAGAGTGAAAAACGGAGTGTTCTTGGCAAATGAAAAGCAAGGCAACTTCTACAAAAGAAATTTGTTGGGGTCCAACCATTTATTGCAGCAAAGAAAACTAAACAAAACTGAAAACTAAAACAACTGACGCTCCAAGAAAAACGCATAGTGCATGAAGCAATAAAAATATAGTGTGTTGAAAGGTGACCTGATTTTTGCCGATGAAGAAGGGGTGTCTCGGGGGCATCCCCAAGCTTTGACGCTTGTACCTCTTGGATATTTCTTGGGGTGCGTGGGCATCCCCAAGCTTGAGCTTTTGTCCATTCTTCAACTCATCTCATCATTCTCCAATCCCTACACTTGAAAACTTCCTTCATACAAAACTCAACACAATTCTATTAGCAACATTAGTGTAAGCATAATAATGAATCAACCCCGTTTTGGTTCAGATTTCAACTCAAAACTACCAAATATAAAGCATATAGTACTGTAGCAACTTCCCCAAAAGTTCCGTGATCAAAAGAACTCAAAACGAAAGCGATCGAGAGGCAAACACAAATAGTGGCAGAAATCTGTCAAAACAGAACAGCTGACAAAGGTCGATCTATTGCTCAAATCAAAAAGTGTAAAACTAATGAAAGTTTGGATATAACCTGGGGCATATGCACAAGAAATCACAGGTCAAAAAGATATTCTGAGAATTTTCACGAATTTTTACGGTGCAGCACCGAAATCTGTTTCAGGACAACAACTTCCCCAAATCTTACCTCACTCAAATTAGAGGCTTCTCATGGCACAACAACGAAATAAAAATGATAAGGAGCGGTTATTACAGTAGTAATAACTTCCAAGACTCAAATAAAATAAAAAGAACTGAAAGTAAAACATTGGGTTATCTCCCAAGAGTGCTTTTCTTTAACGCCTTTGAGCTAGGCTCACTAATTCGAGAAGATGCTCACATAAGAAATATGAATTGAAGCAAAAGAGAGCATCAAGGAGCAAACATGAAACACATTTGAGTCTAACGCACTTCCTATACATAGGAATCTTGTAAGAAAATAAATCAAAGAAGCACATAGTAACAAGCATGGGTAGATAAAATAAGAGCAACTTCAGAACTTTCAATATAAAGAGAGGTGTTTTAGTAACATGAAAATTCCAACAACTATATTTTCCTCTCTCATAATAATTTTCAGTAGCATCATGAACAAACTCAACAATATAAATATCACACTCACCCTCCTTTAAGCTTGGAGGGCGATCAAATAAGGTATTAGTAAAAGAGTTACTCTTATTGGGAGGTAGACATGGGTAGCTCCATTCTTCCTCCTCTTGATCATCACTCTCCTCCCTTTTTTCATCCAATGAGCTTCCAGTTTCAGCAATTTCTTCTTCCATAGGCTTCTTCAAGGCATTAGTCTCTTCCGTTGGAGAGCATCTATTAAGATATTTAAGAATATAGCCATTTTCTTCCTTGTAATTATCAAAGCAAAATTTAATTATATCATAAACCTCATATTTATAAGGTGCATCATCAGTATTTTCAAGCAAATAAGCAAGTTCAAATGCACCCTTCCAAGCAATAAATTCTTCAATTTGTTCCACATCATAAAAGTCATAATTTCCATTAATATAAGAAGATATGGTAACATCATCATTATACTCACATTGAAAAGGGAGGTGTTTATACCTCCTATAGCAACAAGATTTGTCAAAGCAATAAGTAACATTATAAGTAGAGCACACATTTCTAGCAATGATATACAATTTATCAATTTGTTCCCATAAGTGCTTCCCTTTTTGTGACAAGCGGTGTTCCTCATAATAATTTTGCTGCTCTTCCGTGAACCCACCTTGCCAAAAAGATTTAGTTTCAAAGAAACCAACCATTGATAGAAAGCATGATAAAGCAAGACAATAACAAACCAACAAAAATAACAACTATAGTAGGAACTAATTTTTTTGTATTTTTGATAAAACAATGCAAGGAAAACTAAAATAAAGCAAAACAATAAACAAAGTAAAGGATGTGAAACATTCGTCAATGTATATGTATACAATATACAGCTATCTCCAATATTTTCACATATTACAAGTGATTGCCGAACTTTATATATATACCTCGCCGGACTTCATTAATTGTCCACCGGCTCCTCCATCAGCGAAGCTATCGCCATCTATCATCGGAGCTATCGCCTTCTCCGTCGGCTTCATCTTCATGTCGGTCGACCTCCATTCCATCCCCGGAGGGGTTCAGATACGACGACGGAGATTCAGCTGGTTCAACATCGGGGGCGTCGTTGACTATATCTTCGAGAATTTCTTCCTCTTCTAGGTTCCTGCTATGTGGATCCATAGTTTCTGCAAAATACCGACATTTTCAAAATGATATATCAAATAACTTAATCTAAATTTTGCTAACAAATAACTTAATCTAAATTTTGCTAAATAACTTAATCTAACTAAATAACTAAGAAACTAACTAAGAAACTTAATCTAACTAATAATAACAATTAACTAAATAACTTAAACTAACTTAATCTAACTAAATAACAATTAACTAAATAACTTAATCTAACTAAGAATCTAACTAAGAAACTAACTAAATAACTAAACCCTAATTAACTAAATACCTTAATCTAACTAAGAAACTAACTAATCTAACTAAGAAACTAACTAAATAACTAAACCCTAATTAACTAAATAAATTAATCTAAAAAACTAACTAAGAATCTAACTAATTAAAAAAACCTAGCTAAGAAACTAACTAAGAAAACTAACTAAACCCTAACTAAGAATCTAACTAACTAAAAAAACCTAACTAAGAAACTAACTAAACCCTAACTAAGAAACAAACTAACTAAAAAACCCTAACTAAGAAACTAACTAACTAAAAAAACCCTAACTAAGAAAACTAACTAAAACCTAACTAAGAAACTAACTAAAAAAACTAACAAATACTAACTAACTAACAAATACTAACCTAATTAACCTAGGGTTTAGTATTAACTAACTAACAAATACTAACTAACTAACAAATACTAACAACTAACTAACAAATACTAACAAATACTAACTAACTAACAAATACTAACCTAATTAACCTAGGGTTTAGTATTAACTAACTAACAAATACTAACAAATATTAACTAACTAACAAATACTAACAATTAACCTAATTAAAAAAACTAACTAACTAACAAATAGTAACTAACTAACTAACCTAATTAAAAAATACTAACCTCTGAGCACGGCGCCGGCGAGATGGTTCGGGCGGGGCGGCGTCGGGGCTCGGGCGGCGGCGGGCACGAGGAGGCGGCGGCGCTGCGGCTCGGGCATCGCGGCGTCGGGCGCGGGTGCGGGTGCGGGCTTCAGCGGCGCGGTCGGGCGGCGGCGGCGAATTGGGCGCGGGGCATCGGCGGCGGACTCCGGCAGCCTGACGGCGTCGCGTAACTTCACCTCGCGCGAATGTCCAAGTCCCGGTCGGTTCAGCTTTTATACCCCCATACCTTTAGTCCCGGTCCGTGGCTCAAACCGGGACTAAAGGCCCCCATTTAGTCCCGGTTTGAGGCACCGGTCGGGACTAAAGGGCTTGGGCGGGGGGGTTCCAGAAACTGGCCTTTAGTCCCGGTCCGTGGTTCGGGCCGGGACTAAAGGCCCAAAACTGGGTTGTTTTTTATTTATTGTAAATCAATTATCTATTTTGTAAATTAATTATCTCTTTTGTAAATCAATAATCTATTTTATAAATCAATTATCTATTTTATAAAATAATTATTGTAACTTATCAAACTATTAACAAATTTGCTATTTTGAATTAAAAAATCAAACTTATCAAACTAATATTTTTTGCATATTTTTGAATCTTATTAAACTTTCAACATGAAAAGTGCTTGAATTTGAAGAAATAATTCAAATCCATTTTCTGTTTTATTAAATAATTATTCTAACTTATCAAACTATTAAAATTGCCATTTTCAATTAAATAATAGATTAACTAATATTTTTGCATATTTTTGAATCTTATTAAACTTTCAACATGAAAAGTGCTTGAATTTGAATAAGCAATTCAAATCCATTTTCTGTTTTATTAAATAATTGTTCTAACTTATCAAACTATTAACAAAATTGCCATTTTCAATTAAATAATAGATTAACTAATATTTTTTGCATATTTTTGAATCTCATTAAACTTTCAACATGAAAAGTGCTTGAATTTGAATAAATAATTCAAATCCATCCACTGTTTTATAAAATAATTATTTTAACTTGTCAAACTATTAACAATTTTGCCATTTTGTAAGTCTGATACACATGGAGAGGGAATAATCCTAATTCGCCACACTGAATTGCAATACTACCTCTCCCTTATGAATCAATAATTGCTAATTGAGAGTCAGTTCATTATTAACACACATGCTCCTTAAATAAAGGTTTAGTACATTCCATACATGCATTACATAAAAGGTTTAATACATTATTACATTATTGCACCAATATTCCTATCTATTATTTCTGTTTTCTTCTGGGTCGTAGCCATGGAGAATCTTCATCATTCAGTAGGATGCTTGGGTCAGTTTTCACTTTGAAGGGCGGAATTTCATGAAACTTATTATAATCTACTGACATGTCTGTCTTGTCATCTACTCCCACGATGTTTCTTTTCCCTGAAAGAACTATGTGGCGCTTTGGCTCATCGGACGATGTCTTCTTTTGCTGATTTTTTTTCTTGTTTTTGTAGACATGTACTTCACATAGAAAACCTGAGCGACATCGTTGGCTAGGACGAATGGTTCGTCCATGTATGCAAGATTCTTGAGATCTAATGTTGTCATGCCGTACTTTTGGTCTACAACTACCCTGCCTCCTGTCAGCTTCACCCATTTGCACCGAAACAAAGGGATCTTAAAAGTAGGTCCATAGTCAAGTTCCCATATCTCCTCTATGTACCCGTAATATGTGTCCTTCTGCCCATTATCGTCTGTTGCATCAAAGCGGACACCACTGTTTTGGTTGGTGCTCTTTTTATCTTGGGCGACCGTGTAAAATGTATTTCCATTTATCTCGTACCCTTGGAAAGTACATATAGTCGAAGATGGTGGCCTGGCCAAATAGTACAGCTGATCTCCAACGGTGTTGTTATTCATAAGATGTGTCTGCAACCAACTGCCGAAAGTCTTCTCGTGTTCCCCTTTAATCCAAGAGTCAGCCTTCCCCGGGTTTTCGGAGCGTAGAATATTCTTGTGTCTCTCGATATACGGAGCCACCACGGTGGAATTGTGTAGAACTATGTAGTGTGCTTGAGTGAATGAATACCCGTCCATACATACTTTTGCTTTCCTTCCTAGTGTGCCTTTTCCTGTCAGCCTACCCTCATACCAAGATTCAGGAACACTAATCGGCTTAAGGTCGGGAAGAAAGTCTACACAAAACTCAATGACATCCTCTGTTCCATAGCCCTTGGAGATGCTTCCTTCTGGCCTAGCACGGTTACGAACATATTTCTTTAATACTCCCATGAACCTCTCGAAGGGAAACATATTGTGTAGAAACATAGGACCGAGAATTCTAATCTCTTCGACTAGGTGAACTAGGAGGTGTGTCATTATATTGAAGAAGGATGGCGGGAACAACAACTCGAAGCTGACCAGACATTGGACCACATCAATCTGTAACCCTGATAGACTTTCTCGATCGATTACCTTCTGAGAAATTGCATTGAGGAATGCACATACCTTCACAATTGCCAGACGAACATTTTCCGGTAGAATTCCCCTCAATGCAACCGGAAGCAATTGCGTCATAAGCACGTGGCAGTCATGAGACTTTAGGTTTTGGAATTTTTTGTCTTTCATATTTACGATTCCCTTTATATTCGACGAGAAGCCAGTCGGGACCTTGATACTGAAAAGGACTTCAAAGAAGATTTCCTTCTCTTCCTTGGTAAGAGCGTAGCTGGCACGCCCTTGAAACTACCCTGGATGCATGTCGTCTCGTCCTTTATGACGTTCCTTGTCCTTCCGTGCTTCCGGTGTATCTTTTGACTTCCCATACAAGCCTAGGAAGCCTAGAATATTCACGCAGAGATTCTTCGTCGGGTGCATCACATCGATTGCGGAGCGTACCTCATGGACTTCCCAATAGGGTAGCTCCTAAAATATAGATTTCTTCTTCCACATGGTGCGCGCTTATCAGGGCCGTTAGGAACAGGTTGGCTGCCAGGACCCTTTCCAAAGATTACTTTTAAATCTTTAACCATATCAAATACTTCAGCACCAGTACGGGTGACAGGCTTCCCCCGGGTTTCTGCCTTGCCATTGAAATGCTTGCCTTTTTTCTTTAAGGGATGCTTGGGCGGAAGAAAACGACGATTGTACGGGTACACATTCTTCCTACATTTGTCTAGATATATACTTTCTGTCTGATCCAAACAGTGTGTGCATGCATTGTATCCCTTGTTTGACTGTCCTGAAATGTTACTAAGAGCAGGCCAATCATTGATGGTTACGAAAAGCAATGATCGAAGGTCAAATTCCTCTTGTTTGTGCTCGTCCCACACACGTACACCTGGTTTGGCCCACAGCTGTAAAAGTTCATCAACTAATGGCCTTAGGTACACATCAATGTCGTTGCCGGGTTGCTTTGGACCTTGGATAAGTACTAGCATCATAATGAACTTCCGCTTCATGCACAACCAAGGAGGAAGGTTGTAGATACATAGAGTAACGGGCCAGGTGCTGTGACTGCAAATCTGCTCCCCAAAAGGATTCATGCCATCTGTACTTAGACCAAACTATAAGTTCCTTGCGTCACCTGCAAATCTTGGGAACTCTCTCTCGATTTTTCTCCACTGCCGACCATCGGCGGGGTGCCTCAACTTGTCATCTTTCATACGATCTTCCATGTGCCATCGCAACAACTTCGCATGCTCTTTATTTCTGAACAGACGTTTCAACCGTGGTATTATAGGAGCATACCACATCACCTTGGCAGGAACCCTCTTCCTGGGTGGCTCACCCTCAATATCACCAGGGTCATCTTTTCTGATCTTATACCACAATGCAGTGCATACCGGGCATTTATCCATATTCTCATACTTCTCACCGCGGTAGAGGATGCAGTCATTAGGGCATGCATGTATCTTCTGCACGTCTAATCCTAGAGGGCAGACAAGCTTCTTTGCTTCGTACGTGCTGGCGGGCAATTCGTTCTTTCTTGGAAGCATCTTCTTCATCAGTACCAGCAACTTTTTAAATGACGAGTCAGTCACACCGGTCCCTGCCTTCCACTTCAGCAATTCCAGTGTGCTACCCAGCTTCTTCTGGCCATCTTCACAAGTTGGGTACAACAATTTGTTGTGGTCCTGTAACATCTGATCGAACTGCAACCTCTCCTTTTCTGTGTCGCAGCCTTGCCGTGCATCAGAAATGACCCGACCAAGATCATCAGCGGGCTCATCTGGTGCCCGTTCTTCACCCTGACCTTCTTCTTCATTGTCTTCCATTGCGGTATCAGCATACTCAGGGAACATAGATAGTTGTTGTCATCATCATTTTCTTCTTCATTGTCGTCTTCCATCATAACCCCTCTTTCTCCGTGCTTGGTCCAAATATTATATCCAGACATAAAACCGGACCGAAGCAGGTGGCTTTGAATAACTCTTGAGGAAGTGTGATCCTTCTCATTCCGACATTCAACACATGGACAAAACATAAAGCCACCACCATGCTTGTTCGCCTCGGCCGCATCTCGAAAAGAATGCACGTCTTCTCTGTAAGCGGCTGTGCGTCGATCACCGTACATCCATGGATGGCTCATCTGCGTCATACAACAGTATATCAAACGCAATCACGATCCTAAAATTAGTACCGCACGGTCTAAACGAGAAAATATAGTTGCTAACCTTTTAGAACAAGCGGAAATAAAGAGGAAGAGGCTTAAGCGTGGCTCAGGCACCTCATATCGTAGTTGTGTTCGGTGAACTTAAGTGGCATCGCTCTAACACATATTTCAACAAACACCTCTAGTGCATAGAAATAAAATATAAAACTAGCACAAACCCACACTCCTCTATCCAAGAAAAAAACAAGAGAGGGGAGAGGGGTGCGGCCATATATATAGGCAGAAGCCTTTAGTCCCGGTTCAAACCGGGACTAAAGGGGGTGCACATACGGGCCGCTCACCGCATAGCCCTTTAGTCCCGGTTTGTGTCTCAAACCGGGACTAAAGGGTTGTAACAGATCAAGACTAAAGGCTGCTGTGCGGGTGGACGAATTTGGGACGACGTGACCAGGCCTTTAGTCCCGGCCCAGATAACGGCCGGGACTAAAGGGGCATGACTAAAAGCCTGTTTTCCACTAGTGGGTGGACGAGAAGGCGGGAATACTTTATTGTTGTCCCGCACAATGCTGCCATGGCCACCATAACAACAATATCAATTCACCAAACTTTAACTTAAAGATCCTTTAATAACGCCAAGCGCATGTCCAAAGTTATACCCCTTCCGCCACCAAAGTGGCAAGCTCAGGAGGCGATGACCTGTAGATTCCCGGTCGTAGACGAGGAGAACAAGGCAGATGTCGGGCGACGGCTTTCGTAGGAGAAAAACGTTCCGTGTAATATGAGACCTGAGTCCTGACGCGCTCTCGGTGTGAAAGGCGGAGCCTGGTGTGTTCCCGTCTAATCCCTCCATCTAGAGTTCTTCTATTTTCAATTTCGTACGTGTCTGCTCTGTTGGAAGGCCAGCCCCTCCTAACATATCGCCTTGCTGCTCCTGTCAACTGCGAGAGGCTCTCCGCCTGAGTGGACTACAGAAATTTGTTCAGCCGCCACGAGGTAATTCAACAGCTACCGAGTGCTTCCTCTAATATGATCTATGCTAGTTTGAATCTCGAAGTTGCACGGTTTGACTTATAATCCTGATTTCCAATTACTGTTTGCCAGACCCAATAAAATTAAGCGCCAGCTTTGCTAGGCTCTAGAAGATGGGTCCATCACTGTAGGGTTTGCTCAGTACTTAAACTGAGCATGATCTCCGCCGCTCAGTTGGTTCTTGTTTACCTTCCCTTTGATGACTTTGTGACTAGCTTCTCCAAGTTAGTTGTTGCTTTAGTTTACCTCTGCTCAAGCAATTCAGCGATGATTCAAGGCATGCACTAATGTACCTTTTTTCATGCTTTTCAATGTATTTATATATACTGATGTATTGCTGAAAAAAGTAAATTTATGGTTTTGCTAAGGACCAATACAAGGTTGCCCACGATTACAAGTCTTTTAAGTCGTAGACCACACGATTATGTATGTGCTGGCATTTGAAAAACACAGGTCAAAGATTTAGAGCTCTACCAGCCCCGCCACGTCATCAAACACAGTACCCGGTGAACAGCACCCGTCATGAACAGTAAGTGCGCGCGAACAGTAAGCGGTATGAACAGTACCAGCCATGAACAGTACCTCGGCATGAACAGTATTTTCCATGTGATTTATTATTACTAATTTTTCCAGCTTTTGCGAGTATGGTGGTAGTAATTTATCGGTACATAAATAACTTTGGTGAATTTTTTACCGCAAGCTATCTTTAGCTATTTTATAGTAGTTTGTCGAGAGTCATTAGGCATCTAATTTTTTCTCCGAAAGTAATTTATCGATAAAAATATTCAGCTTCAACAGTATTTTTTCAGTAGTAATTTTTACACGTTTACTAATATTTTCCCAGTGGACGGTTAATAATTCGAGGATATGTAATTCTTCAAAGGTTTTATAGCTCCATCAGTTGTGCCACGTCAGCTATTGCACTGTAGATGTGCACCTACAGTACCCATCTACAGTACTCACGCTACAGTAGCATCTATAATTTAATTAAGTGCAATCTGGATATCTAGATGGTTCTTAAAGTACGTGGTCAAAGCGATGCAAAGTTGTCCACTATCTTTCTTTCTTTGATACAATACACACGATAAACAATACCGACAAATACTGAACTGTTGTAGTTTGTGTTATAATTTTTTGCTGTAAATTTTTCTTATAAAATTTTTAACACTAATTCGATCCAATAGTAATTTCGATGATAACTACCTAACAATAATTTTTCATAATCAATTCTTGCAGTAAATTTGAATTTTTAACCCCAAGTGTAATTCATTCCGGCAGTAATTCCAATGGTAACTATCTAATAGTTATTTTCAACTGCAATTCTTCTCTCATAAGAGTTTCCTACATACCTATTCAACCGCAGTAATTTTTCAACGACTCTTAATTCTTTGAAGCCAATTTTTTTACCAGTATTTCTTCAATGCTGCAGGAATATTTTCTTGACAAAATTATTTAATCCCTACTATAATTCACCTGCAGTAATTTTGACGATAATTACGTAATAGTTTTTTGAACGGTGCGCAATTTTTTTACGGTAATTTATCAACGTTATTTTTCCATCGGCACAAGAGTGGTAATTATTTCCTTGAACTTAGAGCGGTAATTGGTTGACATGAATTTTCCTCACAACTCTTCAACAGTAACTGCCTTCTTATGTAGTACTCCCTCCAATCAGAAGTAAGTGTCGATAATTTCATACTAACTTAATTCTTCGACAAAATTTTCAAACCCCAACAATAAATAAACTAATTACAGTAATTATCCAACAATAATTTCAGCGGTAGTTATCTAACAGTAAGTTTTCAACGGTGCGCAATTTCTTGATGACAATTTATTAATATTATTTTTCTATCGGTACAAGTGCAATAAGTATTTAACATAACTTCGCACACAACTATTCAACGGTAACTTCAGTACAAGTTTTTCTGCAATTACTTTGAGATGGCTTTTCTTTTAACCTTCACCATTTAAATGGTAAATATGCGACAGCCACAAAACAAATTCTAAACACTAACTACTTCTACTATAAGATTGGCATAACAAGCACGAAATTTTCATTTGGGCTTCACCAGTTAAAAGCTAGATATGAAATTGGTCAAAATACGCACTCAAAAAAATATCGGGATTCTCCTACGATAACTTCGAAAAGACTTTTGTTTTAAGCTTCAATTTTTAAAAGGTAAGTACGCGGAGGCTCAAAAAAGAACACTCCAAATAAGTAAATACTTCAACCCGTATAATTCACTCCCCCGGTAATTTTGGCTATAACTATCTGATAATACTTTTCAATGGGGCGTCAACAAAAACACTCTAAATAAATAATAAACTACTAAAAATAACACCACGGACGCGGCGTGCCGCCACGGCAAATTTCCTAGTACAAGTTTAATTTATCAGCCTAAGATCTGAATACAACGAAAATTACTAAGTCGGTCGGAGCTGGCTTGCTTCTGATAAATTTATGATAAAGGTTGCTCTACTTGCATTTAATTTGAGTTGTTGGATCTCACCAACCTATAAATTACACTAGGTTACAGTCAAGTTACACATACAGTCTACTTTAATAAATAGAGCAACCTCCACCATATATTTAAAGAGAGCAAGCAAGCTTAGGCTGACACCGTCCACTCTCCTAAATACAAGCACAACCTTATTTTATTGAGAAGTACACGACCCTAGCTTTCTCTAAAACGTTTTATTATCTCAACTGAAAGAGAATACACGTTGAGAGTTAAGGGTTGGTACTGTACAAATTATGGGTTAACTAATGGGAAGTGGAATGAGAACTCTAGCTGCGTTTTCACTGGAGAGAAAATGCTCCTGTTCGGTCTGTATAAAAATGAGTATACATAATACATCTAATATTTGCTTTTCTAGGAAAATGTTTCTGGACAGGAAAATATTCGGCTCTGAATGATTTAATTGTAAGAAATATTTTGACAATGCCACAAGATGTGCTTGAGGATTAGATTATAATAATGGTATGTTGTATTAAACCGTTAGCCTAGCGTCTCCGTCGTGCAAACAAGAACTTAATTTGTGTTCCTTGGCAATGGCTATGCCAATAAGAGCATCTCTACCGGCGCTCACAATTTTGTAGCCGGTAGGGGTATTTTGAAAACACCGATAGGACCTTCTTCAAAATTAGGGCCGGGCTTTCACACTGGTGCCCCCAAAACACCGGCCCCAAATTTTTGCAAACAATACGAAAACCGGCAATTCGTTGATATTAAACAAATTTTGATGGTTTTCATCAAAATTTAACTAAAATTTATATAAAAAAATTTGAAGCTGCCATGGTTTTTGTAGTCGTCGAGCAGCGGCCACTCGGCTCATTGAAGCGTCGCCGCGTGTTCCCCTGCTTGACCGTCAACACTGTCGCCTCGGGAACCGCCGCTCTCTTCATAGCGTTGACCTACCTTCCTACTGATGTCATAAAATAGTTTGAACCGGCGATGCATCGCTAGCAAGTAGGCCCGGCTGTTCAAATCTGATCTCCGCGGGCTGCCGGTGCTCCCCAGAGGATCTTGCCACGTAGGGGGTGACACGGGAGCGTCGACTCATTTATTGAGGTCACAAGTACGTCGGCAAGCTTTTGGAGCCGCGGGTGCGGCCTCGTTTTCAACTCGAACCTAATAATAAACGCGTTGGGACCCTTTTGTATTGTGTGACTCCGTAACATAGATCTTTTCTCCCATTGCACGTAGATCTTTTCTCTCCCATTGCAATCGCACGGGCATATTTTCTAGTTTTAAAGAAATATTGGATACAAATACCGTTGTTTCAAACAGCACCAGAGGAAATACGTATTATGTTCAGCCGTGGAACCCAGAGGCACTCGGAGGTTTAGTTCAGGCCAAGACATTCAAAATTCTCCACCAATGACGAATTCCAGATAGCATATTCATGCCAATTTATCAAAACTTGGCCAAATTCATCACCCACTGATAACCATTTCTTTTTAGAAAAGGGAAAATAGCATCTCTCAAAGAAGTGCCAGTGATAGATACTGGAGACAAACATCATTCTGATTTCAATCTGCTCCTTTTTTTTAGTCAGATAATCAGATAATAGTTGTAACAAGCAAATCTCCACAAAAAGACAAGATAGAACTTCAATAATAAGGTAGTGAGCTTAACCGTGCATCTGACACACCGGCACACCTTCAGTTTTGAAGTACAGAAGACCAGCCATTGGTCGACAATGAGAAGTCCCAAAACCAAAGCACACATCCATACAGGCTTGGTTCGAATTGAAACCACCATCTATATCAACATGAGACCACGCCTATGGCTTTAAGGTTCTACAGCGCACAACCCTGCCGGCAATGGTTGCAGCTTCCCTCTGCCCAGGGCAAAACCACGAGTGCCATCAGGCATACGTGGGCCAGGAGGTTGTTTGTTGGCCACAGGTGGTAGCTGCTCAGGCTTGACGGGCTGCTTGTATGGCGGTGTGCCGACCGGATGGGCGCCACCACGGTTGATAACTTGGTGATGGTTGTTGCCATTGTGATGCTGATTGTTGTTTTGTTGTTGGTACACACGCCCTCGGCCTCTGCCGCCATGGCCATGGCCTTTGCCACTCTTTGGACCTTCTTTGTCATTGGAGTTATCATCAAACTGTACATAGAAGGTTGGTAAGGCACATGTGACTAAATCCGGAATAAGCACTAAATCCTATTCTTAGAATAGACTGTATTCACATTTAACCAGATCCAGAATAAGTAGTACCATATCCTTGGAATGGAAATTCAATAACAGTTCCTAGCAAGAAAAGCAATTTCCAGAGATCCCAACTTACTGGCGACATAAATATTTTTAATTCTAAATAAGTTTGGGATGTGTTAAGTATACTGCAACAAGACTCCTTACCAAGTGCTCTGGCAATGCATCTGAGAGTTGAAAGGAACCTACAAGTTGTCTCTCGTTTGATTGGTTTGAGGTGGAGACATCCTCCTCACCATTTCCATCACCTTCATGTGCTCCCTTTTTCCCTTTTACCAGCCCCTTTGTCTACACCCAAATCATAACAGAGAACATTAGTACCGAAAGCAGAAGACATTAAATTTGGAAATTACATAGCAAGGATAGCAATTCGTGACATACATACATTCCATTTAATGGGATTGCTTTTGCAACAGACTCCACATAGATTTATGAAAGAACAAACATCAAATACTATATTGATGTCCACATCCAATAGAAAACAAAAAATGGCAGTTTACTATAAAGGGTTAATTGGATCCATGCCATTATGAATTCTACCACTTGGAGAAATGCCATTACAAAAAGTGAACTTGGTAAAATGCCATTACAACTCCTTCATACCTCTAACAATGCCACTTTGATCATTTACCGAATATATACGACAGCTATACTCGTACGTACCCTGTACTCGCGTACACATACACCTAAAAGAAAAAAGAAAAATAGCGACCGAATCAGATAGTTTGACTTCTCATAGCGCTGGATGCCTGGAAGGAACGACCAGTTGGTCTCGCGCGACAGGTCCCGCACGAACCTAGGGGCAGCGGCGGCGGGCAACGGAGACGGCTGCGGTTGCCGGCGCCGGCGGCGGGAGGCCCCGCATCTGGAGCCCCCTCGCGCGACCATCCTCTCCCCACGTGCAGCCCCTCTCCCCTGCCCCCTCTCGTGACCATCCTCTCCCCGCGCCGCCTGGGCGCGGCTGTAGAGGAGCGGGTCTGCCGGCGGCACTGCTCGAGGCGGCCGCTTGCCGGAGCGGTTGTAGACTGGAGGAGGCCATGGAGGTGCAGGTGCAAGTCTCTGGTGATTCTCGGCCAAAATTTGACCAGTTTCACGTAAAATGTGACTTTAAGGGTCCAAATCTGCCCAGAATTGGCTCATATTTGAACAGTGGACTCATATTAGTGCATTTGATCTTCTGTAATTTTTTCAGATTTTTCTGAGAAGTTCAATTTTCGGCCAAAATTTGACCAGTTTAACGTAAAATGAGACTTTAAGGGTCCAAATCACCCAGAATTGGCTCATATTTGAACAGTAGACTCATATTAGTGTTTTAAATTTTCTATAATTGTTTCAGATTTTTCTGAGAAGTTAATAATTTTGACCAAAATTTGATTTTTTATTTTATTTTTTGGCGCCAGATTGACCAAAAACTGCTTCGAAGAGTTTGCTACAGGGGTAGTACGGTAATTGCAGCAGCTCACGAGGAAATACATGTATTTGTTACATAGTTTTGTTCTTAAATGATCAAAATGGCATTGTTAGAGGTATGAAGAAGTTGTAGTGGCATTTTACCAAGTTCACTTTTTGTAATGGCATTTCTCCAATTGGTGGAATTCATAATGGCATGGATCCAATTAACCCTATTATAAATGGCAACAAGATCGTTGCCACAACAGCAAGTCATTGGCAAGCGAAATCATTTGTGCCAATACCACTATTGCACTCCGTATTTATTAGTTAAAATGGTAGGAAATAGCAAAACCAAAAACTGAACTAACAGACTAGTGGCATTTGCATACATAGCAGAAAAGTAGTGGCAAATTCATAGTTCCAAAATGAAGTAGTGCATTGACGTAAAGTTCCCTGCCTTATATGGTCAATACAAATGAGTGCATGCATTTCAATTAAATATATCCCATTGGGCAACAACTGAAGAAAGATAATATCATTTGTTGCTAACCATGCAAGTATTCAGGAGCCGTACTCTAAGCCCATTTCTCCAGTTATTTTCATCATTTAGCTCCAGAATCTGCAAGAAATCAATCAACATCAAGATAAAACACGGTGCAAACGTTGTGTTGAGGAATTCAAAAGTATGTAGCACATACTGCCTTCTCAGCATCCTGATGAGTCTCGTACTCCACAAAAGCATGTAGCTAGTTTCAAATACAAAAATCAATTTGTTATAATAGCAATGAACATGAACTGCTGGCTACTGTAAACACAGAAGTATACAGGAAAAATATTGGAAAATCCAAGGTTAAATTAGGAGTACGCCTAGGCATGCTTAGACCTGCGCCCACAGAGGAGCTAGGCGCGAGGAAAGCAGCTCCTGAGCATCAGGAAGCCAGCAGGTGGGAGAACAGAAAGTAGAGCGCCTATCCTTTAAAAAAAACTAGGAAAATGAGGAGAATTTTCAAATAAAAAATATATTGCACCTTTCTCAACAGTAATAACTATTGAATATATTTAAACAACTGACATGGATAAATTTTTATATGGCTATGTCAAACCCCTTAATGATCCAATTAGGTTGGAATCTGATTAGGAGATATTACAGCTTAAATGTTGTGAATTTGTGAGGGCATGCAAGGGGAATACATGACTCACTGTTTGTTCAGGTTACTCTGTAATCATAGTATTTGCAAATACAGACTAGTATAATTCCTGACAGGCTGACACCCAATGGAGGATGTATTCCCTATATATGTATTTAAATAGCAAAAACATCTTCAATTACAATTCCCAACTTAAAACCACCTTTACAACACATATAGATGCTTAAAGGTCCCAAATTGTGTAAATGTTCATCTATACTTTTTGCCAGAGTATAAAGCAGCAAAAAAATGTACATAACAGAAAAAAGCATGATGCACAAATGAACTGCAGAATACTGATAAGGGAAACGACTTAGACAAACGTTACCACAGAAGTCTATTAGAATCCTTGAAGAAACTGCCTACTTCTGATTTTAGTGATGGAAATACAAGCTCAGGAAGACAGAACAGCAGAAAACTGATAAAGGGGACGATAAGAGACTAAAAAACACTGTAGTAAACCATGCGACTGAAAACAAACGTTACTGCAGAAGTCTATTAGGGTTCGTTTGGCACTCATCATTTCATTTCATTTGGTAGAAATGAAATGAAATGACATGATGATATCATTTCATTTTGAAAAATCCACAGAAATGACAGGGTTGCCCAATAGGTATTAAGGTTAGGCATGAGATGAAAACCCATGGAATTCCAAATGAATTCCATAACCAATTCCGTGGCAGCCAAACAAGTATTTATTAGAATCCTAAATGAATTCTTTGATTCTAGCCCCAAATGATGGGAGCCAAACGAGCCCTTAGAGAAACTGCCTACTTCTGATTTTGGTGATAAAATACAAGCTCAGGAAGATATAGAACAGCAGAAAACTCCTTAAGGGGACTGTAGGGATGCACTGTAGTAAGCCAAGCGTCAAATGTAAGTATTTTCTTACAAAGTTAGCCTATGTGAAGCATCCAAAACAAGCGTCACCTGAAGAAGTCAATTAGATTCCTTAGAGAAGTTGCCTACTTCTGATTTAGTAATGGAAAATACAAAGCTTAGGAAGACAGCTTTGCAACATGGTCTGAGTCATGACCATAGTAGCAGGAAACGGGGTCGAAGGCTGGTTCCTCCACCCAGGGTCGATCGACCCGGATCGAGGGTCGGGAACAACTGTGGGTCGATGCGGATCGATGGCCAGGTCCCAATCCCATTCCATGTGAGCTTTCGCAAAATGAGTATCCAACATTCGCAGGAAAAGCCCACGGGAGTACATGCATACCATGAATCTCGCTGTATCCCGCCGCCCCGGCCGCACGCCGTCGCCACGTATGCCGGCGGCCAACCGTATGGTCCAGTCTCAAACCGCCATAGCTCTTCGCCCTACCCTGCTTCGTCCCTCACCCTCGCCGCCGCGGCCGCATGGTCGCCTGGGTACAACTGGAGTCGACGCACGGGTGGAACCGCTGGTCTGGACTAGAAATCAAGAATTTGCCCTTTTGGCTTCCTGGGGAAGAAGATAGACGGTGTGCATTGCATTCGCTTCATCGAATCAAGAGTCAACGTGGTATCATGTGGTACTGGCCCATTGGGCTGGTGCTGACTTCTGGGCTAATATTTTAACCATTATTATTTTGTATACTTTTATCTTTTGCGAAAAAAATAATTTGCTGACTAGGAATTGAATTTTCAGGGTGAATATTTCTCTCTAGCCATTTCATCGACATGGGATCATCGACCCAAACTTGAGTGAATTCCGACCCTCATCTCAAATTGCTGTACCGGAGATGTATACCCCTTGTCGACCCTCATTCCTTGAGATGACGATCCTCAACTCTTGGCCCCGTTCCTCGTTCCGGTCGACCCGGATTTCTGGCAACATTGTTCAAGACTCAGACCAGAAGTAGGCTTGTTATTTACACTGGACAAGTCGGGTTTTAAAAGGAGACAGACATAAGAGACGGACTTCCCAAACTTCTCTTATTGCACCACTTGATCATGTGCTTTACACTACCTGGTACTGCTTTCCCTCTACCACATTAGGAGGAGATCAAGGAGATAAAAACAGGGGTAGTGGGAGGAAAGAGTTTGCGAAAAACTTGACAGGGGAATTTCAGGGTAGGAATCCCATCTTTAGTCCATCAGATGTGATATTCTTCAGATCTATTTTAGTTATATTTTCGGAGATTTTATGCTAGTTCAGAAGACAAGAAAAACCTTTATCAAACTTTACAAAGTTTGACTTTGACTAAACCCAGAACATAGGGTAATTTGGAATGGAGGGAGTATGTTAAAATATGTAAGGCAACCGCTCGGGAATTCCTCAGTGTTGCATCAACAATTCTGTTATTTTTTGTAATCCCTAGGTGTGGTCAAATTGTAGTAAACCACATAATCAGTAGGTTCTTTTCTAGGTATTATATATTTTCATGGGCATGCTGTTTTGGCTCCCAGGTGTATTTGATCCTGTTATCTGGACTGTTGTAAAGTGGTAAAGTGGTTGGAGATTGGAGTTCCGGGTTAATACTCTGACATGCAAGCTGCAGGAAACACAGGTATACGCTGATGGACCAGCGTACCTCCGTACCCATGGCCCACGATAGTGTAACAAGCGGGCTGGTACTGCCGAGCTGGACCCGCGGAACAAGTCGGGATGGATTGCCTTGACCATGTGTATAGAAAGAGGAGGTAGGTATCAGCAGGCGCGTGAGTAATGGATTTGCACGGTGAAAAATTAATGTCGGTCCTGATTTGCACGGTTACAAGCATGTTGACTTGCTCTCCGTGTTCTTGATTCCAGCGACTCGCCTGGCGGCTAGGCAAGGAAGGCAGCCTGGGCGCAGTGTAGGCAACCGGGCAAGCGTTGGCGGGATCTTCACCAGCGACAGTTAGTGGCAACACCACCGGCGACAGCTACGGACTTCCCCCTGGAACCTCTGAACAGGTAAAGATTTTCCCCAATTCGAAATTGAAGATGTCAATTTTGCCCCGAATTAAGAGGGCGACGATTTCTGTTTGTCATTGCCGCAAACGATGATGGGGTGGCGGAAGACAGGCACGTGCAGCCATGTCGGGTCGGTAGAGCCGAATGCATCCACGGCGGGGATTGTGCAGGCGATAGCTGCTGCTGGCAATGGAGATGGTGGCGGGCAGGCTGATACCACCGATGGCATCGTCCGGTGAATAGTCTGAGTCTGCGGCCGTGAACAACAATTGTTTGCCCTCGCCGGCGGCCAACTACTCAGCTGAGGTAACATTTAGACAACACACCTGTGCTAGCCGTGGTGCTAAATGTCTGGATTTGCTAAGAGTCCTAGCTGCCGACCAGTGAGATGTCTGAATTTGGCAAATCTTTACTCAACGGAAGACTAGGCGTGTGAGAACAGAGAAATAGCTGGGATAGCTGGACTGTGCAACTCGACGGGCACTGGGCGCGAAACGGCTGACATGGGCCAGAGACACTGTTCAATAATCCTGATACGAGGCCAATACACGGCCGTATATGCACATGGGCTTCCAACTGGCTCGACCTCGTTGGTCCTGGAATCGGGAGCAAATAGTCCCAGGAGCCGAAACGCATTTCCATATTTTCACCAATTATTCAATTTGGATCAACAATATGGAGTGTGAAGTTGAAATACTAACAGCTAGCATCCCTCTGTGATTGGTCACTTGAAATAGCTTAGATAACAGTAGATAAAATGTCTATCAATTCAACCTGTTACCCTTAGTGACATTTGCTTATTTAAGTGGATTTTTTTTCACTTGCTGCTACCTGGTAAAATTTCTGTACCCTGACAATGTTTCTGCGCCCTTCTGTGTTTGGTTTGAGGTGCTACACTCCATCCTGCAGGTATGGGAACTTGTGTTGCGCACACTTGGCAGCTCCATATTAGTTTAAGTTTTAGATGTGAACGACTGCTAAAATCTGGCCATAGTACATAAGATAAGAAGGCTAATGTGCCGCGCTTACACAAAAAGAACCTGTGGACTCACTATATTATCATTTGAGGAGCATTGCTTATGTATAAATTATGATGGATTATGATTTGTACATTCTCTATATGCATTCCTGCCTATTCACTTTATTAAGGGGTGAAATTCTGATTTTGGTAGCAATAGTAGCACTGAGAGGTCTCGGATATTTTATGCATGGCAACATGGGTGCTCAACTGTTGATAGGGGCCAGTGGGTTGCATAACAGAATAGCACGGCAAGATTCATAATAAACGCCAACACATTTATCTTCCGTGAATACAGCATTTCAAAAACTTAAATAAGCTCACTGCCCAAACAAGTTATGTTCTAGTAACTATTGTGCTGCACAGATCTACGAGACATGTTCAGGTCACAATAATTTTAGCTCATCTACGGAACAAATAGATTCAATTTGAGTCTCTTGCAGAGGTACTCAAAACAGAAGAGCATGTACTTGTTACAGCACACCTAACCCTAGGCAACACGGGGGGCGAAATCTGCCGCCGGCCGCGACCTTCCTCCCCTCGTTCTCGCCCTCCCGCCGCCACCAGAAGACCCGCCCGGCGAAGCCTTGGCGGTGATGGCGGAGACGGGCTTGCCCTCGCATTAAGGCGGTTTAAGGCGATGGAGGGGGCGCCTCAACGCTTAGGCGCTCAAAGCGCGAAGCGAGGCGACGCTTTACTCAAATGCAACCAGGGACCAGCAACACTATTCTAATCAACATGCAGCTAACCTCCAAGTGCAATCAGGGACCAGCAATACAGTAGTGGAGGACGGAGAGAAGAGAGACGATAGGGAGCTTGCTGCTCTGCTGGGACCAGCAGCTACTACTCTACTTAAACAGAGGCAGAGCATCTCACAGGCATACACAAGAGAGAAAGAAGATATGGGATCAGCAGCTGCTCCTCCTCTCTCCCCTACCTTTTCCCATACCCTGCCAGCCCAATTTCCCTTTCTTCCCGCCCCAATGTCTCTTTCCCACTCAAACAGGCATCTGCTGCTCTGTTTCCGTCAGACCTGCCCTTCTCTATCCAAAGCGCCCAAAACAGCCCAGGGCGCTGCTTTACCGGATTCAGAGACGCTCTGGACGCCTAAATGTCTAAAGCAGACGCTTTATGCAGGAACCTAAAGCGAGGTCGACGCCTAGAGGTCGCAGGGCGCCTTGACGCCTAAGCGTCGCTTAGGCGACGCCTTGAGGACACCTTATAAACCATGGGTAGAACAAAGAAGTCCTAGATGTGATGGTCAAATCTCCATCCTGATATACTTTTTCGTGTAAATTATGTATTAAGTCAGAGCCTAAAGTTACAGAACAGAATACTGGTTCAAGTCTAATGCATTAAGAATTATTCAATGAGAACATGCAAGTTAATAATACTAAATTCCCCACAATGTAATAAAAGAAGCATTGAAATCATGATTACCTTGTTGGCAAAAAGCATATCTAGCTTGGCAGACCTATTAGTAGCAGGACCAGGGCCATTTGGAGTCTGAGGATAGCATGTACGAATTGATTTTACACTGACACAGGACAAAATCGAAAAAGCATTAGTGTATATTTGTACTGTTCGTTCTTTGGGAATGGTTATATTATTCTTCTTGGGGGGTGGGAATGCATGCTTCAATGACCCTTACCTGCCAACAGCTGAAAAGATCTTCATAAGATTCTGGTAAGAAGGATCACCAGGAAGATTTTCTGCAACAAGAATTCGGGACTACCAAGAGAAAAGGAGCCAAATGAACTAGCGTCCATTATCTAAAATTACAAAATGAAACAACGAATGTGCAAAGACATTCATGAATACCTGGAACTCCTGCATATCAGATTCAGTAAATGGATGTCGACGTTTTACTCTTTTTCCATCACCACTTACAATCTACAATGTGAAGATTGTAAGCAAATACACATATGTATTTTATGCTAGGAATATAAGTAGATCGTTGCCAACATTTTACTCCTTTCTTGAACGAAGAGAAGTTATCACTACAGAAAACAACCTATATGTATCTTGCCACATGGAAAGACTTACAAGTTTTGATGAGGTGCGGAGAGCTGCAGCAAGCATTGTGTTATTATGCACCAAAGCTTTTATTTTCTTGAAGCCAGCAATAACAGATATTGGCACTGCACTTAGGGAGACACCATGTTACTTGCGAGCATACATTAGCAGGAAGATTCTATGCGACAAATTGTCAAGATTTGGACCAAAGACAAAAACACAAAACCTACCTTATAATCAACTGTGAGTACCAGATAAGTTAAACAAACAAAAACAAATCGTTCCAATTTAGCCAATATGAAAAGCATAAGATGCATCTAGATGGAACAGACATGAGGGGATCTTTGACTTCTCTCTTTCTGGTAAAGCAAATCAACAATATGATGAATACAATGCCGTACTATCGTAAACCTTGCAAAAAATGTCTAACCCCAACAACTTTGATTGGTTCTCAAGGAACACAAAGAATAGGCTTGAACACATCAAAAGATCCATCTAAATTCGAATCTGAAGTTACCAAAGAAAGATTCAAATGTAAATATGAAACTTACCATATCCCTGAGGATCCTTACTAATAAATCTCATCAGATGTTCGGTGGTAGACAGGTTTATGTCACTGAAATAATACTCCACCTACAAAATTTCAACTATGAAGGTAAGAATGGGTAAAAGCAAAATAAAAGGGGAACAGGACAGCAGAGAACATTATCGTTGATCTTTGCCCTGGTGTTCTCTACCGATAAATATAACAGGAGTTTGTTGCCAAGACTTAATTTCAAATTACAATGCATCCCAGATAACTCCACCTGATATCATTTCCAGATACAGTAATTTGTTAATTGATGATTAAATAAGTAACATGTATTACTATACAGGAAAATATCTCAATATTGACATTGCACAACGTAAAGCTGCCTTGAAGCAACCTTTACGATTGAGGTGTATATCGAAGCACTACATAAATTGACCAGAAAGGGCACATTATGATGCACTGAAATGTCCCAAAGCTACTCCCACGTTTCTACTTAATGAAGAGGAAAGAGCCTCTCCTGTTACTCCGAAAAAAGTTGCTCCCAAGAAAAAATTGCCATACATGTATTCCTAATGCTGAGCTCAACAGTCTAATACTACCATTAATTTAATCCCCCGACTTAACCAGCAGATATCTTTCTCGAAAACAACATTATTCCCCACGGAGAATTGGACACATTACCGCTACAGAAGAAAACATCTTTGTCCCAGCGGTCAACTGGAATAAGAATCTATTTCGGTCGTAGATAGTCAACTGACACGATCTCATACTTCACATCAACTCGGTCATAATTTTGTGTTTGATCTAAGTCCCAAATGCATCTACCCGAAAAGTGACACCCACCTGCTTGGTAAGCCCGAACTTAACCAGCAGATATCTTTCTCGAAAACAACATTATTCCCCACGGAGAACTGAACACATTATCCCGCTACAAAAGAAATCATCTTTGTCCCAGCGGTCGACTGGACTAAACCTATTTCGGTCGTAGATAGCCAACTGAGACACGATCTCCTACTCCACATCAACTCGGTCATAATGTTGTGTTTGATCTAAGTCCCAAATGCATCTACCCGAAAAGTGACACCGACCTGCTTGGTAATCTTTTGCGCCACCTCATCGGCAAGCCCGTCCGCGGTGGACGGCTCAGCCGCCGCTGGCGCCGCGAGCTCCAATTCCGGCTCCGGCTCCTTGGCAACAAATCTACCCGCAACCCTCACCGGCGCGAAGAACTCGAACGGCGGGGGAGGCGGGGGCGCCGCGAAGAAAGCCGCACGATGCGGCGGTGGAGGCGCTGCGAACAAGCGGACCACCGCCCGCGGCACCACCCCGGCGACCCGCGGCACGAACTCCGGCGCCTGCGCGTTCAGGCGGCTGTTGGAGCCGCTCCTCTGTAGGCTTCCGGGCCGCTCCGAAGGCTCCACCGCGAACCACCCGGCGGCGATCTGGTCCGGCACCACCTGCTGCGGCATCAGGGTTAGGGTTTGGGCGGCTGCGGCGACGGTAGTAGCACGATAGCAACCACTACTAGCTAGAGAGCAAGAGGCAACAGTTGAAGCTTCCTCTAGTAGCAGTGGCGGTGGTGGTGCGGCGAGAGCTAGGATAGTGGCGGAGAAGGGGTTTCTCAAAGGTAGGGTTCCGGTGAGGTCGGGTTATATATACGCGCTGACCATCGCGGGCTTCTTCCGGCGGTAGAGCTGGCCACTGGGCGTGCGGGAGGATGCACCCGGTGTATGGTAAGGTTGGCTGAGAGCCGTCCGATTAGTTCCGAGAATGGTTCTCAACTAACGGTATCTTCAGAGCGCCGACGGCGACACCCGTTTTGATAGGGCCCGATTGCTACCCTGCAGTCTATTTTGGGGGCTAATCCGGTCATCAAGTTCCCTGCCACAAGTTTATAGGTACCTTTGTTGCTTGTAATAGAAGATATTTGAAAAGTTGATATAGCAATTGCTGAGAGGGTCTTTTTTGACCAATTCCGTATGAGGACAAATTTAGTAGGCCCAGCATGTCATATAAAATGACTACTTTACCCTCCAGGCGATTTGACCCTCTATTTTGGACGGTATCATAATTAGAGCTCTTTTGTTGTGTTTTTAGTGGACCCCATTTGTCATCCCTATCCTTATGTTTCTTATCTTCTTCCTTCTGTCACTACACGAGAGGCACGGGCTTGCCGACGACACCGCATCAGGCGATGCTTGCCATTGACTGTGAAGTGATGTCGCTGCTCTACAACAAGCTTAGCTGCTTAGGGTAGAGGCGCTCCACACTAGGAGACCGTGGGTCGCGATGACCAGAGACCTCCAAGATCCGGCCATGGCGGGCAGGGCCGGCCGTAAAGGAGGCACTGTGAGCGGCTACCCCGGGCCGCCGAAGACAGGGGCTCACCTAGCAGTCGTATCCCATCACCGGCGGCGCCATAGAAGTTCTTCTGCGTCTCTAGGAAGAAGAAATCGAGATGCTTTTTCCCTGTAACAACTGGTCTTGAGGGCCCTTCTTTGGCAGCGCACGCACATGGTTTGTGGTGGTGGCCCACACGACGTGCGTACTGGTTGGAAGTCGACCTTAAGGTCTGACACAGCTTGTCAGCTATAGCAAAGCAAAAACACTCCAATATTTAATGCGAGTTATTTTTTCCTTTCTCATGCCCAGCCGGTCGTTTATATACTCCATTTAGTTTGGTCTGTGAGGAGAGAACAACGAGAAAGTGGAATTTTCTATTACGATGTCTGCCTTCACGTCACTAGCAAAAGGAAAATTAGAGACACAGTCTACAATAAGTTGCCTATTCTGTAAGCACAACAAAAGCTAGTAATTGTTAATCAACTGAACATGGATTAGCACAAAACGACTAAATTCAGAGGAAAAAATGTAGGAAAAATATAAAATATGTGATTTTCTCGGCTAGATAATCGATGACATGCATACAGTTAGGAAAAGGCAGACGATAAGAAACGATTTGTACGAGAATCAATCATCGATATTTCTATCGACTCAAGTGTTCTCTCTCATCTATCTCTCTCTTCCATGTCGTACAAATTACCTGCGTGGAAGATTTTATAGCCAGCTGATCTAGACTATTGTACAAGCCTAGTTAGAATTAGAGTGCGAGTCTCAAAAAAATTAGGAAATAGCATGTTAGTCTAAAAATAAAGTCAAGAATTAGCGTGTTTGTCTAGAAAAAGTCAGAATTAGCATTCCACTGGAAAAAGCAGGAACTATAATTTGTATTTGGAAGATGGAATTAGTGATCTATGTATGGATTGAAATTTGCTCAATATCTTTTTCATATTCAACCCCAAAATATGTTTGAACTTGAGAGAATCATATCGTTTGCTATTTTTGGTATGCCATGCTTGGTATTTTTTCTAGGTAGTGCATCACATATCATGACTTCATGCGCTGGTTTTCCATTTTATTGATTTTTTTTAAAATTTTATTTGCTCTCATTTCAAATATATGTCAAACTCGTGATGCTCGTCGTGTGTGCTAGGTTGGTGGGGCCCCCATGTATGCGATGGGTTCTAGGGTTACAAATCTTCAGGGCACCTCCAGGTATTTTTGCCCAATTATTTTGAAGTGTAGTTCATGCAGCCCCAGTTTAAATTTGAATTTAAAGGGATTTAGCTGAAAAATAATTCAGTATATGGCTGCAGGCCGAGAAATTTTTTGAAACCTCGGATATGGCCATCCTACGAGGTCCCCCACCTGTGAAAATTGGAGTGGTGGCATTCTGTACAATGCCCTTGGTAGCCACTTCACAAAAAACCACCTCTTTTGCCCCTTTTCGCCACTAATAAAATGGAAAGTCCATTTTTTATGCAGCAACTCAAAAAACCCTAGTTACAAAAGTTGTAGGAAATAGAAAGATGTACATCTCTGCCAAAAATGGGGCTAAGATTCAAAATTTTACTATAGAACTTGCACAAACCAAGCTCAATTAGGTAGAAAGCCAAGTCAAGTCCTACTTGGTGGCATTTTTTGTGAAGAGTTTATCTATGGAACCTTGGTATGACATGTTTGGTATTTTTTCCAGGTAGTACATCACATATCATGACTCCATGCGCTGGTTTTCTATTTTTTTGATTTTTTTGAATTTCCTTTGCCTCAATTTCAAATATAGGTCAAACTCGTGGTGCCCGCCGTGTGTGCTAGGTGAGTGGGGCCCCCAATTTTGGGATGGGTTATGAGTTTCCACACCTTCAGGGCACCTCCAGGTATTTTCCCCCAAAAATTTTGAAGTGCAGTTTATGTAGGTCTAGTTCAAATTTGCATTTAAATGGATTTAGCTCAAAAATAATTCAATATATGGCTGCAGGCTGAGAAAATTCATGAAACCCTGGATCTGGCCATCCTACAAGGTCCCCTATATGTGAAAATTGGAGTGGTGGAGTTATGCATAATGCCCTTGGTAGTCACTTAACAAAAAACACATGTTTTGCCCTTTTTGGCCACTAATAAAATGGAAAATCCATTTTTCAATGGCAACTCAAAAAACCCTAGTTACAAAAGTTGTAGGAAATAGAAAGATGCACATCTCTGCCAAAAATAGAGCCAAGATTCAAAATTTTGCTATAGAACTTACATAAACCAAGCTCAATTGGATAGAAAGCCAAGTGAAGTCCTACTTGGTGGCAATTTTTGTGAAGAGTTTATCTATGGAACCTTGGTATGACATGTTTGGTATTTTTTCCAAGTAGTACATCACATATCATGACTCCATGCGTTGGTTTTCCATTTTTTTGAATTTCCTTTGCCTCCATTTCAAATATAGGTCAAACTCGCGGTGCCCGCCATGTGTGCTAGGTGAGTGGGGCCCCCAATTTTGGGATGGGTTATGGGGTTCCACACCTTCAGGGCACCTCCATGTATTTTCCCCCAAAATTTTTGAAGTGCGGTTTATGTAGGTCTAGTTCAAATTTGCATTTAAATGGATTTAGCTCAAAAATAATTCAGTATATGGCTGCAGGCCAAGAAAATTCATGAAACCCTGGATCTGGCCATCCTACAGGGTCCCCTATATGTGAAAATTGGAGTGGTGGAGTTAGGCATAATGTCCTTGGTAGTCACTTCACAAAAAAACACATATTTTGCCCATTTTGGCCACTAATAAAATGGAAAATCCATTTTTTTCAATGGCAACTCAAAAAACCCTAGTTACAAAAGTTGTTGGCGATGAAAATATGCACATCACTGCCAAAAATTGGGTCAAGATTCAAAATTTTGCTATAGAACTTGCACAAACCAAGCTCAATTGGGTAGAAATCCAAGTGAAGTCCTACTTGGTGGCATTTTTTCTGAATAGTTTATCTATGGAACCTTGGTATGACATGTTTGGTATTTTCCCTAAGTATTAAATCACATATCATGACTCCATGCACTGGTTTTCCATTTTTTTTTATTTTTTTGAATTTCCTTTGGCTCCATTTCAAATATAGGTCAAACTCGCGGTGCCCGCCGTGTGTGCTAGGTGAGTGGGGCTCCCAAGTTTGGGATGGTTTATGGGGTTCCACACCTTCAGGGCACCTCCATATATTTTCCCCCAAAATTTTTGAAGTGCAGTTTATGTAGGTCTAGTTCAAATTTTCATTTAAATGGATTTAGCTCAAAAATAATTCAGTATATGGCTGCAGGCCGAGAAAATTCATGAAACCCTGGATCTGGCCATCCTACAAGGTCCCCTATATGTGAAAATTGGATTGGTGGAGTTATGCATAATGCCCTTGGTAGTCACTTCACAAAAAAACACATCTTTTGCCCATTTTGGGCACTAATAAAATGGAAAATCCATTTTTTTCAATGGCAACTCAAAAAACCCTAGTTACAAAAGTTGTAGGAAATAGAAATATGCACATCTCTGCCAAAAATGGGGCCAAGATTCAAAATTTTGCTATAGAACTTACACAAACCAAGCTCAATTGGGTAGAAAGCCAAGTGAAGTCCTACTTGGTGGCATTTTTTGTGAACAGATTATCTATGGAACCTTGGTATGAGATGTTTGGTATTTTTTCCAGGTAGTAAATCACATATCATGACTCCATGCGTTGGTTTTCCATTTTTTGATTTTTTTTGAATTTCCTTTGCCTCCATTTCAAATATATGTCAAACTCGCGGTGCCCGTCGTGTTTGCTAGGTGAGTGGGGCCCCCAATTTTGGGATGGGTTATGGGGTTCCACACCTTCAGGGCACCTCCATGTATTTTCCCCCAAATTTTTTGAAGTGCAGTTTATGTAGGTCTAGTTCAAATTTGCATTTAAATGGATTTAGCTCAAAAATAATTCAGTATATGGCTGCAGGCTGAGAAAATTCATGAAACCCTGTGACGAGGGTTAACTCGGCAAATGTCCTAGATGAAGGACTTAGGATTGGGGGAAGAGGGTGTCGGATGAACTCGAAGGTAAAGTGATAAGGGGTGTCCCGATCTTCTCAGCGAGCGCGATGTAGATGGCGATGATGGTGATGAAGATAACTCGAGTGTCGCTGTAAACTCTCCGGCTAATCCCTGCTGCCAGCGCAACAGCTCTCAACCCTTTGGATATTCGCAACGTCACACGCTTGCGCACGTAGCCGCCGACCATGAAGCGGTGATGCAATATACTAATTCCCAATGGAACAGCAGATTACACTCAGACTTTCAGTAGAACGAACACCAGATCGATACGAATTGGTGTGAATAATTTCAGAGGAACACTTGGTTCTGTCTAGAAACTAGGGTTTTGTTTAAACGTGGTCTAAGGGACTTGAGGGGGCGCCCCTGGCTACTTAAGGGAGGCTGGGGCGTCCTCAGCATGGACCTGGCCCAAAACCAACCTGGTTTGGGCCCAAGCTGACTCGGTTCGACTCAAACGAGTACATACCGACCCATACATGGGTTCGGCCTAATTTGGCACGCAGACCATGAGTGTGGCGCGCCTTAGACGTGTAGACATCGTGTCGTAGGCTGTCCTAGTGCGCCATCACGGACTCTCTCATGTCGACTTGATGTTCTGGTGATCTCGTGGTGCGCCTGCCTCCCTCTCCTCCCTCGCGCACTTGATCATCAAGTCTTGCTCTTCTTGCTACGACTCATCTCCTCCTCGTGCAACGCTCGTGTTATCAACAAACCTGATCATACATAGATGCATAGACTTAGGCAGTATAAAGTTCTCATTAAATAAAAGATCAGGTTCAACTAAGAGTGAGTTCACCTGTTGTTCCAATAGCTTTGCACATGCTCTTGTAATTGGTCCAATGCTAATCTCATTGGACTTCTTCGCAGCAACATCTTCATCAAAAAAAGTAGGAAATAATGGTGGTGTAATAGGGATGTTGCATCTCCTCGCTCCCTCGAACCCCTTCTTCTCCAATGAACCTGATCATACATATGAACAAAGACTTAGGCAGTATAAAATTCTCGTTACAATAAATATCAGATTCAGCAAGGAGTGAGTTCACCTGCTGTTGTAACAACTTAGCACGGGCTCGAGTAATTGGTCCAATCCGAATCTCATCATTGGACTTATCTTGATCAGCAACAATAGGATCATCAATAGTAGGTGGAGATGGCTGTGTAGTAGGGATGTCCTCATCATCTCCCCCCCTTCAAAAGGCGTCGACCTCGACGCTCCAAGGTCATCTCCATCATATGGTGATAAATCAGCAACATTAAAGCTGTTGCTAACACCACCAAACTCAGCAATAGGAATATCAATCGAGTAGGCATTATCATTGATCTTGGCAAGCACTCTATAGGGACCAGCTCCTCGGGGCCGCAACTTGGAACGCCTAAGCAAAGGAAATCTGTCCTTGCGCAGGTGCACCCATACCATATCACCAGGCTGAAAAAGAACCTGCTTTCTTGACTTGTTGCGAGCAGCAGCAGTATTCTTCCCTTTCTTCTCAATAGCCTCTCGAGTCTTCTCATGAATTTTCTTCACAAAATCAGCTCTCTTTGATGCCTCCATATTAACTCTCTCATGCAATGGAAGAGGCAACAAATCTAGTGGTGTAATAGGTTTGAAGCCATACACCACCTCAAACGGACAAAGCTGAGTAGTAGAATGTACCGCCCTGTTGTATGCAAACTCCACATGCGGCAAACAATCTTCCCACTCCCGCAGATTTTTCTTGATCATTGTCCTCAGCAACTGTGACAAAGTTCGATTCACCACCTCGGTCTGGCCGTCAGTCTAGGGATGACAGGTAGTGCTGAACAACAGCTTTGTTCCTAGCTTTCCCCATAAGGTCTTCCAGAAGTAGCTCATGAACTTGACGTCCCTGTCAGAAACAATAGTCTTGGGCACTCCATGCAAGCATACAATATCCCTGAAAAACAGGTTAGCCACATGCGACGCATCGTCGCTCTTATGACATGCAATAAAGTGTGCCATTTTAGAGAATCTATCCACTACCACAAATATAGAATCATGACCATGTTTAGTTTTTGGCAATCCTAGCACAAAATCCATACTAATATCTTCCCATGGTGTAATAGGTGCAGGTAGTGGTGTATACAAACCGTGAGGCTTCAGCTTGGACTTGGATGTGTTGCACACAATGCAGCGCCGCACATACCTGTCCACATCACGCCTCATCCTAGGCCAAAAGAAGTGATCAGCTAGCATGAGTAATGTCTTCTCACGCCCAAAGTGACCCATCAAACCTCCAGCATGTGATTCCTGCAGTAAGAGCAAACGCAAAGACGACTCCGGAACACATAGTTTGTTAGCTCGAAATAGAAACCCATCATGTAGGTGATATTTTTCCCAGGCGTTTTTCAAAGCACACAAACGGTATGGTTCAGCAAAATCATGATCAGTGGCATAAAGCTCACAAATACTCTCTAAACCAGGAATATTAATATCAAGTTGTGTCAATAACATATTCTTCCTAGATAGAGCATCAGCAACCACATTATCTTTTCCCTTCTTATGTTTAATGATGTACGAAAAAGATTCAATAAACTCAACCCACTTAGCGAGACGCCTATGCAGGTTGGATTGTGCTTTCAAATATTTCAAAGCTTCATGATCAGAATGTATGATAAATTCTTTTGGCCACAAATAATGTTGCCAAACCTCAAGAACTCTAACAAGTGCATACAATTCTTTATCATAAACAGGATAATTCAGTCTAGCACCAGATAATTTCTCAGAAAAATAAGCTATAGGACGACCCTCTTGCATCAAAACGCCACCTATGCCTATACCACTAGCATCACATTCAACTTTAAATTGCTTTGAAAAATCAGGCAATGCAAGTAAAGGTGCAGAAGTAAGCAAACGTTTCAATTCATCAAATGCATGATCTTGGGCTGCGCCCCACACAAAAGGAACACCTTTCTTCGTTAACTCATTTAATGGTGCAGCAATAGTACTAAAGTCTTTCACAAAACGGCGATAAAAACCAGCAAGACCGTGAAAACTTCGTACTTGACTAACATTCATGGGAGTAGGCCAATCTTGAATAGCAGCAATTTTAGATTGATCTACCTCTACTCCATGCTTAGAAACAACATAACCCAGAAATATGACCTTATCTTTTGCAAATGTGCACTTCTCAAGATTAGCATACAATTTATTATCACGCAGCACTTGCAAAACTTGTCTAATATGAGCACAGTGTTCAGTTTCATTGCGACTGTAAATAAGTATGTCATCAAAATAGACAACCACAAAACGACCAATGAACTCTCTCAAAACATGATTCATTAAGCGCATGAATGTACTAGGTGCATTAGTAAGACCAAAAGGCATGACTAGCCACTCATATAAACCAAATTTAGTTTTGAAAGCAGTTTTCCATTCATCTCCTTCTTTCATGCGAATTTGATGGTAACCACTACGCAAATCAATTTTAGAGAAAACAGCAGCACCACTCAATTCATCTAACATATCCTCGAGACGGGGAATAGGATGACGATATCGAATAGTAATGTTGTTTATAGCTCTACAATCTACGCACATGCGCCATGTACCATCTTTCTTAGGCACCAAAATCACAGGAACAGCACAAGGACTAAGAGAGAAACGAATGTACCCTTTATCCAGAAGAGCTTGCACTTGTGCTTGTATCTCCTTTGTTTCGTTGGGGTTGGTCCTGTAGGGGGCGCGGTTGGGCAAGGAGGCGCCAGGGATCAAGTCGATCTGGTGCTTGATGCCTCGTAATGGTGGCAGCCCAGCAGGTACCTCCACCGGAAAAACATCATCAAAGTCCTGCAAAACAGTTGAGACACCAAGAGAAACAGGCTGCATATCGTTAGAAACTAAGACCTCGCCCTTGTACATGAGCACAACAGGCATGGCTGTAGGATCCTCACTAAATTCTCTCATGTCTTCTTTGGTGGCTAAAACTAACAAGTTGGGCACTCCCTCACTTTTCGTTATATCACTCACGGCTGTTACATTATCTCGTGGAGGTGGCTGTTCGAGTTTCACTTCAGTCTTCTGACGAGATTCATTAACAATTTGCTGCGGTGACATAGGCAGTAGGTTGATTTTCTTGCCCTTGAACTCCAAGTGATAAGTATTGGCTCGACCATTGTGTTGCACATGTCGATCATAGAGCCATGGCCGACCAAACAAAAGATGACAAACCGTCATAGGAACCACATCAAAATCTATAGAATCCTTGTAAGGCCCTATCTCAAAGTTCACACGTACCATGTAGTTTACCTTCATCTCACCATTGTCACTTAACCACTGAATATAATATGGGTTAGGATGGGGTAAATATTTCAAACCCAGCTTGGCACATAACTCCTTACTTGCGAGATTGCGACAGCTGCCGCCATCAATGATCACCTTGCAAGCTTTATTGGGACCAACTAGTGCCTTGGTTTGAAACAGGTTGCAGCGTTGAGAATCAATATTGGGCTGCACACTCAACGTACGTGGAGAAACAACAATAATAGGAGAAGAATCAGCATATGCATCTTCACCTTCATCATCAGAACCAAACGGATCAGCATCGTCTCCGGTCTCATATCCGTTCTCAGTAACCACTATCACTTTGTTATTGGGACAATCTCTTTTAAAGTGTCCCTTGCCTCCACACGTATGACATAGTTTCTCAGTAGCATGAGTCACGGAGGCACTCGAACCCGAACTAGCAGCTGGTGTGGTAGCGGGACGTCTGGACAGAGCTCCAGAGGTCGCTGGACGAGTGGACGAGGAGGGGCGAGTAGGAGTCCCCTCAAGTGGCGCTGGGGCAGGGCTAGAAGGCGCCCTGGCAGTGTATCGACTGGCAGGTGAAAAGCGAGATTTTTGTTGCGCCTCTTCAGTAAGCTGTGCCTCAGCCTCCATAGCATGGTGAAGCAACTGATTCATATCATTGTAAGCATGATGCCGGACGATGTTCTTGATAGGAAGTCTGAGTCCGTGCAAAAACCGTTGCATAGTCATCTGACTAGACTCTTGAACTCGTGATCGCTGCATCAACAGTTCCATCTCCTTGTAATAAGCATCAACTGTCAAAAATCCTTGCTTCAGCTGTGTCAATCTATCAAAAACTGAACGCAAATAATTGGTGGGTACAAAACGAGCCTGCATGATTTCCTTCATCTCTGTCCATCGCAAAACAGGAAGCTCATGAGCTGCGCGTCGTTGTGACAGAATATTATCCCACCAACGCAGGGCATAACCATCAAATTCTGAGGATGTAAGTTTGATCTTTTTATCGTCAGTGTAAGCATGCAAACGCCACAGGTTGTCGATCTTGAGCTCCCAAGTGAGGTAATCCTCCACATCACCTTCACCATCAAATCTGGGTATCGAGAACTTTGGCTTCCCTAGAAAATCATCCTCAGCAGGTATTACACGTCGGGCACCAACGCCATGTGGTGGCCGACCATGTTGTCCAAGACCGCGCCCACGAGCATTGGGGCCGATTAGATTGGCATTGTCATGGACACTGTCATCATCAGCAAAGTCAGCAGCAAGCTGCACAGGCGGTGGTACAATGGGTCGACGCAGCTCCGCTAAGGATTGGTTCAACTGATCAATGCTGTGCTGGAAAGTAGTGAACTGAGCTTGCATAGCTTGAACAGTATCTGCGGTGCCTTGCACTTTGAACTGGAGTTGCCGATGTGCAGTCACAGCGTCGGCAGTAGAACGATCCAACACCCCCTCCAGATGAGTGCGTAGTCCAACAAAGTCTGTCCAAACCACCGGTGTATCCCCATCTTTTTCCTGCATCACATCATAACCACTAGTAGACATGATTAGTAGATTAGTGCACGAAAGCAAAAACGTGTGGCGCCTCTCACAACTCACTCAAAAACTGACAAGAAAAGGTAATCTTACCGTTCCAAAGTGAATAGTAGTGCGTACCAGAACAAAGTATCAAGCTCGTGCACGGATGTGATGAAGTGAATACCGAGGGTAGAAGAGCGATCACACGACAAACCAGGAATATATGGTGGAGCTGTAGGTATGGTATCCTAAGTACACCGCAAATAAGTCCTAGTGCTGATCGTATGACAAGACCCACGAAACACACACGGTGGAGATAAGTGAGGCAAAGCAACTCTGAAAAAGAGCTCAAGAGATATAAGTGACAACGCACAATAGCTCGTGTTGCAATGCACAAGAGAGACGCTAGCACTGGCTCGACGAACAGGCACAAGATTGCGCACACGGCAGCAGCCTGATGAGCACAAAGTAGCTAGTCTCGTATGGGGAAGCTCCTAACACGATGCTGTAGACAGGCTGTAGCTAAAGCGATCAAAATTGTGTAGAAAGGACGCTATGTGGACACAGTGGTAACACGCTGTCGCGGCAGAGAAACCGACGAAAAATATGTCAACGGCAGAGATGTACGACACCGGAAACACACGGCAGCGCGACGGCGACGCGAAACGGACAAAGTAGTTTGTCTTCTTCTTTTTTTAATATAGGTGCGGCGTGTGTGCAGTACACGTCCCCTTTTTTCTATTTTTTTAAAAGTAAACCAAACTGTTAAGTCCCTAGCGCCTGATCACAGACTGTGTCTGTGGTAAGGCGAGCGGCGTAGCGAGCGGGTCCTCGCCTGGGGGCAGGCGTCGCTGCCTTCTCCTTGATGGTGCACTGTGTTTGAAAAAGGCTGCATCGCTGATTCCTCCTTATCGCCTCATCACCATTGGACAATTTGTGAAGTTGTATACTCATACCTCTCAATGGTGTGTCATCTCCATCAACTTTGGCTTGTACTATTGGAACAACCGCCTTGTCTGATTCCACGGTCTTGTCCAAAAATCGAGTACGCAGAAATTGCTTAAAAACCTCCCAACGAGATGTTTCAAGTGTGATGCCCTTTGCGCGCCGTTCTTCACGCCACCAACCAGCCACCTGCGTACCCACACGCCGATGGGCAAGTACAAATTCAGTAAAACCGCCAAACTTGCTATCACGGGCACGACATTGTGCAAAGCCACGCTCCATGTGAGATTCCTAAGACTCATACTCTGTGAACTTTGCAGCACTGTTCAAACTCCACGTGATTTTAGTTGCATCATACCGAAAACCAGCCAAGATCTCTAAATAGTCACTGTAGATATCGTCCGCTTTGTCAGTCAAACGGACAGGCCTTGATAAACTCATACCTGAATATTTCTTTGAATCAGACTAGAGATCTCTCTATGGATAACGGAAAATGATCAATTCCAGCTCTTTTCACAGTCTTTGGCGGCACAGAACTGAGAAACAGAAACAAAGAATAGAGAAGGCAGCGCGCTCGACCGCAGAGACGGTCTGGGGTCTAGCGAGCGAAAACCTCCCAGGCGAAGGCGAGATAGCCGCTCGGCAGTTGGGCCGGCCCAGGTGGCTTGGCTGGGCAAGGACCAGCCCGTGGGGGAACATAGCGAGGCGCGGGCAGGAGAGCCAAGCTCGCGAGTCGCGAGCGAGTCCCGACCGGGCGCGGGCGTGGGCGAGCCTCATGATCACGAAGAGCTTCATACTCCCTCCATATGACAGGAGTATCATCAGGTTTTTTCTGCATCACATCAACATCACTAGCAGACATGATTAGTAGGTTAGTGCACAAACAATAAACGGGTGGTGGTTACGCTCACAACTCACTCAAAACTGAAAGAAAGAGGTATCTTACCGTTCCAAAGTGAATAATAAATGCTTACCACTCGTAGAGACTGAAACGTGCACGAATGTGATGAAGCGAATACCGAGGGTATAAGAAACTATCACACGACAAACCAGGGTATATGGTGGGGCTTGGTATGGATACCTAACTACACCGAAATACAAGTCCTAGTGCTGATCGTATGACAAAGACCCACGGAAACACACACGGTGGAGATAATCGGGGCAAAGCAACTCTGAAAAGTGAGCTCAAAAAGATATAAGTGATAATGCACAGTAGCTCGTGTTGCAATGCACAAGAGAGACGCTAGCACTGGCTCGACGAACATGCACAAGATTGCGCACACGACATCAGCCTGATGAGCACGAAGTAGCTAGTCTCGTATGGGTAAGCTCCTAACACGATGCTGTAGACAGGCTGTAGCTAAAGCGAGCAAAATCGTGTAGAAAGGACGCTATGTGAACACAGTGGTAACACGCTGTCACGGCAGAGAAACCGACGAGAAACGTGCCACGGCAGAGATATACGACGCCGGATACGCGCGACAGTGCGACGGCGACGCGAAACGGACAAAGTAGTATGTCTCTTTTTTTATAGGTGCGGCGTGTGCAGGCACGTCCCCTTTTTTTCTCTCTATATATATATATATATATTTTTTACTTTTCCGAAACTAAACCGGTCTGGGCGCTGGAGGCCAGACGCTCTCCGCGCCTCGGCGCCAGCGAGCGAGCGTGTACGGGCGGCCGACGCGCCACCCCAGACAGCCTCCGCGCTGGGGCGCTAGGCTGGGCAATCATTTTTGATTTTTTTTTGTACTGAATCACAATGGGCCAATGACTTTGGGCCGGTTCGTGGCGTGTGTAGCAGACCGCGCGAGCTGCTCGAGGCGGGGGTGTCGCTCCACCCCAGACGTCCTCTGTGCCCAGGCGCGCGGGACGAGCGGCCGATCGGCCGGCCGGTGCTCTCTTTTTTTTTGACTTGACTTCCGATTGGATCTGGAGAAAACTCTTCCTAGCGATGGAAGCTAGATCGGAACGATCGGAATTTTTTTTTAAAACTTTGGCAGATCGATCTATAACTTGCACGAACAGGCTTCAGAACCAGGAACGAAGATGATGCGCAATGATACACCAAACAAGATCTAAACTCAAAACGAAGATACAGAAAAGAACAAGGACCCTAGACTCCTACGAACTGGATGAAAAGATACGCGAAAAGATGATCAGCGACTAAAACCAGTACCTCGATGCAATCTAGGCTATGGCGAAACTAAGAACCCTATTTTTTTTTGCCTTTTTCTGTATAGGACGAAAACAAAAAACGAATCTACGGGGAGAAATTTGTGGATGCTCACCGAGTAAACGCTGGAATCTGATACCAAGATGATAAGGGGTGTCCCGATCTTCTCAGCGAGCGCGATGTAGATGGCGATGATGGTGATGAAGATAACTCGAGTGTCGCTGTAAACTCTTCGGCTAATCCCTGCTGCCAGCGCAACAGCTCTCAACCCTTTGGATATTCGCAACGTCACACGCTTGCGCACGTAGCCGCCGACCACGAAGCGGTGATGCAATATACTAATTCCCAATGGAACAGCAGATTACACTCAGACTTTCAGTAGAACGAACACCAGATCGATACGAATTGGTGTGAATAATTTCAGAGGAACACTTGGTTCTGTCTAGAAACTAGGGTTTTGTTTAAACGTGGTCTAAGGGACTTGAGGGGGCGCCCCTGGCTACTTAAGGGAGGCTGGGGCGTCCTCAGCATGGACCTGGCCCAAAACCAACATGGTTTGGGCCCAAACTGACTCGGTTCGACTCAAACGAGTACATACCGACCCATACATGGGTTCGGCCTAATTTGGCACGCAGACCATGAGTGTGGCGCGCCTTAGACGTGTAGACATCGTGTCGTAGGCTGTCCTAGTGCGCCATCACGGACTCTCTCATGTCGACTTGATGTTCTGGTGATCTCGTGGTGCGCCTGCCTCCCTCTCCTCCCTCGCGCACTTGATCATCAAGTCTTGCTCTTCTTGCTGCGACTCATCTCCTCCTCGTGCAACGCTCGTGTTATCAACAAACCTGATCATACATAGATGCATAGACTTAGGCAGTATAAAGTTCTCATTAAATAAAAGATTAGGTTCAACTAAGAGTGAGTTCACCTGTTGTTCCAATAGCTTTGCACGTGCTCTTGTAATTGGTCCAATCCTAATCTCATTGGACTTCTTCGCAGCAACATCTTCATCAAAAGGAGTAGGAAATAATGGTGGTGTAATAGGGATGTTGCATCTCCTCGCTCCCTCGAACCCATTCTTCTCCAATGAACCTGATCATACATATGAACAAAGACTTAGGCAGTATAAAATTCTCGTTACAATAAATATCAGATTCAGCAAGGAATGAGTTCACCTGCTGTTGTAACAACTTAGCACGGGCTCGAGTAATTGGTCCAATCCGAATCTCATCATTGGACATATCTTGATCAGCAACAATAGGATCATCAACAGTAGGTGGAGATGGCTGTGTAGTAGGGATGTCCTCATCATCTCCCCCCCCTTCAAAAGGCGTTGACCTCGACGCTCCAAGGTCATCTCCATCATATGGTGATAAATCAGCAACATTGAAACTGTTGCTAACACCACCAAACTCAGCAATAGGAATATCAATCGAGTAGGCATTATCATTGATCTTGGCAAGCACTCTATAGGGACCAGCACCTCGGGGCCGCAACTTGGAACGCCTAAGCAAAGGAAATCTGTCCTTGCGCAGGTGCACCCATACCATATCACCGGGCTGAAAAAGAACCTGCTTTCTTGACTTGTTGCGAGCAGCAGCAGTATTTTTCCCTTTCTTCTCAATAGCCTCTCGAGTCTTCTCATGAATTTTCTTCACAAAATCAGCTCTCTTTGATGCCTCCATATTAACTCTCTCATGCAATGGAAGAGGCAACAAATCTAGTGGTGTAATAGGTTTGAAGCCATACACCACCTCAAACGGACAAAGCTGAGTAGTAGAATGTACCGCCCTGTTGTATGCAAACTCCACATGCGGCAAACAATCTTCCCACTCCCGCAGATTTTTCTTGATCATTGTCCTCAGCAACTGTGACAAAGTTTGATTCACCACCTCGGTCTGGCCGTCAGTCTGGGGATGACAGGTAGTGCTGAACAACAGTTTTGTTCCTAGCTTTCCCCATAAGGTCTTCCAGAAGTAGCTCATGAACTTGACGTCCCTGTCAAAAACAATAGTCTTGGGCACTCCATGCAAGCGTACAATATCCCTGAAAAACAGGTTAGCCACATGCGACGCATCGTCGCTCTTATGACATGCAATAAAGTGTGCCATTTTAGAGAATCTATCCACTACCACAAATATGGAATCATGACCATGTTTAGTTTTTGGCAATCCTAGCACAAAATCCATACTAATATCTTCCCATGGTGTAATAGGTGCAGGTAGTGGTGTATACAAACCGTGAGGCTTCAGCTTGGACTTGGATGTGTTGCACACAATGCAGCGCCGCACATACCTGTCCACATCACGCCTCATCCTAGGCCAAAAGAAGTGATCAGCTAGCATGAGTAATGTCTTCTCACGCCCAAAGTGACCTATCAAACCTCCAGCATGTGATTCCTGCAGTAAGAGCAAACGCAAAGACGACTCCGGAACACATAGTTTGTTAGCTCGAAATAGAAACCCATCATGTAGGTGATATTTTTCCCAGGCGTTTTTCAAAGCACACAAATGGTATGGTTCAGCAAAATCATGATCAGTGGCATAAAGCTCACAAATACTCTCTAAACCAGGAATATTAATATCAAGTTGTGTCAATAACATATTCTTCCTAGATAGAGCATCAGCAACCACATTATCTTTTCCCTTCTTATGTTTAATGATGTACGGAAAAGATTCAATAAACTCAACCCACTTAGCGAGACGCCTATGCAGGTTGGATTATGCTTTCAAATATTTCAAAGCTTCATGATTAGAATGTATGATAAATTCTTTTGGCCACAAATAATGTTGCCAAACCTCAAGAACTCTAACAAGTGCATACAATTCTTTATCATAAACAGGATAATTCAGTCTAGCACCAGATAATTTCTCAGAAAAATAAGCTATAGGACGACCCTCTTGCATCAAAACGCCACCTATGCCTATACCACTAGCATCACATTCAACTTCAAATTGCTTTGAAAAATCAGGCAATGCAAGTAAAGGTGCAGAAGTAAGCAAACGTTTCAATTCATCAAATACATGATCTTGGGCTGCGCCCCACACAAAAGGAACACCTTTCTTCGTTAACTCATTTAATGGTGCAGCAATAGTACTAAAGTCTTTCACAAAATGGCGATAAAAACCAGCAAGACCGTGAAAACTTCGTACTTGACTAACATTCATGGGAGTAGGCCAATCTTGAATAGCAGCAATTTTAGATTGATCTACCTCTACTCCATGCTTAGAAACAACATAACCCAGAAATATGACCTTATCTTTTGCAAATGTGCACTTCTCAAGATTAGCATACAATTTATTATCACGCAGCACTTGCAAAACTTGTCTAATATGAGCACAGTGTTCAGTTTCATTGCGGCTGTAAATTAGTATGTCATCAAAATAGACAACCACAAAACGACCAATGAACTCTCTCAAAACATGATTCATTAAGCGCATGAATGTACTAGGTGCATTAGTAAGACCAAAAGGCATGACTAGCCACTCATATAAACCAAATTTAGTTTTGAAAGCAGTTTTCCATTCATCTCCTTCTTTCATGCGAATTTGATGGTAACCACTACGCAAATCAATTTTAGAGAAAACATCAGCACCACTCAATTCATCTAACATATCCTCGAGACGGGGAATAGGATGACGATATCGAATAGTAATGTTGTTTATAGCTCTACAATCTACGCACATGCGCCATGTACCATCTTTCTTAGGCACCAAAATCACAGGAACAGCACAAGGACTAAGAGAGACACGAATGTACCCTTTATCCAGAAGAGCTTGCACTTGTGCTTGTATCTCCTTTGTTTTGTCGGGGTTGGTCCTGTAGGGGGCGCGGTTGGGCAAGGAGGCGCCAGGGATCAAGTCGATCTGGTGCTTGATGCCTCGTAATGGTGGCAGCCCAGCAGGTACCTCCACCGGAAAAACATCATCAAAGTCCTGCAAAATAGTTGAGACACCAAGAGAAACAGGTTCCATATCGTTAGAAACTAAGACCTCGCCCTTGTACATGAGCACAAGAGGCATGGCTATAGGATCCTCACTAAATTCTCTCATGTCTTCTTTGGTGGCTAAAACTAACAAGTTGGGCACTCCCTCACTTTTTGTTATATCACTCACGGCTGTTACATTATCTCGTGGAGGTGGCTGTTCGAGTTTCACTTCAGTCTTCTGACGAGATTCATTAACAATTTGCTGCGGTGACATAGGCAGTAGGTTGATTTTCTTGCCCTTGAACTCCAAGTGATAAGTATTGGCTCGACCATTGTGTTGCACATGTCGATCATAGAGCCATGGCCGACCAAACAAAAGATGACAAACCGTCATAGGAACCACATCAAAATCTATAGAATCCTTGTAAGGCCCTATCTCAAAGTTCACACGTACCATGTAGTTTACCTTCATCTCACCATTGTCACTTAACCACTGAATATAATATGGGTTAGGATGGGGTAAATATTTCAAACCCAGCTTGGCACATAACTCCTTACTTGCGAGATTGCGACAGCTGCCGCCATCAATGATCACCTTGCAAGCTTTATTGGGACCAACTAGTGCCTTGGTTTGAAACAGGTTGCAGCGTTGAGAATCAATATTGGGCTGCACACTCAACGTACGTGGAGAAACAACAATAATAGGGGAAGAATCAGCATATGCATCTTCACCTTCATCATCAGAACCAAACGGATCAGCATCGTCTCCGGTCTCATATCCGTTCTCAGTAACTACTATCACTTTGTTGTTGGGACAATCTCTTTTAAAGTGTCCCTTGCCTCCACACGTATGACATAGTTTCTCAGTAGCACGAGTCACGGAGGCACTCGAACCCGAACTAGCAGCTGGTGTGGTAGCGGGACGTCTGGACTGAGCTCCAGAGGTCGCTGGACAAGTGGACGAGGAGGGGCGAGTAGGAGTCCCCTCAAGTGGCGCTGGGGCAGGGCTAGAAGGCGCCCTGGCAGTGTATCGACTGGCAGGTGAAAAGCGAGATTTTTGTTGCGCCTCTTCAGTAAGCTGTGCCTCAGCCTCCATAGCATGGTGAAGCAACTGATTCATATCATTGTAAGCATGATGCCGGACGATGTTCTTGATAGGAAGTCTGAGTCCGTGCAAAAACCGTTGCATAGTCATCTGACTAGACTCTTGAACTCGTGATCGCTGCATCAACAGTTCCATCTCCTTGTAATAAGCATCAACTGTCAAAAATCCTTGCTTCAGCTGTGTCAATCTATCAAAAACTGAACGCAAATAATTGGTGGGTACAAAACGAGCCTGCATGATTTCCTTCATCTCTGTCCATCGCAAAACAGGAAGCTCATGAGCTGCGCGTCGTTGTGACAGAATATTATCCCACCAACGCAGGGCATAACCATCAAATTCTGAGGATGCAAGTTTGATCTTTTTATCGTCAGTGTAAGCATGCAAACGCCACAGGTTGTCAATCTTGAGCTCCCAAGTGAGGTAATCCTCCACATCACCTTCACCATCAAATCTGGGTATCGAGAACTTTGGCTTCCCTAGAAAATCATCCTCAGCAGGTATTACACGTCGGGCACCAACGCCATGTGGTGGCCGACCATGTTGTCCAAGACCGCGCCCACGAGCATTGGGGCCGATTAGATTGGCATTGTCATGGACACTGTCATCATCAGCAAAGTCAGCAGCAGGATGCACAGGCGGTGGTACAATGGGTCGACGCAGCTCCGCTAGGGATTGGTTCAACTGATCAATGCTGTGCTGGAAAGTAGTGAACTGAGCTTGCATAGCTTGAATAGTATCTGCGGTGCCTTGCACTTTGAACTGGAGTTGCTGATGTGCAGTCACAGCGTTGGCAGTAGAACGATCCAACACCCCCTCCAGATGAGTGCGCAGTCCAACAAAGTCTGTCCAAACCACCGGTGTATCCCCATCTTTTTCCTGCATCACATCATAACCACTAGTAGACATGATTAGTAGATTAGTGCACGAAAGCAAAAACGTGTGGCGCCTCTCACAACTCACTCAAAAACTGACAAGAAAAGGTAATCTTACCGTTCCAAAGTGAATAGTAGTGCGTACCAGAACAAAGTATCAAGCTCGTGCACGGATGTGATGAAGTGAATACCGAGGGTAGAAGAGCGATCACACGACAAACCAGGAATATATGGTGGAGCTGTAGGTATGGTATCCTAAGTACACCGCAAATAAGTCCTAGTGCTGATCGTATGACAAGACCCACGAAACACACACGGTGGAGATAAGTGAGGCAAAGCAACTCTGAAAAAGAGCTCAAGAGATATAAGTGACAACGCACAATAGCTCGTGTTGCAATGCACAAGAGAGACGCTAGCACTGGCTCGACGAACAGGCACAAGATTGCGCACACGGCAGCAGCCTGATGAGCACGAAGTAGCTAGTCTCGTATGGGGAAGCTCCTAACACGATGCTGTAGACAGGCTGTAGCTAAAGCGATCAAAATCGTGTAGAAAGGACGCTATGTGGACACAGTGGTAACACGCTGTCGCGGCAGAGAAACCGATGAAAAATATGTCAACGGCAGAGATGTACGACGCCGGAAACACACGGCAGCGCGACGGCGACGCGAAACGGACAAAGTAGTTTGTCTTCTTCTTTTTTTAATATAGGTGCGGCGTGTGTGCAGTACACGTCCCCTTTTTTCTATTTTTTAAAAGTAAACCAAACTATTAAGTCCCTAGCGCCTGACCACAGACTGTGTCTGTGGTGAGGCGAGCGGCGTAGCGAGCGGGTCCTCGCCTGGGGGCAGGCGTCGCTGCCTTCTCCTTGATGGTGCACTATGTTTGAAAAAGGCTGCATCGCTGATTCCTCCTTATCGCCTCATCACCATTGGACAATTTGTGAAGTTGTATACTCATACCTCTCAATGGTGTGTCATCTCCATCAACTTTGGCTTGTACTATTGGAACAACCGCCTTGTCTGATTCCACGGTCTTGTCCAAAAATCGAGTACACAGAAATTGCTTAAAAACCTCCCAACGAGATGTTTCAAGTGTGATGCCCTTTGCGCGCCGTTCTTCACGCCACCAACCAGCCGCCTGCGTACCCACACGCCGATGGGCAAGTACAAATTCAGTAAAACCGCCAAACTTGCTATCACGGACATGACATTGTGCAAAGCCAAGCTCCATGTGAGATTCCCAAGACTCATACTCTGTGAACTTTGCAGCACTGTTCAAACTCCACGTGATTTTAGTTGCATCATACCGAAAACCAGCCAAGATCTCTAAATAGTCACTGTAGATATCGTCCGCTTTGTCAGTCAAACGGACAGGCCTTGATAAACTCATACCTGAATATTTCTTTGAATCAGACTAGAGATCTCTCTATGGATAACGGAAAACGATCAATTCCAGCTCTTTTCACAATCTTTGGCGGCACAGAACTGAGAAACAGAAACAAAGAATAGAGAAGGCAGCGCGCTCGACCGCAGAGACGGTCTGGGGTCTAGCGAGCGAAAACCTCCCAGGCGAAGGCGAGATAGCCGCTCGGCAGTTGGGCCGGCCCAGGTGGCTTGGCTGGGCAAGGACCAGCCCGTGGGGGAACAGAGCGAGGCGCGGGCAGGAGAGCCAAGCTCGCGCGTCGCGAGCGATTCCCGACCGGGCGCGGGCGTGGGCGAGCCTCATGATCACGAAGAGCTTCATACTCCCTCCATATGACAGGAGTATCATCAGGTTTTTTCTGCATCACATCAACATCACTAGCAGACATGATTAGTAGGTTAGTGCACAAACAATAAACGGGTGGTGGTTACGCTCACAACTCACTCAAAACTGAAAGAAAGAGGTATCTTACCGTTCCAAAGTGAATAATAAATGCTTACCACTCGTAGAGACTGAAACGTGCACGAATGTGATGAAGCGAATACCGAGGGTATAAGAAACTATCACACGACAAACCAGGGTATATGGTGGGGCTTGGTATGGATACCTAACTACACCGAAATACAAGTCCTAGTGCTGATCGTATGACAAAGACCCACGGAAACACACACGGTGGAGATAATCGGGGCAAAGCAACTCTGAAAAGTGAGCTCAAAAAGATATAAGTGATAACGCGCAGTAGCTCGTGTTGCAATGCACAAGAGAGACGCTAGCACTGGCTCGACGAACAGGCACAAGATTGCGCACACAACAGCAGCCTGATGAGCACGAAGTAGCTAGTCTCGTATGGGTAAGCTCCTAACACGATGCTGTAGATAGGCTGTAGCTAAAGCGAGCAAAATCGTGTAGAAAGGACGCTATGTGAACACAGTGGTAACACGCTGTCACGGCAGAGAAACCGACGAGAAACGTGCCACGGCAGAGATATACGACGCCGGATACGCGCGACAGTGCGACGGCGACGCGAAACGGACAAAGTAGTATGTCTTTTTTTTATAGGTGCGGCGTGTGCAGGCACGTCCCCTTTTTTTCTATATATATATATTTTTTTTTTACTTTTCCGAAACTAAACCGGTCTGGGCGCTGGAGGCCAGACGCTCTCCGCGCCTCGGCGCCAGCGAGCGAGCGTGTACGGGCGGCCGACGCGCCACCCCAGACAGCCTCCGCGCTGGGGCGCTAGGCTGGGCAATCATTTTTGATTTTTTTTTGTACTGAATCACAATGGGCCAATGACTTTGGGCCGGTTCGTGGCGTGTGTAGCAGACCGCGCGAGCTGCTCGAGGCGGGGGCGTCGCTCCACCCCAGACGTCCTCTGCGCCCAGGCGCGCGGGACGAGCGGCCGATCGGCCGGCCGATGCTCTCTTTTTTTTGACTTGACTTCCGATCGGATCTGGAGAAAACTCTTCCTAGCGATGGAAGCTAGATCGGAATGATCGGAATTTTTTTTTTAACTTTGGCAGATCGATCTATAACTTGCACGAACAGGCTTCAGAACCAGGAACGAAGATGATGCGCAATGATACACCAAACAAGATCTAAACTCAAAACGAAGATACAGAAAAGAACAAGGACCCTAGACTCCTACGAACTGGATGAAAAGATACGCGAAAAGACGATCAGCGACTAAAACCAGTACCTCGATGCAATCTAGGCTATGGCAAAACTAAGAACCCTAATTTTTTTTGGCTTTTTCTGTATAGGACGAAAACAAAAAACGAATCTACGGGGAGAAATTTGTGGATGCTCACCGAGTAAACGCTAGAATCTGATACCAAGATGATAAGGGGTGTCCCGGTCTTCTCAGCGAGCGCGATGTAGATGGCGATGATGGTGATGAAGATAACTCGAGTGTCGCTGTAAACTCTCCGGCTAATCCCTGCTGCCAGCGCAACAGCTCTCAACCCTTTGGATATTCGCAACGTCACACGCTTGCGCACGTAGCCGCCGACCATGAAGCGGTGATGCAATATACTAATTCCCAATGGAACAGCAGATTACACTCAGACTTTCAGTAGAACGAACACCAGATCGATATGAATTGGTGTGAATAATTTCAGAGGAACACTTGGTTCTGTCTAGAAACTAGGGTTTTGTTTAAACGTGGTCTAAGGGACTTGAGGGGGCGCCCCTGGCTACTTAAGGGAGGCTGGGGCGTCCTCAGCATGGACCTGGCCCAAAACCAACCTGGTTTGGGCCCAAACTGACTCGGTTCGACTCAAACGAGTACATACCGACCCATACATGGGTTCGGCCTAATTTGGCACGCAGACCATGAGTGTGGCGCGCCTTAGACGTGTAGACATCGTGTCGTAGGCTGTCCTAGTGCGCCATCACGGACTCTCTCATGTCGACTTGATGTTCTGGTGATCTCGTGGTGCGCCTGCCTCCCTCTCCTCCCTCGCGCACTTGATCATCAAGTCTTGCTCTTCTTGCTGCGACTCATCTCCTCCTTGTGCAACGCTCGTGTTATCAACAAACCTGATCATACATAGATGCATAGACTTAGGCAGTATAAAGTTCTCATTAAATAAAAGATCAGGTTCAACTAAGAGTGAGTTCACCTATTGTTCGAATAGCTTTGCACGTGCTCTTGTAATTGGTCCAATCCTAATCTCATTGGACTTCTTCGCAGCAACATCTTCATCAAAAGGAGTAGGAAATAATGGTGGTGTAATAGGGATGTCCTCATCATAAAGGTTAGTCGAAATAAGTGTATATCGAAAGTAAACGTGGGTGTTCAACCTGGCTTGCTTTCAATCTGCCCTACACCGTCCCCTCCTGGCCCCTATATATAGATGGCCAGGTCTCGAGGATCGGGTAGGGTCCGATACAGATTACAATATCGACATACGGTGAGAACTCGTATTCGACTATCCTTACAATTGGGCCTAGCTATACGGGCCTTAGGGGTACTCAACTAACGGGCTCTATTAACTATACCCTTGTCAGTAGCCCCTGAGATTCTACCAGAATTGCAGATTCGGGTTGAATCTCTAATCTTTAAATCTTCGACTTGATCAATTCTTCAACTTCTTCTTATCTTCAAATCTTCGACTTGGTCTTTCGACTTATTTTCATGATAATTTTTCGCAAGGGGTTTTCATGAACAAGCCTGACAACTCTAACGGATCAAGAGGTCAGTTAACTGCCGGAATAGATACTTGTCACCTACTTCAAATTCAATCCCCTTGGACTTGAATTCGGGATACCGGTCAAACCCACTCTTTTGCCGCATTTAGGACTTACAAAGAATGAATCCCAGTGATTCTCAGGGTACCCAATGCGTCCACCAGGATTTTCTTCGCGTCGTAGACACGGATACATACCAGCAGAGCGCATCCATGTGCGTATACCAGGCCACACAGGACGGATCCCGGGGTCTTACCTTCGTGACAAGTCATGACATTCGAGTTGCGTTGCGATAACATAACTCGAGAATCTTATGTCGCAGTCAAATTTTGACTGAAAATATTCAGGTTTTAACAACCAAAAAACTCCCTCCCAATGGGAGTAACACTCCTGCACTTCTCATACTCTAATGCTTTACCAAGAAATATCGTCGGGTGCGCGCTCAGCGCTCCCGATGGGAGTAGCCCCCGAGGCTATAGTCGAAAAAGACTTTTTTCGAGTATAGGCTCAAAATATAATGTTGTCCATCATACTTCGAGATACTTTAATAACATCTTGTCATTGAATACGCGTCCACCACTCCAGTAAAGAGTTGCATTCAATATCTTTGATAATAGTAGTGTAACACCCCACTTTTGTTGACCATAAGTGAAACCTTGTCTAAGTACTTTATTTCGGTCAAATTAAAAACTTTTGTCTAACAATATGCGTGTGTGCTTTTTGAATGCATACTCTCATGTGAGTGTGCTAGCATGTGTAAATTCCTGAGAATGCTTATGCATGATTTTATGTGTGCAATTGTGTATGCCCATGATTTCATGTGGGGGTGTTTGTTTTACTTAAAACTTGTCTTCTCTTCCAACGCATGTGCTTATCACATAGGGATTGTGCTATGATGTTATGCATCCCCACCTTGACCTTAGTCCATATTGGGTACACCAAAAACCCTAGCATAGAACCTTGGTATAATCATCTCTCCCTTTTCTTTTCCTTTCCTTTATTTTTGGATCTTAAACCCGAAATTGGGAGCATGTCCAAAACCCTAGCTTAGCTATTTAAAAATTCTTCAAACTTTGGTCTTGATCTTTTAGTTAAGTTTGAAAACCCTGGATATTATTTTGGTAGACTTTCAAAAACTTTTTCTTAAACAAATTCAGATATGAATTTGAATCCGGCCAAGACCCCTAGTCTTTGCTTAATCCCTTCTCTCTCTCTTTTCTTCCTTTTTCAAACCGACCAAAGGAAGAGAAGAGGATCTGCTGGGGGATTTCCCTCTAGATTCCAGGGATTCTTAAATCCCTTCTCTTGTCGTTTGCAGCTTGGCATCGAGGGGAAACAGGAGGAAACCGAGGCACTCGATCTCCCTCCTTCTCTGCTAAACCTTTCCCTCTCTCTGATCTCACCAAGCCACCGCCACTGACCCCCCAATCAACACACATCGCCCTGCTGACACCTTAGCCCGGACCCTCGCTACAGAGACACAAACCTCGCACCCTACACAGCCCTGCCATCGCCATGCCCACCGATGCCACCCCAGCCGAGCCTGCACGCCACCGTCCACCTCCCGTGCAGTCACCTCGCCGCTAGGCCCAACTCGACACGAGGAACCAATTCCCCGAGTCGGTTCTGCACGAACGTGGCCGTAGACCACGCCCCGACCTTGTCAGTGCTACGCCGTTGGGCCGCCCAGAGCGCCCAGCGCGAGCGTCACGTTCCCGTGCGTCTGTACCCTGTCCGGCCCCGCTCAGCACAAGCACGCGCACGGCATCGAGCCCCCGACACCACGACACCATCGCCCTGCATTGCCGTGCACCGTCACGCCCTCGCCACACACCATTTCTCTTCCTCCTTCTCTGAACCCGACCCACTCTCGCTCGAAACAGCCAGCCACCGACACCTTTTTCTTGCTCCCTGGAATTAGCTCACCGTGCCGCCCCACACGACCGCCCACGGCGACCAATGGTGATCATCACTGGTGCACGATGGACCAAATCCATCCGTCAGTTTAAAACCCCGGGTGCCCCTCTGGAAACCTCTCTCACCCTCATTTGCTCCGCCTGTCTCCCCACTTAACCAGAGAACCTTGCCATCGCCGAGACCAGAGGAAACCGCCGCCGGAGAGCAAGAACTACGGGGTACATCTTCTCCGGCAAAGGGTGGAGGTTGTCGTCGACCCCGTCGTCCCTCTACTTTATCCCTTTGGCTCGCGAGTTGGCTAGCATTACCTAGACCTCACACCCTCTTGATCTCGTACAGGAGAAAGCAGAGCCGAAGTCGCCATGGCCGTAGACATCTGGACGTCGACGGAGTCCTCGAGCCAACCTTAGCCCCTGCATGCAGCTTCTGCGACCACCATCGTCATCTCTGACCTCGACTCGGCCGATTTCCACACTCACCTGATCCCGGCGCCCTCGGTAAGCCACCGCCCCACCAAACCCTAGCTCGGGAACGAGCTCCTCGCGTGTTTGTACCAGGCGACGAGGACGACGCCCCCCGGCCGTCGATCGCTGCTTGATCGAGCGGCCGAGGCAGCGTACCGGTTCGGCACTCCGCCCTGGCGGGCAGGCTGGCCAGCTGGGCTGGATCCAGCCCGGATCTGGCTCGGCCCGGCCAGATCCGGCCTGCCCCGTCTTTTCTTCCTTTTCCTTTTTCTCTGTTAAATCCATTACTGAATATGTGCTGAGTTTTAATTCGTTTTAAAAATGTTTTATGCCTCAGAAAATTGTGAGATAAATTTTGTAGGATGCAGAAATAAGTTATTAATCATCTGGTGCTGCATGTTTGATTTTTAGGATCCTAAGTAATATCTGAGGTTTATTATTGCTAGATCTATTGTTATTATCATTATCTGCTTATATGTTGTTCTGTTTGTTGAAAATTGGTGAAACCAATTTTAACTACTAGCTTATTGTTTCTTGGATCTATAGAAATTAGTTTTACTATTTTAGGATCTATGAATTGCTTGCAGTAATTGTTTTGGTATTATTAATGTTCTGCAGTAATTTATTTTTTGTGAGTAACATATTGTTTATTTTGGAATGATTCCACTTCTGGTGTGTTGTGCATTTGATTAGCTTTCCAGATTGACCTCTGTAAGAATTTTTGGACTTACAGATTAATTTTAGGAATATTATTGCTACTCTAGTGATTCCTAGAATTAGTAAATCCTTATTAAATCACCTTTATACTATGTTAGGGTGTTTCCAATTGTGTTGCTACTGAAATGTTATCAACTACCTGTAAGTGTGCTGATGCCATGTTTTGATATGCTTGGTGCATGCAAGTGCTTGCTTGTGTTTGAATAATACCATGCATCTAGAAATTGCTTACTATTATGTTGGTGATTATTTTCTTTATTAAATTAGTTAAGTGTTCAGAAAACTAAACTTGTTTGCTTCTGATACTCAAATGCTTGAGTTGTTTGATGTGTTGAATGAAACCACATGTATGCATGAATGCTCATTGTATGTATGTTTCTTTTTCCGGCGATAGATTCGAACGACGACTGTGCAGAGGAGGGGGAAGTGTTTGAGTACCAGGAGGAGGGTGATCAGGGACAAGCCAATCAAGGCAAGCCATCTATTTGACTCATATCTGAATCCTATCACAGCACTATGCATTATTCTATTCTTACTCTTACTACTATGCATTGTTTTGTTATATTGCTAATTATCCATAGTTAGCAATAGATGGTGACTTAGCTCCACAGGTCACATTGTTATCATCCATGGAGGATGACTCCCTTACCACCTATCATTAACCCTGTTTGTAGAGGCTCGATGATTAGCATCGAAGTCTTTGGGAAACACTTGTAGTGGAGCCAAAAACTCTAGGATGGGATAGCTTCCGGAAAAGTTTCGAAAATGGTTACGAAAACCTTGGAGTAGTATCTATTCCACTGAAATGTTTTCTAAATGAATTTTCGGGACAAGTGGATATTTGGGTTATGGAAGAAAGGAGTTGGTGGTTTCAGGAAAAAGACATCGGTGTTTCTTTGTAGTCGCTCGAAACAATTAAACAGTGCAACCACATTACCCGGTATGGGACGGGCTTAGTTTGAAGTCTATCTGCCTTAGTGCGGGGAGCCTCGCACTATATAAGGGTCTGGAGGATCCCAGAATCCGGGTTGTCGCAAGTCATGGGCAACAGTGTAGCGGGCCCGCCAATAGGCTACCCGTCCGAAAGACACTTGGGTTTCTCCCGCCGTGGCACTGGAACTACGCTCGGCAGAGGTAGACGGCCAGGGTTTGCCGGGGATGTATACTCCATAGGGTAGGCACCCGTATTAAGGTGGATAGATGGACGGCTTTGATCGATTATCCGAACCCCGCATACTTGTGTATGACGGTCCGTGGTGGTATCCCGGCGGATTTATCGATTGGTGTGGGTAAAGTGTGCAACCTCTGCAGAGTGTAAAACTATTCGAATAGCCGCGTCCTCGGTCATGGACGGTTGTGGAGATCACTACATTGCCCAATGTCAGGTTTTGGTTTTATAAATGGTTTATGGACAAATGGTGTTGGTGCCGGATGGAGTACTTGGAGGGTACTGCCGTGGCACGGAGGTAGATCGGAGTACTTGGAGGGTACTGCCGATGTTTTTGAGGTGGTCATGTTTGATTGACCACCGAGTTAAACTTAAAAAGAAGTTTCCCCCTTCCCTAGAGATTTTACTAAATGTTTCTAAAATTCTTCTTTAACAAGGATATAGAAATGTCGTGAGACATGCTATATCGACACGAGAAGTTAGTAGCACATAGACTCTACAACTCAGCCAAACCTTGCTACAGCCATATAGCATGTGAATCAATTCTTTCTCTTAGATGGTTTGCGAGTACAATTCCAAAATGTACTCACGGCTTTGTCCCTGGCTATTAACTTGGCCAGACTTCGGAGATGACTACGATGAAGACGACGAGGAGTATGACGACGCCGGTGCGAATTAGGATTCGTTTCCTGGTCAGTCGCCTGTAGGGTAGTAGGCCTGGCCTGGGTCACTACGCTATGTGTATCCGCTGCTATTATATTAGTGTGTCTGTTGAACTTGCCCTGTGAGGCATGTGTATTCAGCCAAGCGGCTATGTAAGACTTAACGACTTATTTATGTAATGGATGATGTATCTGTAATGCCAACTCTGTTATGTGGATTCACGACGGTCTCCTGGGATCGTGAATTGTATGCATAACGGGTATCCCGGGTGGTAAGCCGGGGTCCCCACAGAGTTGGTATCAGAGCCATCCTGACCTTAGGAAACCCTAGTTTAGCATGGGCGTTAGACCGAACCAAAAACTACTTTCTTAAAGTAAAAGAGATGGCTATATATATCAAAGGTAAATATATATTGCTCTCATCTCTTCTCTTACTCTTTAAGCATCTTTAATTACTTGCATTTAATTTCAAGTTTTTACTTATGTATAAATTTTGCACACTTGGGTAAGTCATTAATAAACTCTACTTTAAAATTTGTGTAGATGGATGCCCTTACCGCGCACCGCCAGGTTGGTACCCACGAGGACGTGCTGGTCTTCGAGAGGGACTTAGTGGAGTTGACTGCGCGCCTCGGACGACCGCGTCCCGAGGTGCGCGGTTATCAGCTGTTCGAGGAGGGCACCCGCGAGCTGGCTATCCGAGTGGTATGCCAGGTCCGCGGGAAGGAGGTTCCGCCCACCTCACCGGAGTTCACCTTCGAGGTGGTCGAGCACAACTGGGGCGATGGCCTGATGCGCGTTCTGCGTCACGCCTTCTCGCGCCTAGTCCACCTCCACTTCGACGAGTTGCTTGGGACTCGTTACGAGCACTACGGGAGAGTCGACGCCGATGGCTTTCCTCACCAGGCCGCGGTGCCCACTCCCTTCAGCCGCCACTTCTGCCACACTGAGGCTTACCTGCACCACACGCAGGAGCATCTGGACCATGTCCGGATGGTCGCCGACGAGAGGGGACTCGAGCTCGCTGCTCTTCGCGAGGACCTCCAGGAGTCTATCTTCTCACGTCACCGTCTTCTCTCTGCCAAGAGGAAGATCGTGAAGAAGAACAAGGCTCTGAGGAGGCGCGTCCGTGAGCTGGAGGACCACTTGGCCTCTCTTGAGAGCCACGTGTCCGAGTTGGAGGAGGAGACCGCCGAGCTCCGCAAGGAGAATGAGGAGGTACTCGGCCGCGACGACGACCACCAGGAGGCGTTCGACGAGGAGCCCGCGAGTACCGACGACGACGACCGTGGTAGCGAGAGCGGTGATGACCGCAACGCTATCCTCGACTTCTATGCTCCTGAGACTCCTAGCGAGGAGGACCCCGAGGAGCGAGTTCCCGATGTTAGCGGCGACGAGTAGGTCTCACCACTCTACCTCTCACTTAGGATGCCGCGTAGTGATTAGTTTGACCCCTCTACGTATCGGTGTTGTATGGTCTATCTAGAACCATTTGCTATGTTGATGTATGCGACTATGTGTAGTATGTGTGTGTGCCTGGACATGTTTGGCACCCTTTTGCTTGTATATATTATGTATGCATGGACTTGTTATGTATGGTTGTTGGAGCATGTTATGTATGGATGCCATGGATGTATGCTATGCATGAGTATAGTTCCTTCTTTCATATGAAACCTGCATAAGTTCCCTTGTTATAAATCTCACAAATTCACTCCTCTCCAGAATGGCTCCGGAGACTGGTGCCCACTCTGGAAACGAACCGCCCCCACCTCCTGAGCCCGACATGACGCAGGTGCTGCGACTCCTATTGGAGGAGCGTGAAGCCGCACGCACCGAGCGTCAAGCTAACCTAGCTACACTCCAGCAACTCGCCCAGATGGCCACTAACCACAACAACAATGGTGGCCACGATAATGAAGAACCCCGCAACACGCTTAGAAATTTCCAAAACTCCAACCCGCCAACCTTCACCAAGTCTACTGAACCCTTGGACGCCGACGACTGGCTCCGCACCATCGAGAACAAGCTCGAGTATGCGGGAGTTGGAGCAAACGAGAAGGTGCTCTACGCCACCCATTTCCTAGCTGGCGGAGCAGGCGCATGGTGGGAGAACGTCCGTGCCATGCAGCCTGAGGGCCAAGTTATGACTTGGGAAGCCTTCAAGACCAAGTTCCGCAAGGCCCACGTTCCCTCTGGGCTCATCAAGATCATGCGTGACAAGTTCCTTAACCTCAAGCAAGGAGGTATGAGTGTCACCGAATACCTCGACAAGTTCACCACCTGGGGGAGGTATGCCCCTAACGACATCGACACCGATGAGAAGAAGTGGGAACGCTTTTTGAACGGAGTTCAGGAAGACCTGCAGCCTTATCTGGTCGCCGTACCCTACCACGACATGGAGTCCTTGGTTGATGCCGCCATCATGGTCGAGGACAAGAACAAAGCTGCCCGTGAGAGCCGAAAGAGGAGGATGATGAATCAGGGTGGATCAAGCAGTCAGAGATCCCGCAGCATGCCCCCATCAAGGTCTGCGCCACCCCCTCAGCGTTTCGCCTCTCAGGCTCCCAGGCCCAACAACCCCAACCGCCAGTACTCCGGCAACCGCCCCTCTGGCGGAAATCCTTCTGGAGGGAATCGCAACACCTTCAACCCTGTCAACCGCAGCCAGGGAAGTGGCTGTTATACTTGTGGCCAGCCCGGGCATTTCTCTAAGGAATGCCCCCTGAAGAAACCATCAGCCCCGAGCCTCAGCGCACCGAGGCCCAATCAGGGTCAAGGCCGTGGACCCACTGGAAGGAACCCAAAGACTCAAGCCAACAATGCCAGAGGCCGCTTAAATCATGTGACTGCGGAGGAAGCTGCCGACGCACCTGATGTTGTTCTGGGTACGTTTCTCGTCAACTCAGTTCCCGCAAAAGTGTTATTTGATTCTGGAGCTTCGCATTCCTTTGTTACCGAGAGGTTCGTGTCCAAGGGTGGGTTGACCGCATCTCAAATGACTCGCAACATGATAGTTCAAATTCTTGGGCATTGAGCCCCACTTTCTTCTCTGGAGGTCAATCTTTCGGCTTCACCCCAATGTTGCTCTGGCTAGAAAGCCTGAATTAGGCGGAGCCGTTGTCTCTGTTCGCCCTGAGGCGCAGTACCTCGAATTTTCCTTTGCCGCATCTGTCCAGGGGTGGAGAACCAAATGGTTCTATATCAAAGATTGCAAAGCCTCCCCCGAAGACCAATATGGTTTAGCTCCTTTCGAAGCCTCCAAGGAAGTGAAGAAATTGGCGTCGTGGGATGCACTTCCCTCAGATGCGGAGATAGCACAAGTTCTTCCTCTTCTATCTCGTATTCAGGCTTTGAAAGGAGGCCAAGGAGGAGCTTTGTCGGGTATCCAACTTATGGCGTTCTTTGTGCAACGTTGAGTTCAACCCCTGCAGCACCGCCTCACCAAGCTCTGGAATTACTCTGGCTTGGAAGATCCTACTCGCGTCTCTGAAGATTTGATAGAGAAAAAAGATGTCGACAAGCGAGTTAGGAGCCTCACCAAGGATCATGCGGTTGCTGACTTGACCGCTGACTACTTCGACTCCGTGCACCCTCTGCCCGAGGTATGTATCTTTGTGTTCTCTTGTTGTCGAATTTCATTTGCTTCGACTTTATGCTATTCTTTGCCTTTGTACTCTGCTGACTTATTTATATGCAGGGTCACCAATTCCTTGTTTCGCACCCTCCTCTTCCAGAGGCAGGGCCCCTTCCGGCTGATCTGGCCTCATCTGTATCTGAAGCCCCCGAGGCTGACGAGAATCAGGACGGAGATGATGCCGAAGAATAAAAAGAGGAAACTAGCTCGTCGACATCGTCTCCCCTTGTGCTTGCTGAAGATGCTGGTGTCGACAAGAAGAGGAAGCGAGTCAAAGAATTTGCTTCTTCGAGTTCTGCAGCGGCTGATAAGGTCTCTGTTCCTACAGGAGATATGGAGTACTTCGACCTCCTGGCATCGTAAGTGTTTTTATTCGAGTTCTTCAATTGCACCACTCTTGCCTTGTTTCTGTCGTGTTACACATAACTTATTTTCTTCGTGTAGAGATGACGAAGAGCCACCAAAAGTTGCTACAGCTACTCCTTCAATTCCCCCTGCAGTTGATGATGAGCCCCCTGCCCAAGAAATTGCGCCTAGGGTTACCAGGGCCTCTGTAAAGAAGGTTCCTGCGCCCCGAAACCTCAAGCGCTTGAAGAAGGCCAAAGAACCCGATGTCTCTCTGGAAGCCCATGAATCCTCGGCTTCCCCCCATGATGTGAGCAATTTTTCTTGACTTGTTTCCCTTGCATACACTTGTGCTTCTTACACGCTCTTTCTCTCAGGCATTATTGAAGAGATTCGTCGCCTTGGGCACCGAATGCGCTGAGTACCTAAAGGTTGCGAAAGCTTCCGAAGGTATGCTCTATATCCAGTCATGGTTTTTCCTCCACGCTTATCTTTTGATGTTTATCTGACTTCCTTTCTTCTTCTACTGTAGCTGCTCTAGCAACAGCCAATGCCCGAATTGCGTCATTGGAGGCTGAGCTTAGTGCCTCGCAGAAGGCATATGATATTGCGGCCGCTGCCAAAGCAAGTGCTGAGAAATCGTAGAAATCAGCGCTTGGTAAGGCGAAAAAGGCTGAAAAAGCTTTGGCCGATGCCAACAGGGAGCACGCTCAGCGAGAGTAGGCCGTAATGGAGCGCCTTCACACAATGTCTACCTCTGCTGAAAGTAAGTGTTTCGTCTTGCATTCTATTTCGACTTCTTGTTATATTATTGATCTTCACTAATTCTTTCCTTTACTTCTTTCTTTTTGACTTCCTTTGTCGCCCAGGATTTACCAAGGTGTCTTCTTCATCTTTGCCATCGGGCGATGATCCTCTGCTGACCGCGGTTAACCTACTCGAGGCAAACTGGATATCTATCCACGAGACTTTTGAGTTGGTTAGCCGCGTTTTGTCGCGGTTGTTCGTCGGGTTGTGGCCGAAGAAGAAGGCAGAAGTCCCAAAGGATAACTTGGAGAATCTTGCCAAGTCCTTCGATACAATTGAGGACCCGACCCTCCAGCTGAAGGGGCTTTCTCTGAAGCGTGGCGCTGAGGGTGCTATTGCACTTTCTTTTGCGCACAACGCGGACTTCGACTGGGAGAAGGTGAGCTCTCCCCATGGCCGCACCCGCGATGAGATGAAGGTTTTCTTCGAGAAGGCGAAGAAGTTGGCGCCTGCACTAGCGGCGATTATTTCTCCTTCTGCAGCCTCCGCGGCATCTACTACTCCGGCTCCAACGATGGAAGAGCCTGCACCTCCGTCGACTTCTGGCGACGGATTTGCCATGCCCTCTTCTGCCACGGAGCAAAATGCTGAGGTGGCGTAGACTTTGGCTCCTCTGTAGCTTTCAATTTTTCCTTTTGAATGTAAAAACCTTTAGTCGCGTGCAACCCGAGAACTTTAGCCAAAGGGGTTTGCACTTATGTAAATATATTTCCTTCTCATGAGATCTTGTGCTGTCTCTCTGAAATGTTTCTTCTTTCTTTTCTTTTGACTTCCAGTCGATGCATACCAACGATCCCTTGACTGGCGGACCTGCTCCTTCTGCTGCCTACACGTTCGACTCGATGATTTTGTCGCTTCCTAGTCGATGCAGTCAATGCGCAAAGTACTCTTTAAGGATTTCTGATCTTGAATCTCGCTTGACTTTAGCCAAACGCCAAGGTCAGATGGCATTTGACAAAGCTAGCAAAGTTTCTAATTTGATGAAGCAGGTATCTATTTTTGATGATAAGGTGTCCAGCTTGACGACAAATTTTTTGCATCATGAGGAATGCAATTCTTTTCTCCTTGGCATTATCGAATCCGCCTGCGAAATGTTGCGATGTAAGTTTCTTTTCGACTTATATTTTTCTCTTTTTGTTCCACTGTTGTTTTTATGATATCTGATAAGGATCATGCCGGTGATCCTATGAGTTTTGTCCCGATCTTTCACAGCGAGTCAACCCGGATAAATAATCTTCCAATAACGCGAAGAACGTAACCTGAAGAAGAGGAATGAATCCAGCAAGCAACGTGATGAAGATCACCACGCCTCAAACCTGAGCCTGATAATTCTTGATGAACGCAAGAACCCTCACAGCAATATATTTGATAAACACGGCAGCGCCGTTTCCCCGAAGGGATGATACACGGTGGAGCACACGATGGTTTTAGACTAAACAACTGAACTCCCCTAAACCCTAGACTGCTGGCCTCCTTATATAGATGGCCAGAAAACTGTTGGGCTTGGACAGGCCCAAACCCAAAACACACAATAAAACCTAGGTGGCCCACAACTAGACCTAGCTACGAAATAACATAGGCATGAATATAAATTGCTGACACAACCTTAGACTAATTATTACATATCATAGGTCGTCCTGGCGTGCCAATATGCAACGAGCTTCCCTCATCTTGGTGGAGTCCTGAAATTGGGCTTCACCTCCTCCGTCGTGCCCATATCATCCTCCCCCCCTTCAAAAAGCGTTGTCCCCAACGCGTGAGGGTCTGCTCGAAAGGGTGGCGAAATATCAATAGCACCACGCATATTCGCCGTCTTCAAGTCTTGCTTGCCTTCCTCACCACATCCTCCCTCTTGGCCTGCTCGACTTGATACAGGTCTAGGTGGTTGCACCTCTTTTCTGCACCAAATAAACTTGTACGTAGGCGCTTCCACCTTCTTCTTCTCAATCCTTGCTGGAACCTTGCATTGCTGAACATGAACTTGCTTAGCACGACCCTGCAAAGTAGTAATGCCTGGGCCACACAACTGACGAACACGTCCATCCTTGCCTTTGTGCACACATATTGCTGCTCCAACAAAATGTTTCCGAGGTGTTCTCACAAAACTGTGGCTGACTACCCGTGGCACCATATGCACCGGAACAAGATCAGCACCACCATCATCGGTCTGAACACCCATGTCAACACGAACTGGAAGGGGAACACATGGAATACATGGTGACAGATCCTTCCCTTCATCTATATGAGGCTTGACTTCAACCGGCTTGTCACTAACAAGAACAACTGGCTTGTCATCTACAGGCTTGGCTGAAACAATATCACCACTGACGCTCTTCGCATCATGCTCCTCAAGCTGCACCTGAGCTAGCCCTGGTTGTGGCTTAGCTTTATGCAACTTCTCCTTGCGAACCACCAACACAACATCGGACTTGATTTGATCATCTCTCATAGGCTTCAAAGTCCGCTGTTTGCCATCATGCACAAAATAATATGTATTTGCTCTCCCAGCATGCATAGCATTGTGATCATACTGCCATGGACGTCCAAGTAACAGCCCACACACCTCCAATGGCAACACATCACATTCCACCTCATCAACATAGTCATCAACTATAAATGGCACACGCACCTTGTGAGTAATTTTCAGCATACCGCAGCTATTAACCCACTCAACATGCCTTGGTTCTGGAATACGCCATGTGGATAAACCCAAAGCCTCCACAACCGCCTTGCTAATGCCATTACAGTAACTACCACTGTCAATCATCAACTTGCATGCTTTGCCTTTGATTATGCACTGCGCCTGAAATAAATTCCATCGCTGGCCTCTATCCGCTGTCATGCAAGTCTCATCATGTACTCTTTTGAGTTGCATATTCAACCCATTTAACGGTTCAACCGCTTCCACAACATCCTTGACAACATCAGCCTTCGTATCTGCATAAGGTACAATTGCTGTCGTAGCCGGACGGACCTACTCTACCAAACAATCCGCTGGCACAAAACGCTGCCTCGCAAGGCGCTTCACTTCTTCCCAAGTGTTTGGAGAACTCTGGCCCTTTATACGCATATCATACCGTAAGCGCTTCCACCAAGCTGTAGTTGTTTGATCAAAGCGCTCAAGAGCTGAAGTGTAACAAGTAATTTCCCCGTAATCTCGAGTACCTCTTCCCATGCCAAATATTCCTGTGGCATTGCATCTATCTTCAACCAAAGTCTTCGCAAACCTCCCAATGCTCTGGTCACAGCAATAGCTTCAGGATAAATTAGGGGTGCTTCATCCGCTTCGCCGAGCCAAAGTGCTTGATAATAATCTGATACTTCTTCAGAAACTGTCGTAACCACACCTCCTACCATAGCTGTTCAAAATACTATCAGTACTGTGGTAGAGAAACAATGCAGATTTTGCATCCAAAACGCTGCGCGACAGAAAAACTAAACAGACACGTCCGGCGGTAGAACCTGCACCGGCCTGAAGCAAAGCCAACAGCCCAAAAGAAATTTCGGTCTAGCAACACTGCAGGGCGCGAGCACAGATGGGCCAACAACTTGGGCCGGTACTGCCTGGGGCAGAGACGCCCCGCTCGACCCCAGACGCGCTCTGCGCTGGGGCGAGACTCGCGAGCGACGTAGCGCTTGACCCCAGACGCCCTCTGCGCTGGGGCGAGACAGGCGGATCGATCTGGAAACCTGCAAGGCTGGCCTCGTCTCAGCTTATCGATCCCGATCCAATCTGATCGATGCGAGCCTGCAATCTGGCCTAGAAAGAAACGTTGGCGCGTGGACTGCGATCGATCTTGGAGGCACGTGTGGCGGCTCCTTGCAATCTGATCGGAAAGGAGCAGATCTGCAGAGCACCACGCCCTACGTGTTGCTTGCTGCTACTTCTTCGCCAATCAGTACCACCACGCAACCAATCGGACCGCTTCTTCTTTCCTGATCGCCACGGAACAAAACCAATCTGACCGAATCAATCTCCACCGAATCGAGAATTTGTCGATCTAAAAACTGCTCGAGGAACAATCCGCAGATCAATCAGCAGAAAATACTCGCAGTGATAAACCCAGTAATCTGATACCACATGATAAAGATCACGCCGGTGATCCTTGAGTTTTGTCCCGATCTTTCACAGCGAGTCAACCCGGATAAATAATCTTCCAATAACGCGAAGAACGTCACCTGAAGAAGAGGAACGAATCCAGCAAGCAACGTGATGAAGATCACCACGCCTCAAACCTAAGCCTGATAATTCTTGATGAACGCAAGAACCCTCACAGCAATCTTTGTTTGATAACACGGCAGTGCCGTTTTCCCCGGAGGGATGATACACAGTGGAGCACACGATAGTTTTCGACTAAACAACTGAACTCCCTAAACCCTAACCTGCTGGCCTCCTTATATAGATGGCCAGAAAACTGTTGGGCTTGGACAGGCCCTAACCCAAAACACACAATAAAACCTAGGTGGCCCACAACTAGACCTAGCTACGAAATAACATAGGCATGAATATAAATTGCTGACACAACCTTAGACTAATTATTACATATCATAGGTCGTCCTGGCGTGCCAATATGCAACGAGCTTCCCTCATCTTGGTGGATTCCTGAAATTGGGCTTCACCTCCTCCGTCGTGCCCATATCCTCTTGCCCTCATAGGCACTTGTTTAGATTTCGCTGCTGAAGATCGTCGGGTTACCGAGCGAAACGCGGCTCTAGAGAAAATGTCCGCGGGTGTTGAAAACTTGTGGTCTGATCCTCGACGCCGGAGTGCTGTTGTATTGCTTCAGGACCGTGCCCAGCACGTTGGCGAAGCGGTGGATGGCTGCAGAAGATCTCTCGTAACTATGCACTCAGTTATGCTTCCTCGCAATCCTCTACCTGCGAATTTCCCACTACTTCTTGATACTTTTAGATCCAGCCAACGAATTCATCGGTTGATAGAACTGAACTTAGTGGCAGGTGCCAATTTTGCTCTTGGGTGGATACGCAAGTGGCAACCAAGACTCAATTATAGTTCTATGTCGCTGAGCTACCCTCCAGGTAGAGCTAGCCTTCGAGTACACTTGGAGAGTACCTTGCAGCCTGCCCGACGAATTATAGCCAGGCTGCTGCAAGAAGATACCGCATTTTCCGCGAGTTTCACTATTTAGACCCTTTGGGTGTAGATGATTCTGACAACCCGATGTTGTAATACTTATGGGAAATGCGAGAATTTCTTATTTCGCGACTGTATGTCTGAAATATATTTTCAGAGCGTTTTTTGTATGATTCGTGCGTTTGCCGCATTTTCTATTTGAAAGACTCGTAAGCTCGAACATGAGGAACGTTTTGTCTTTATTATACTTGTAATGTAAGATACATGGGGTGACCCAAGAGATCCGGCCTATGACCTGTGTTCTGGATCTAGAGGGCATTGCTCCTGGTATAACTCGTGGCTTTTACAGCCTTATTCTTCTACCCTACTTTATTGTTCTTTGATGCTTATGCCGTCATGGCTTTCTCTTCCTCTCCTGTATCTTTGTCTTCTCCTGATGCTTCTACTCGTGGCTTCTTCATCTCGGGCTCCGCAACGCGTCCTTCGAGTAGCTTGACGCCTTCTGTAGTCGTGTTTTTCGCCTTTTCTGCATAGTTGGCTATCATGCCAAAGTTTTGCGCCATCTTGTGGAACTCCCTGTCGCAGAGATCTGAGACTTCAAAACTTCCTTTTACTGTAATTATTCCTCTTGGTCCTGGCATTTTGAGTACCAGATATGTATAGTGAGGCACTGCCATGAATCGCAAAAACGCGGGTCGCCCGAGGATCGCATGATACTGAGATGGCCAGTCCATGACTTCGAAGTCCAGTTTTTCTCTCCTGTAGTTTTGTCGGTTGCCGAAGCAAACATTGAGTGCTATTCGACCCAGTGGGTAATTGGCACTTCCTGGTACGATTCCGTGGAAGGAACAATCCGTTGGTTTCAGGAACTCTAGTGATATATGCATTGCTCTGAGTGTTTTTGTGTATATCAGGTTAATTCCACTTCCTGCATCCATGAATATTCTGTCGACATCATACGCGCCGATTTGAGCTTTAAGTACCAAAGGCGTGTTTCCCGGCCGAGGTACTGTTATAGGGTGGTCTTCTCTGTTGAACTCGATTGGTTGTTCTGACCAATGCAGATACTCCGTTGCGGCTGGCGGTGAGATGACTGCTAAGTTGACTTGTCGAGTGATACTCTTTTCTTCTTTGTTCAACTTGGGCACAGGTTGTATCATTGCTGTGATGTGTCCTTTTGATGGAACGTACCCTTCGTCGTCGTCGTGCCCCTGGTTCTGCTGGTCTTGTCCTTGAGGAGCTCCATTGTTTCCTTGTTGTTTTGTCGGAGGATTGTTGCTTCCTTCAAATCCTTGTCGTCTTGCTTCGGTTTGCTTGTTTAGTGCTGCCTCTTGTAGTTTTAAGAATGTTGTGCAATCTTTTATTGCGTGCCTTGATACTCGCTTCCCATCGATGAACGCTGAGTGTATATGACAAGGTCCGTTGAGCATATCTTCTGGCGATGGGTTATACTCTCTGGGTTCTCTCGTGGGAAACTTTTTGTAGTCCTCTTTCCCGTAGCTTCTATATCCCGAGCTTCGGCGATCACTTCCTTGATAGCTGTTGTCTTTGTATCCTGCAGCGACTTGGCTATGGGAGCCATAGTTGTCGTAATTTCTAGACCGTCTCCTTTGACTTCCATATCCATTTCTTCTATCGTCCTCTGGGGATCGCGTCCGCTTATTGTTGCATGCATCTTCTCCATCTGCAAATCTGTTTGCTACGTCCATGAGGTCTGACACTGTTTTTGGCTTGATTCTGCCCATCTCTTCGACTAGGTCTCTTCGCCTTAATCCAATGATGAACGCATCTATTGCTCTTTCGTCTGAAACTTCGACTGCTGAATTTTTGATAAGACTCCATCTTTGGATGTATGCCCGCAGTGTTTCATCGCGTTGTTGCACACACGCTTTGACTTCTTCTATTGATGCTGGCCGCTTGTATGTCAACCTGAAGTTGCTTGTAAATTGCTTTGTGAGGTCTTCCCAGCTTCCAATAGTTTCCTTCTCAAGCTTGCTCAATCATGACCTTGCTGCGCCGGTGAGGTGTAGTTGCAGACTTTGCATTGCTGTTTCTTTGGTTCCTCCCAATATTTGTACTGCTTGTAGATAATCTGAGAGCCATGATTGTGGTTCCTGTGATCCGTCGTACTTTTGCTGATCATGAGGTAACTTGAATCCCTTGGGAACTGGAGTGGTGAGAACCCTGCGGGTAAAGCATGATGCCCCCATCTCTTTTTCGTCTTCTTCATAGTCGCGTTTTTCATTTGGGGATCGTGATCTTCGGGTTCCTCCGTGTTGTTTTGGTGATGGCGATCGAGATCGTTTATTGCTGCTTCTGCGTCGAGGACTACTGTGACGGCGAGGCGATCTTGGCTTGTGCGTTTCCTTATGGTGGTGTGCTTCTTCTCCTTTTGCTGATAGCTTGTGACCCACCATGTTTAGTCCGTTCAATGCTGCTCTGTGCATATGTTCTCTAGGATCTCCCGGGTTTGGTCGAGTTGTGAGCAGATAAGCTTGAGCTGCCACTAATGCTGCTTCAGGAGTTTTTGGTACGATGTTTCCTTGTTCGTCGACCGATAAAAAGGACGAGTCGAGGTTTTTGGAAATGCTTTGCCTGTCGGAGTACTCAAGGTTATCGTACCTTGAACCATGTCGGTGATTTTTCCTTGCGTTACTATATGATGCGTCGCTTCGCGCTTTACGAGCGGCGTTGCTGGCTGCGATGGCTGAGTCTTTTCTTCTCTGTATCTCTATTTTCTCCTTTGCTAATTGCTTTGCCTGCAGCCTTAGGGCATAATGATACCCCAGAAGCATGTCTTTGCTGGAATTTGATGGTATCGGCGTGCCGTGTTCTACGGCTTCTCTTATTATCCTCCATTCGTCGACTGATAGTCGAATTTTTTCCCTGGTTGTGAGGGATTCTGCTGTTTGCCCTTCTGCTAGGTGATTTGCTCCTCTGTCGATATTTGCTGGGTTTAGCACTGGATTGTTGTTTTCGTCGAATTCTTCTGAGTTATCTCCCACAATGGCGAGCACGTGGCATTGTTTGCCGATGTTACCATTGAAGCTTGAGAAGATCGAGTTACTATCCTCAGAAAGCTCTAATCCTGTCTTCCATGTATCTGTTGACTTGTCTGAGATATCATCGAGGCAAATCATAAGATCTTCGAGCTGGACCCTTGCGTCGAAATTTTCCATTGCTTCATTGTCTTCTGTGATTTTTTCCTTTTTGCACTTCTTCCAAGCTGACTGGCGAGTTTACCTCGCTGGAAGAGCCTTCAGAATATTCCATCATTGCTACTGTTTCAGGCTCACTTACCGACGGATCTTGTTTCGTCGGATCTGAAAGGCGAGATGAACCCGATGGCCCGATGAGGATGCTTAAACTTCCGATTGTCAACTCCATCTCTTGATTTTTGTCGACTTCTGTACTGTTGTTGGATAAAAGCAAAAAAGCCGTCGAATTCATGATTCCAACGCCCAAGGTCCCCACGGTCGGCGCCAATTGACGACGGTTAACTCGGCAAATGTCCTAGATGAAGGACTTAGGATCGGGGGAAGAGGGCGTCAGATGAACTCGAAGGTAAAGGTTAGTCAAAATAAGTGTATATCGAAAGTAAACATGGGTGTTCAACCTGGCTTGCTTTCAATCTGCCCTACACCGTCCCCTCCTGGCCCCTATATATAGATGGCCAGGTCTCGAGGATCGGGTAGGGTCCGATACAGATTACAATATCGACATACGGTGAGAACTCGTATTCGACTATCCTTACAATTGGGCCTAGCTATACGGGCCTTAGGGGTACTCAACTAACGGGCTCTATTAACTATACCCTTGTCACCCTGGATCTGGCCATCCTACAAGGTCCCCTATATGTGAAAATTGGAGTGGTGGAGTTATGCATAATGCCCTTGGTAGTCACTTCACAAAAAACACATGTTTTGCCCTTTCTGGCCACTAATAAAATGGAAAATCCATTTTTCAATGGCAACTCAAAAAACCCTAGTTACAAAAGTTGTAGGAAATAGAAAGATGCACATCTCCCCCAAAAATAGAGCCAAGATTCAAAGTTTTGCTATAGAACTCACACAAACCGAGCTCAATTGGATAGAAAGCCAAGTGAAGTCCTACTTGGTGGCAATTTTTGTGAAGAGTTTATCTATGGAACCTTGGTATGACATGTTTGGTATTTTTTCCAAGTAGTACATCACATATCATGACTCCATGCGTTGGTTTTCCATTTTTTGATTTTTTTTGAATTTCCTTTGCCTCCATTTCAAATATAGGTCAAACTCGCGGTGCCCGCCATGTGTGCTAGGTGAGTGGGGCCCCCAATTTTGGGATGGGTTATGGGGTTCCACACCTTCAGGGCACCTCCATGTATTTTCCCCCAAAATTTTTGAAGTGCAGTTTATGTAGGTCTAGTTCAAATTCGCATTTAAATGGATTTAGCTCAAAAATAATTCAGTATATGGATGCAGACCGAGAAAATTCATGAAACCCTGGATCTGGCCATCCTATAAGGTCCCCTATATGTGAAAATTGGAGTGGTGGAGTTATACATAATGCCCTTGGTAGTCACTTCACAAAAAAACACATCTTTTGCCCATTTTGGCCACTAATAAAATGGAAAATCCATTTTTTCAATGGCAACTCAAAAAACCCTAGCTACAAAAGTTGTTGGCGATGAAAATATGCGCATCACTACCAAAAATGGGGTCAAGATTCAAAATTTTGCTATAGAACTTGCACAAACCAAGCTCAACTGGGTAGAAAGCCAAGTGAAGTCCTACTTGGTGGCATTTTTTGTGAACAGTTTATCTATGGAACCTTGGTATGACATGTTTGGTATTTTTCCTAGGTATTACATCACATATCATGACTCCATGCACTGGTTTCCATTTTTTTTTGATTTTTTTGAATTTCATTTGCCTCCATTTCAAATATAGGTCAAACTCGCGGTGCCCGCCGTGTGTGCTAGGTGAGTGGGGTTCCCAAGTTTGGGATGGGTTATGGGGTTCCACACCTTCAGGGCACCTCCATGTATTTTCCCCCAAAATTTTTGAAGTGCAGTTTATGTAGGTCTAGTTCAAATTTTCATTTAAGTGGATTTAGCTCAAAAATAATTCAGTATATGGCTGCAGGCCGAGAAAATTCATGAAACCCTGGATCTGGCCATCCTACAAGGTCCCCTATATGTGAAAATTGGATTGGTGGAGTTATGCATAATGCCCTTGGTAGTCAGTTCACAAAAAACACATCTTTTGCCCATTTTGGCCACTAATAAAATGGAAAATCCATTTTTTCAATGGCAACTCAAAAAACCCTAGCTACAAAAGTTGTAGGAAATAGAAAGATGCACATCTCTGCCAAAAATGGGGCCAAGATTCAAAATTTTGCTATAGAACTTACACAAACCAAGCTCAATTGGGTAGAAAGCCAAGTGAAGTCCTATTTGGTGGCATTTTTTGTGAAGAGTTTATCTATGGAACCTTGTTATGAGATGTTTGGTATTTTTTTCCAGGTAGTACATCACATATCATGACTCCATGCGCTGGTTTTCCATTTTTTTATTTTTTTAATTTCCTTTGCCTCCATTTCAAATATAGGTCAAACTTGCGGTGCCCGCCGTGTTTGCTAGGTGAGTGGGGTTCCCAAGTTTGGGATGGGTTATGGGGTTCCACACCTTCAGGGCACCTCCATGTATTTTCCCCCAAAATTTTTGAAGTGCAGTTTATGTAGGTCTAGTTCAAATTTTCATTTAAATGGATTTAGCTCCAAAATAATTCAGTATATGGCTACAGACTGAGAAAATTCATGAAACCCTGGATCTGGCCATCCTACAAGGTCCCCTATATGTGAAAATTGGAGTAGTGGAGTTATGCATAATGCCCTTGGTAGTCACTTCACAAAAAAATACATCTTTTGCCCATTTTGGCCACTAATAAAATGGAAAATCCATTTTTTCAATGGCAACTCAAAAAACCCTAGTTACAAAACTTGTTGGCGATGAAAATATGCACATCACTGCCAAAAATGGGGTTAAGATTCAAAGTTTTGCTATAGAACTTGCACAAACCAAGCTCAACTGGGTAGAGAGCCAAGTGAAGTCCTACTTGGTGGCATTTTTTGTGAAGAGTTTATCTATGGAACCTTGGTATGACATGTTTGGTATTTTTCCTAGGTATTACATGACATATCATGACTCCATGCACTGGTTTCCATTTTTTTTGATTTTTTTGAATTTCATTTGCCTCCATTTCAAATATAGGTCAAACTCGCGGTGCCCGCCGTGTGTGCTAGGTGAGTGGGACCCCCAAGTTTGTGATGGGTTATGGGGTTCCACACCTTCAGGGCACCTCCATGTATTTTCCCCCAAAATTTTTGAAGTGCAGTTTATGTAGGTCTAGTTCAAATTTGCATTTAAATGGATTTAGCTCAAAAATAATTCAGTATATGGCTGCAGACCAAGAAAATTCATGAAACACTGGATCTGGCCATCCTACAAGGTCCCCTATATGTGAAAATTGGAGTGGTGGAGTTATGCATAATGCCCTTGCTAGTCACTTCACAAAAAAACACATCTTTTGCCCATTTTTGCCACTAATAAAATGGAAAATCCATTTTTTCAATGGCAACTCAAAAAACCCTAGTTACAAAAGTTGTTGGCAATGAAAAGATGCACATCACAGCCAAAAATGGGGTCAAGATTCAAAGTTTTCCTATAGAACTTACACAAACCAAGCTCAATTGGGTTGAAAGCCAAGTGAAGTCCTACTTGGTGGCATTTTTTGTGAAGAGTTTATCTACGGAACCTTGGTATGACATATTTGGTATTTTTCCTAGGTATTACATCACATATCATGACACCATGCACTGGTTTTCCATTTTTTTATTTTTTTGAATTTCCTTTGCCCCCATTTCAAATATAGGTCAAACTCGCGGTGCCCACCGTGTGTGCTAGGTGGGTGGGGCCCCCAAGTTTGGGATGGGTTATGGGGTTCCACACCTTCAGGGCACCTCCAGGTATTTTCCCCCAAATTTTTTGAAGTGCAGTTTATGTAGCTCTAGTTCAAATTTGTATTTAGATGGATTTAACTCAAAAATAATTCAGTATATGGATGCATGACGAGAAAATTCATGAAACTCTGGATCTAGCCATCCTACAAGGTCCCCTATATGTGAAAATTGGAGTGGTGGAGTTATGCACAATGCCCTTGGTAGTCACTTCACAAAAAACACATGTTTTGCCCATTTTGGCCACTAATAAAATGGAAAATCCATTTTTTCAATGGCAACTCAAAAAACCCTAGTTACGAATGTTGTTGGCAATAAAAAGATGCACATCGCTGTTAAAAATGGGGTCAAGATTCAAAATTTTGCTAAGTAAATTGAAAAAAAAATGATTTTTCAGATTTGGGATCAAAATTTGAAATCAAACAAAATATGGTTAAAAAGTTAAAAAAGGGAAACCTAAGTGGATAGAAAATTTTTTTTTAGTCTTTTCAGACAAAGTTTCATATATAGTGCTTTAAATTTAGAGTTATAGATAAAAAAAATATATTTTTTGCAATTTTATACACTTTTAGAATTGTATGTGAAAATAAAAAACTGCTAGAAACTTTTGTTACTATGGCTAGGCTAGCCGCGCGCTGACCAGTGGGTCCAACTGGGGCTGCCTCGGGTCTTGCTTATTTGGTGGCTCATAGCGGCTGACGATCGAGGCCCATCTGTCAGGTCGGAATTAATTATTGGCAAAAATGATTTTTCAGATTTGGGATCAAAATTTGAAATCAAACAAAATATGGTTAAAAAAGTTAAAAAGGGAAACCTAAGTGGATAGAAAAAAAATGATTTTTTAGTCTTTTCTGATAAAGTTTCATATACAGTACTTTAAATTTAAAGTTACAAATAAAAAGATATATTTTTTGCAATTTTATACACTTTTAGAATTGTATGTGAAAATAAAAAACTGCTAGAAACTTTTGTTACTATGGCTAGGCTTGCCGCGCGCTGACCAGTGGGTCCAACTGGGGCTGCCTCGGGTCTTGCTTATTTGGTGGCTCATAGCGGCTGACGATCGAGGCCCACCTATCAGGTTAGAATTAATTATTGGCAAAAAACTTCCCTAACGCGGCTAGTGGGATTCGAGCTTGCAACCTCACCCACCACTGGTTCCGACAGAACCGACCAGCTAGGCTAGCGTTGCTTCTTGAAAGATATGTGTTTCTTATTTTATTTAACCATTACTTTTTCGGTATAAATTAATTAGTCTTCTTCTTCCTCCATTCAAGACCTGTACGGAAGAGATCTGGCCATGGTGTCTACCGTGCCTCTGCGCATATACGCGACACCGGCGGAGGAGAGGCGACACAATCTAGCCGGTGCAGCCGCCGTGCGCCGGAGGGCGAGTCCCACGGAGGACCGGAGCGCCGCCGCTATTGTCGATCAAGACCTTGATAGGCGCCGGCGGAGGAGAGGAGAGACCAAGTCGCCTGTGCAGCCACCGTGCGCCGGAGACGAGTCCAATGGAGGACCGGAGTGCCGCCGCCATTGTTGATCAAGAAGCTTGACAGGTCCGACGCCGACGGTGGTGGCCGGATTTGACCACCGGACTTAACAGGAAACGTTCCGATGAGGTCCTCTTTTACATTCTTGTCTATCTCTGGTAGAGGGCAAATCTGATATTTCACACCTACAAAATTTTCAATTTTTTAGAAATATTTGTATTTTATTAATTTAGTCTAAAAAGACCCTCTAAGCAATTGCCCAAAGATACTATGGTATCGCAAAATAATTGCAAGCAATTTAGGCCCTTGTAAGCCTATGCCAATGAACTCTGGAACCGCAAAGTCAATCACCCCTATTTTGGGGTCTGGACGTAGGCGCTGGGAGGCCTGGGTCGCACCATGCGATGCAAAAGCCAACTTGAGCGTTTTGTTTGGTGGCTAACATCGCATCTAGAAAGCCCAAAGGCCCAGTTTGATTGGTACCCTGCGCGAGCCAGTATCGCCTGAACTGGATTCAGGGTCGTCTGTTTGGTTCATGTTGTGCATGTTATCTGGTCACCTCTTCTCTATGGTGGTGAGGTTAACAAAGCACACCACCATGACACTACCTTATAACACACAACGACAACTGCAGTTCTTGAATTACGGCCATATAGGTCGGGCCCTAGCTACGTACGAATAGCAGTTACTTAGTTAAGCACAACTTGTTTAGCATGTCAGCAACTTAACATGCATTCCAACCCTAGCTACTTACAAATGACAGTCAACATTACATACCGAGGAAGAGTTCGACAATGGCGGCCTAGGGGGATGCAAACCTTGATTCTTGCTTCAGTGTCAACCATAGAAGACATCAGTTCTATACGCCCACATTGCCTGAGCCCAAGCGTTCCTCTTGTTCTTCCAAGCCTTAATGTCGCCCTGCTCGACACCATGTCCACTGTCATCACCATCAGGAGTAACGTCATCCATATCTGGGACATACTCATCATCGCCCCAGCCCAGGATCCAGTTATGCAGGATGCAACAAGCAAGAACAAGCTTCACTTGAGTTTGGAAAGTGTGGAATGGTTTCTGATCAAGGATTTTGAACCTATTTTTTAAGGCAGCAAAAGCTCTCTCAATGGTCACCCTGAGGCTAGAGTGCCTAAGGTTGAAGAGCTCCTCTGCATTTTGTGGTCTATTCCTTGAAGAGAACTCGTTCAGATGATACCTGGTTTTCCTGAAGGGGGGAGGATTCCTGGCCGACAAGCGTAACCTGCATCTCCAAGGTAGAACTTACCTTCAGTGAGATGAATGCCATCAGGTGATATGAACATGAAGGAGGAGGTGAAGCCCAATTTCAGGACTCCACCAAGATGAGGGAAGCTCATTGCAGATTGGCACGCCAGGATGACCTACGATATGCAATAATTAGTCTAAGGTTGTGTCAGCAAGTTATATTCATGTTTATGTTATTTCGTAGCTAGGTCAAGTTGTGGGCCACTTAGGGTTATTTGTGTTTTGGGTTTGGGCCTGTCCAAGCCCAATAGTTTTCTGGCCATCTATATAAGGAGGCCAGCCATCTAGGGTTTAGGGGAGTTCAGAATTTTAGTTTACAAACTACCGTGTTGTGTTTTCTTGGTGAAGCATCCCTCCGGGGACGGCGATGCCGTTTATCGAATAAAATTGCTGCGGAGGTTCTTGTGTTCATCAAGGATTGTCGTGCTTTGGTTTGAGGCATGGTGTTCATCATCGCGTTGCTTGCTAGATTCGTCCTCGTCTTCAGGTGATGTTCTTCGCGTTATTGGAAGATTTCTATCCGGGTAGACTCGTGTAACGACCCGCCTTTTTACTAAAGGCAAATCTCCTGTGTATCTGTGCCATTCCCTGGATCAGTAGATAGCACCACAGTACAAAATAAGTAATCATTGCAATAGCATCAATATTACAACGTAAATCTAGTTACATAGGTCTTCAACCTTACGAGTACACAACATAAAGCATAGTTGCAGTGAGCCTCCATTCTTCATCACGTGCCACAGGCAGACATGTTGGAATGTAGTCTCGAGATCCTACTCCTGGTTCCTTACTCGAAATAAAACCTGCACGTTTGAATATACAGCCCCGAAGGGGTCAGTACAATGATGTACTGGCAAATGACACATATTTGGTGGCATTTTGTGGAAAGACTATACTACATGACATTTGGCTGGTGGATCTTATGGCTGAATTGCATAAAGCAAGTTTTATCCTATCAAAACATTTTTTAAACATTTTGAATTTTTCTTCAAGGTCAAGATAACCCCCAGGTGATAACCACCACACAAGTCTTGGGTTGATAGCCAAGTTGTGTAGCCCTGGGTAGTAACTCAACAAAACATGAATAACCCTCAGGCGATGACAACCACACATATCCTGGGTTGATAGCCAGGTGTGCAGTCCTGAGTAGTTACTCAATTAAAAACTAGAATAACCCTCAGGCGATGACAACCACACATATCCTGGGTTGATAGCCAGGTGTGCAGTCCTGAGTAGTTACTCAATTTAAGCCCCAAGGTAACCCTTAGGTGATAACCACCACACATGTCCTGAGTTGATAGTCAGGTGTGTGGCCCTAAGTAGTTAGTCTTGGGATTGGTGAGGACCCTTAGGTGATAACCACCACACATATCCTGAGTTGATAGTCAGGTGTGTGGCCCTAAGTAGTCACTGTTCAAGTTTTAATTATTTTGAAAAGGTGATGAGATTCCTTTCGATCGACATGTCCTCTCTCTGTTCCTAGGTACAACCAATACAAAGTATTCTCAGGTGATAACCACCACACATGTCCTGGGTTGATAGCCAGGTGTGTAGCCCCGAGTTGTGTACCCTCAGGCGATGACAACCACACATGTCCTGGGTTGATAGCCAGGTGTGTAGCCCTGAGTAGCCACAAGATTGCACCCAGGTGATTCATTGGGTTGTTAAATTTTCATATCAGTTTGAAAACAAGGCATGGCATCATTTCGCAAGTAAGTTTGCAATCCTAGCAAGTGGGGTTTCAAGGGATAGCTACCACTACTAGGTGCTAAGCATTTCATAACCACTTTGAAAATTTTCATATCATGCACAGTATTGAATCACTAATGCATATAATAAAAGATAGGTGGAAGTATGTGTGTCACCTGCCTTTTTGAAGAATACGATCTTCCCGCTTCTCTCAACTAAGCACGTAGCTCTTCGCACCAACTATAGCACAGAAAATAGCATACCATAAACACACCATACAAACACAATCAAACAAATCAAACAATTGAAAAGTGTTTGTTTAACAATTTGGTTTATTGAGATGTTATGACAAGAAAGATATGGTAAAGGATCATGATCTGTGAGATATGGATCAGAGAGCTTAGTTGGGAGAGATCAATATGATCTGGGAGAGGATTGAACTAGGCAAATATAATTGGTGAAGTTTTTATGCTTTATCAAAGCATGAATGAGTTTCAGAGAAGCTCGTGTGAAATAGATCACATAGGTGTGGGATTGTGCAACCACAATACTATTTGAATAAGTGTAACAACATTTATTCTTTAAATAGCATATATCACACTTAGGCACTAGGCTAGGTTTTAAGAATGCTTGAAGTACTCAATTAGCACATTTGCAAGTTGAATAGTTCAATACATGTGAATAAAACTAGGTAGGCATTAGATTAGGTATAAATAATTGATATTTGAGGACATGGCTCAAATGGTTCATTGATCAACATGGTGTATAACACATACTATGGTATGGGTTATAATAACACCACATTAACAAAATCTAGGTTTGAGATGCATTCATGTTCTACTCAAGTAGCACAATTGCAATTTGAGTATAATATGAATTAGACAAAATATGTCTAGTTGGACAAGGTATGGGTCAAGGATTCATGAAACATTGAGTTACTCAATTAACTCATTTGTTAATTGAATAGTTCTACACATGAAATCAGGATCAGGTGGACAGATGATTGAGTATGGGTAGATAACATTTGAGATTAGGGTTTTAGGTTTCTATTAGGTACATGGAGTATTGGATAGATGCTATCATGTTGATTTGATCAACACCACAAGGATAGCAAGCATAGAGTCTAAGATTGAGATGTATCACACTTTACTCAAATGACACATTTGTAATTTGAATAAGTGTGTACTATGCACGATTGGTCTAAGTGAATATGATCTTGATCAAGATGTTGTTTAGATAGATATGACATTGGATCAAAGTTATCTCAAGATGGTATTTGATAGCTAGGTATGATCATAGGTTTTTCTAAAGCAGAAGGAATCACTGATTGAAATAGAAATAGAATTAATCTATATAGGAACTACTCAAATTCTCATATTAGAATTTGAATAATTGTGAAGTGGTCCAAGAAATTATGAGAGTGATGCTACTGGATAGCTTGCAGCAATACAAAGTCACTGCAATTGGAATCACTCAAAAATAAGTTATAGAAATTGAATTATCATCGAAATAGTGATTTAGACAAATTTGAATGCACAAAGTGTGTGCACATATCAAATTTGGATTTTCTTGATCCTATGATGTTCTACAAGTTTAGAGGATTCCAGAGACTACAAATTTATAATTTTTGGATTAGCAGAACTAAAGATATGAATTTAACAAGTCATAAGAAGGTTTGATTCCAATTTGAAAATAGATTCAAATTGAACCCATAAAATATAAGATTTTATGGTACTGATGGCTTCTAGATGTTCTAAGGATTCCAACGGTATATTATTTGTTAATTTTTGAGTTACAGATCAAAAGATATGAATTTTCAAAGTTTTGGATGAAATCTGATTCAAGTTTCTGTTTTAAAATCTGTTTGAATCGGGGGAGGCCACGTGGCGTGTCCTTATTAGCCGATACCCTTTCGGGTGGATCGAGTCTCTGGGCCATTGGATTTAAAGTGGTCTGTGCGGTGCAGATCTGAAGATACCCGTTCAGATAAGTGATCTATTATAGATCATTGGATTGAGATCCGACGATCGGGGATGAAAGTGAGGGAGAGGCTCACAGTGAGGTTAGGGTTCCGGCGAGGCTTGCCGGCGAGGCGGCCAGATGTCGATCTCCGGCGATGCTCCGGCGTGTTTCCGAGGCAGGGGAGAGGTCGACGAGGTTCGTAGAGGCGCGGGGATCTTGCGGGTGTGGTTGCCGACCTTGATTGTTTCCTGCAGAGGGGGAGGAGGGCGGCTGGAGCAGGCGTGGGCGTCGGTGACCTTCGGCTTGCTCGGTTTACTGCGAGTTAGAACAATTAGAGGGCATCAGGGGATGCGCCGGAGCTAAAGTAAGAGGATGGGGCCAGAGGGAGGAGTCGGGGTACCAGCGGTTCGTCGGATTCGTCGGATTACCTTGGCAGTCGCTGCGGACTCCGGCGAGCTATTGCGGCAGCCTGGGGGCACGGTTTGGAGAGGAAGGAAGGGGAAAAAGGAGAGGAGATGGAGGGCTTTATAGGGAGGTCTCAGGGCGGTAATTGGTGCCTTAATTTGCCCGGAATCAAATCGGGCAAGCATTCACTGGCAGCAGAGGAAACTGCCGCGTTGATGGCGGGAGGAGGAAGAAGACTAACCGGTGGGTCCAGCCTGTCAGCGGGGAGAGAGAGGGGAGAAGAGTACCGGTTCGGCTTGCTGGGAAGTGGGCCGCGGGTCTCCTTCCGTCTCTGGGCCGAGGGGTTCCCGAGGCCTTTTTTCTATTTTTTTTTGTTCTTCCTTCTTTTCTATTTCTGTTTTCCTATTTCTTTTGTAGCTTTTGCATAATGCATCCAAACAAGGTTAAACCACTTTCTAAATTCTTGTAAAATTAAACACTACATTTTAAAACAGTAAAGGGGGCATTTCTCATGGACAGAAACATTTTCATGAAGATCCTTTTAAAATTGGCCAACATGCTTTATTTGCATAAAGCAATATGTTGGATTAGGATTTGAAAAATAATCCTGGGAAATAAGAGATAATAATTTATAAAATAGTGTTTGAAATTAACTTTCAAACTCAGTTCTTAAAATACAATCTTTACTAAACATATTTGAAATGCATTCCTTGCAAGTAACTTGCATAGGTTTTGAATAAAGGAAGAAAATAATATTTTGGACACTTGTTTTTCTCAAGGAAGTTCTTCAAGAAATAATAGAAGGTTTAAAAATAGTTTTCTACTAAATCCTTCAAATAGACTCAAAAGTTTTAAATTCCTGTGAAATTCCAATCAACACAAGCAGAATAAAAACAAAAAAAATTTCCCCCAAAATTTGATAAAATCTTGGGTCGTTACAGACTACCACCCTTAAAAGAAATCTCGTCCTCGAGATTGGAGAGGCTAGAAAGAAAGTAGGTTTAGGTTATCTGGGTGGCTACCACCCTTAAAAGAAAATTCCTCTTGGTGGTATCTTGATGCTTCCTTAGGCACTTGCATTTTGTTCCCAGCTTGCATTCACCGTTGTGTCATTTTCTCTGGATCATCCTTCTCAGAAGTTTTTGATGTTCACGGCTATGTTCAAAAGTGGGCACACCAAAGGTTCCATCCAATTCTGGTGATAAGCAGATATCATCCATCGTGTCATCATCAACAAGGTAGTCCACATCTTCCAAGAATGTGTATCTAGCCTTTTCTTGGTCGGTCCTCACCAAGGCCAGGACAGCATACACGCTATCACCATACTCCTTGTAGCTTCTTAGCTGATTTTCATTGCAGAATCTCAAAAGATGACTCAGTGTTAAGTACTGCACACTTGCCCCACGAACATGATGAGACCACACATCCCAATGAATTAGGATGGCATCTCTCTGCAGTCTTCTCAAGCATTTCATAGGGGTAAACAAGGTGGACTCTGTAAGATGTACTTGCACCTTTAAGGGACGGAAGGTCGCCTTATAACCAGCTTTGTTGAACCCATTCAAGTTACCAGAACAAATCGTGCTACTTGCCACAGGTACCAGATGGTTCTTAAGAATCCCTTTAGCAACCGTCTTCATAGTTGTTGAAAGGCGCTGAACAACTTGATCATATCTCGAAGATGAACTCCTTCTCAGGGAAAAGGGGTCTAACGAAGCTCTCATGGGCAAGAAAATAGTCTCAGGGATTTGGAGAGTTGTCCCATAATGTCGTAGGTTGGGATGGGGTAGACTTCGGTGGCGTAAAGCTCTGGGATCAGGAGGCAATCTCATAGGTAGTGGTGGTCGTCTCTGTTGTGACTCTCTGGAGAGGAGTGACCTCTCTTTTATAGGCTTAGGGAGTAGTCGAACAGGCCGCGTGGGGAGTCGAAATGAAGAGTCGGGAAGGTAAATTGAATAAGCAGCCATCGAAACTGAACAGTCTTCGCCTTCAAGGTCCACTGAGCAAAACGCTTCTGATTAATGTGTAGTCGTTCAAAAGTCCAAGTTCTCACCGTATTCCTACGTTTTGGCCACTGGCTTACTATAAGGGATGTAACATATTATCCTCCTAAGGTTATGGTTTAAAGACATCGTCTCTCATGTAGGTATGTCTCTCTAGACTTACCATTCCTCATACAAGAGCGAACAATATGAGTAGTCATCATGGGGGCCAATCCATGTCGCACCCAATCATTACCTTGTATTTGGTTTGGTGCATCTCGCATTCTAACTCTTGGTCAACCTCACTAGCTTTTAAACAAAAGTTTTGTTGAAAATGGAATCAAGTTCCCAAATGTTATTTTGAGCAAAATCTATCGTTCCTGGCTAGAGGTTTTTGCTCGAACTTGGTCGTGTGACTTTAACTCTTGAGTTACAAATCCTTTAGCTTGCCATTTCATTGAGAAGTAAAATTCACTCAACAAGGTTGTCTTTAGCTCTTACAATATTTATTACAAGGCTGTAGCTGTATACAAATTCTTTCAAATTGGCTATACTTTGTTGTGTCTTCTCCTTGTACCTTGCGGCATCCTTCGGTCATCCAGTTCACTGAGGTCTTGTAGTACCATTTTCTGAACACTTATTTGCATAGTGTCCCTTTTGTTTGCACTTGTAACAAGTGATTGTCGAGAGATCCTTCTTAACCACCGGTTTGGAGTGGTGTTGTCCATTTCCTTCATTATGATTTCCATTGTCTCCATTATGATGACCATTGGAGTGGTTTCCATTGTTTCCACCATTGTGCCTATGGCCATTGAAATTACCATTCCCATAGTCTTCACTGAGGTGGGGTCTCTTGTGGAAATGTCCAGTGTGGTTCTTGCCATTGTTGAGCTTCCGCTTACGGTTTTCCTCCTTCCTTATGTTGTTGTCCAGAGTAACCGCTTGGTCTAGGAGAGTCTGGTAGTTTGGAGCATAAGCTACTGACAGAGGTATCTTCAGTTCCCCTTTGAGTCCACGGAGAAACTTATCTTTCCTCTTGGCATCAGTGTCGATGTCTTCTGGTGCGTATCTTGACAGAGAGCAGAAGTCATCCATGTACTCCTTTAGTGTCCTGTCACCTTGCTTTAGAGTGCGGAACTCATCTTTCTTTAGATTCATAATGCCTGTGGAGATATGAGCATTACGAAAGTCTTCCCTAAAGGAATCCCAGTCCAGACCTTCAATCGGATTGGTGACTTGGTAAGTATCCCACCACATTGCTGCTGGTCCCTCTAGCAGGTGAGCAGTGAATCTAATCTTTTCAGCATCTGTGCACTCACAGGTAACCAAGTCCTTATTGACTGAACGCAGCCAGTCGTCGGCCACTATTGGGTCTGTGGCAGATGAAAACTTATTGGGTCTGAGCTTCAGGAAACGAGCTAGTCGGTCCACTTGAGGTGGGGGTGGTGGATTGTTGTTGTTGTTCATGAGGTTGGTGCTTGCTTGGATGAATTGGGTCATCATCTGCATGAGCTGGGCTTGACCTGTGGCTAACTGTTGAACCACATCATTGATGTTGTTGTCATTGTTGTTGCTGTTGTTGTTGTTTTCACGGCGAGGCGGCATCTGAGGTGGTTTTAGCAAAGGTGAGTAATAGATAGATAGAACTAAAGAAGAAAATTTTCCCACCCGTGCACAAACAACAAACCATGCAACAAACAAACATAAATCAAACAATCATTGAAAATTCCTTTTGATAAGTTTTGGAAAAACACGCTAACGAAATAATATGGTCATACACCAATTTTGTATGATCATAGAAGCGTCTATAAATCGTTGGTTCTATAAACTAGAATCTTGGTGGTCTATTCTATTATAGTTTCATTGTTCCATTTCTTCTTTCCACTTCGCAATGCATCGTTGGTGTTGGGCAACCTTCATATCCACATTTCCTCGAGCTCTTTGTTGGTCTTCAATGTAGTTCTTCATGTTGGATCAAGGTCTACCTATGAAGTAGAAGTCTCATTCTTCTAGCACATTGTGTTCTTCTATCCTTTCTTGATGGTTTCAAGAGTTGGTTCATCTAAGGGAATCATTTGAAAATGAAGTAGGGGAGAAATACAAGGAGTTTCAAGATGTAACATTCTTTTAAAATAGAAGTAAGATGAGATAGAGATTTTTATCCTAGGGTCTTCCTATCTCTAATCCAACCTAGGGTCTCGATCCTACAGGCAACACTATGCTCTGATACCATTTGTAACGACCCGCCTTTTTACTAAAGGCAAATCTCCTGTGTATCTGTGCCATTCCCTGGATCAGTAGATAGCACCACAGTACAAAATAAGTAATCATTGCAATAGCATCAATATTACAACGTAAATCTAGTTACATAGGTCTTCAACCTTACGAGTACACAGCATAAAGCATAGTTGCAGTGAGCCTCCATTCTTCATCACGTGCCACAGGCAGACATGTTGGAATGTAGTCTCGAGATCCTACTCCTGGTTCCTTACTCGAAATAAACCTGCACGTTTGAATATACAGCCCCGAAGGGGTCAGTACAATGATGTACTGGCAAATGACACATATTTGGTGGCATTTTGTGGAAAGACTATACTACATGACATTTGGCTGGTGGATCTTATGGCTGAATTGCATAAAGCAAGTTTTATCCTATCAAAACATTTTTTAAACATTTTGAATTTTTCTTCAAGGTCAAGATAACCCCCAGGTGATAACCACCACACAAGTCTTGGGTTGATAGCCAAGTTGTGTAGCCCTGGGTAGTAACTCAACAAAACATGAATAACCCTCAGGCGATGACAACCACACATATCCTGGGTTGATAGCCAGGTGTGCAGTCCTGAGTAGTTACTCAATTAAAAACTAGAATAACCCTCAGGCGATGACAACCACACATATCCTGGGTTGATAGCCAGGTGTGCAGTCCTGAGTAGTTACTCAATTTAAGCCCCAAGGTAACCCTTAGGTGATAACCACCACACATGTCCTGAGTTGATAGTCAGGTGTGTGGCCCTAAGTAGTTAGTCTTGGGATTGGTGAGGACCCTTAGGTGATAACCACCACACATATCCTGAGTTGATAGTCAGGTGTGTGGCCCTAAGTAGTCACTGTTCAAGTTTTAATTATTTTGAAAAGGTGATGAGATTCCTTTCGATCGACATGTCCTCTCTCTGTTCCTAGGTACAACCAATACAAAGTATTCTCAGGTGATAACCACCACACATGTCCTGGGTTGATAGCCAGGTGTGTAGCCCCGAGTTGTGTACCCTCAGGCGATGACAACCACACATGTCCTGGGTTGATAGCCAGGTGTGTAGCCCTGAGTAGCCACAAGATTGCACCCAGGTGATTCATTGGGTTGTTAAATTTTCATATCAGTTTGAAAACAAGGCATGGCATCATTTCGCAAGTAAGTTTGCAATCCTAGCAAGTGGGGTTTCAAGGGATAGCTACCACTACTAGGTGCTAAGCATTTCATAACCACTTTGAAAATTTTCATATCATGCACAGTATTGAATCACTAATGCATATAATAAAAGATAGGTGGAAGTATGTGTGTCACTTGCCTTTTTGAAGAATACGATCTTCCCGCTTCTCTCAACTAAGCACGTAGCTCTTCGCACCAACTATAGCACAGAAAATAGCATACCATAAACACACCATACAAACACAATCAAACAAATCAAACAATTGAAAAGTGTTTGTTTAACAATTTGGTTTATTGAGATGTTATGACAAGAAAGATATGGTAAAGGATCATGATCTGTGAGATATGGATCAGAGAGCTTAGTTGGGAGAGATCAATATGATCTGGGAGAGGATTGAACTAGGCAAATATAATTGGTGAAGTTTTTATGCTTTATCAAAGCATGAATGAGTTTCAGAGAAGCTCGTGTGAAATAGATCACATAGGTGTGGGATTGTGCAACCACAATACTATTTGAATAAGTGTAACAACATTTATTCTTTAAATAGCATATATCACACTTAGGCACTAGGCTAGGTTTTAAGAATGCTTGAAGTACTCAATTAGCACATTTGCAAGTTGAATAGTTCAATACATGTGAATAAAACTAGGTAGGCATTAGATTAGGTATAAATAATTGATATTTGAGGACATGGCTCAAATGGTTCATTGATCAACATGGTGTATAACACATACTATGGTATGGGTTATAATAACACCACATTAACAAAATCTAGGTTTGAGATGCATTCATGTTCTACTCAAGTAGCACAATTGCAATTTGAGTATAATATGAATTAGACAAAATATGTCTAGTTGGACAAGGTATGGGTCAAGGATTCATGAAACATTGAGTTACTCAATTAACTCATTTGTTAATTGAATAGTTCTACACATGAAATCAGGATCAGGTGGACAGATGATTGAGTATGGGTAGATAACATTTGAGATTAGGGTTTTAGGTTTCTATTAGGTACATGGAGTATTGGATAGATGCTATCATGTTGATTTGATCAACACCACAAGGATAGCAAGCATAGAGTCTAAGATTGAGATGTATCATTTACTCAAATGACACATTTGTAATTTGAATAAGTGTGTACTATGCACGATTGGTCTAAGTGAATATGATCTTGATCAAGATGTTGTTTAGATAGATATGACATTGGATCAAAGTTATCTCAAGATGGTATTTGATAGCTAGGTATGATCATAGGTTTTTCTAAAGCAGAAGGAATCACTGATTGAAATAGAAATAGAATTAATCTATATAGGAACTACTCAAATTCTCATATTAGAATTTGAATAATTGTGAAGTGGTCCAAGAAATTATGAGAGTGATGCTACTGGATAGCTTGCAGCAATACAAAGTCACTGCAATTGGAATCACTCAAAAATAAGTTATAGAAATTGAATTATCATCGAAATAGTGATTTAGACAAATTTGAATGCACAAAGTGTGTGCACATATCAAATTTGGATTTTCTTGATCCTATGATGTTCTACAAGTTTAGAGGATTCCAGAGACTACAAATTTATAATTTTTGGATTAGCAGAACTAAAGATATGAATTTAACAAGTCATAAGAAGGTTTGATTCCAATTTGAAAATAGATTCAAATTGAACCCATAAAATATAAGATTTTATGGTACTGATGGCTTCTAGATGTTCTAAGGATTCCAACGGTATATTATTTGTTAATTTTTGAGTTACAGATCAAAAGATATGAATTTTCAAAGTTTTGGATGAAATCTGATTCAAGTTTCTGTTTTAAAATCTGTTTGAATCGGGGGAGGCCACGTGGCGTGTCCTTATTAGCCGATACCCTTTCGGGTGGATCGAGTCTCTGGGCCATTGGATTTAAAGTGGTCTGTGCGGTGCAGATCTGAAGATACCCGTTCAGATAAGTGATCTATTATAGATCATTGGATTGAGATCCGACGATCGGGGATGAAAGTGAGGGAGAGGCTCACAGTGAGGTTAGGGTTCCGGCGAGGCTTGCCGGCGAGGCGGCCAGATGTCGATCTCCAGCGATGCTCCGGCGTGTTTCCGAGGCAGGGGAGAGGTCGACGAGGTTCGTAGAGGCGCGGGGATCTTGCGGGTGTGGTTGCCGACCTTGATTGTTTCCTGCAGAGGGGGAGGAGGGCGGCTGGAGCAGGCGTGGGCGTCGGTGACCTTTGGCTTGCTCGGTTTACTGCGAGTTAGAACAATTAGAGGGCATCAGGGGATGCGCCGGAGCTAAAGTAAGAGGATGGGGCCAGAGGGAGGAGTCGGGGTACCAGCGGTTCGTCGGATTCGTCGGATTACCTTGGCAGTCGCTGCGGACTCCAGCGAGCTATTGCGGCAGCCTGGGGGCACGGTTTGGAGAGGAAGGAAGGGGAAAAAGGAGAGGAGATGGAGGGCTTTATAGGGAGGTCTCAGGGCGGTAATTGGTGCCTTAATTTGCCCGGAATCAAATCGGGCAAGCATTCACTGGCAGCAGAGGAAACTGCCGCGTTGATGGCGGGAGGAGGAAGAAGACTGACCGGTGGGTCCAGCCTGTCAGCGGGGAGAGAGAGGGGAGAAGAGTACTGGTTCGGCTTGCTGGGAAGTGGGCCGCGGGTCTCCTTCCGTCTCTGGGCCGAGGGGTTCCCGAGGCCTTTTTTCTATTTTTTTTGTTCTTCCTTCTTTTCTATTTCTGTTTTCCTATTTCTTTTGTAGCTTTTGCATAATGCATCCAAACAAGGTTAAACCACTTTCTAAATTCTTGTAAAATTAAACACTACATTTTAAAACAGTAAAGGGGGCATTTCTCATGGACAGAAACATTTTCATGAAGATCCTTTTAAAATTGGCCAACATGCTTTATTTGCATAAAGCAATATGTTGGATTAGGATTTGAAAAATAATCCTTGGAAATAAGAGATAATAATTTATAAAATAGTGTTTGAAATTAACTTTCAAACTCAGTTCTTAAAATACAATCTTTACTAAACATATTTGAAATGCATTCCTTGCAAGTAACTTGCATAGGTTTTGAATAAAGGAAGAAAATAATATTTTGGACACTTGTTTTTCTCAAGGAAGTTCTTCAAGAAATAATAGAAGGTTTAAAAATAGTTTTCTACTAAATCCTTCAAATAGACTCAAAAGTTTTAAATTCCTGTGAAATTCCAATCAACACAAGCAGAATAAAAACAAAAAAAATTTCCCCCAAAATTTGATAAAATCTTGGGTCGTTACAACTCGCTGTGAAAGATCGGGATAAAACTTATAGGATCATCAGCGTGATCCTTATCATGTGGTATCAAATTACTGGGTTGATCACGGTGAGTAGTTTCTATTGATTGCTAATCTGCGGATTGTTCTTCTCGAACCGTTTGTAGATCATACTGGTTGCAAATTGGCTTTGATCGGAAGAGCAGATCGGATTTCAAGTCTGATTGGCGAGGAGTTGCTGGTCATCAGAGTTTTTAGTTCGGCTGCCATCACTTCGTGGTCGCTGTAGCAGATTTTGTGATCGTGAGATCCACTTCTTTGTTGTAGTCTAGGAAAGCGAGGCCTAGCAGATTCGATCGATCGGGGCAGAGATAAGAAAAAAAAATAGCAAAGGAGCTTGCCCACGTGCTGTACCAGGTTTTTCGTTCCCAGACAGATCCGATCGGGAAGTCAGAAAAAAAACAAATCTATCGTACACAGACTCGCGCGAGGACGGAGCTCCTCTACCGTAGGGTGGTCGGGAGTCGAGCACCGGACCGGATCAGACATAGTGGGCCGGCCCATCTGGCTTCACGCCGCTCGCTCCCACACGTCTCGAGCAATCACCCAGAGTCACTCAACCTCAGACAATCTCCGGGGTCAGGCGCCCGAATCGCTCGCCCCGCTCGCTAGACAACAGCAGGTCTCCGTGGTCGGGCGCACGTGGATTGTTCAGTCAGATCGCTGGCTGGTCTATGAGAAGAAGCAAGACCAGAAAAAGCACAGGCGAAATTATTTTGTATCAAGAAATCAGTGAAGGCTGAGTTTGGCACACACGGTTATTCAGATTTTGGTGTGACGGACCAAGAGACACAACATGGATTCTTTTCCGGGTGATTATTACGGCTATAAGTGTCGCAGTGGCAAGAAATCAAGCAATATTTTCAATGACTATCTTGACCTGTTGGATGGTGTTTTAGCATATGATGAATATGAGATCAATTGGCAACTGACCAACGATGCAACAGCTGAAGAGTTTGAGTCATGGGAACGTCATATGCTACAGGGTTTTTCCAGATGTGCTACCTATGATCACAAAATGAATGATTCTGCACGTTTGGCTCTTGTGGACCGACGCGTGGATGACAGGCTATATAGTTGGTGGCATAAAGCGTTGCGGGAGAAGAGTATTACCTCTGCAACTTGGGCGAATTTTAGGAAATTTCTACAAGAGTGCTTTATACCTTATAGTACCATGGTTCCTTCTCCAAAGCCCATGGTACCCATAGAAGTAATTAAGCAGCCACCCAAGGTTGTGCATGGGATAGAGGATGTTGGCAAGAGCATAGCTCCTATACCAAAGGTCGCGACAGCTGTGACTACTCATGAGAAGTTGACAGTTGTTCCATTGCCGACAGTTAGCAAGGTGGCAGCCACGAATTCTGAATTGTCAGCGGTTGATGTTGTCAAGGCTGATGTTGTCAAGGATATCGTGGAGGAGGTTGTACCATTGAGTGGGCTGAATATGTAACTCAAAAGAGTACATGATGAGATTTGTATGACAGCGGATAGAGGCCAGCGATGGAATTTATTTCAGGCGCAGTGCATAATCAAGGGCAAAGCATGCAAGTTGATGATTGACAGTGGTAGTTATTGTAATGGCATTATCAAGGCAGTTGTGGAGGCTTTGGGTTTATCCACATGGCGTATTCCCGAACCGAGGCATGTTGAGTGGGTTAATAGCTGCGGTATGGTAAAGATTACTCACAAGGTGCGTGTGCCATTTACAGTTGCTGACTATGTTGATGAGGTGGAATACGATGTGTTGCCATTGGAGGTGTGTGGGTTGTTACTTGGACGTCCATGGCAGTATGATCGCAATGCTATGCATGCTGGGAGAGCAAATACATATTCCTTTATGCATGATGGCAAACAGCGGACTTTGAAGCCTATGTGTGATGATCAAATCAAGTCTGATGTTGTGTTGGTGGTTCGCAAGGAGAAGTTGCATAAAGCTAAGCCATAATCAGGGCTAGCTAAGGTGCAGCATGAGGAGCATGATGCGAAAAGCGTCAGTGGTGATATTGTTTCAGCCAAGCCTGTAGATGACAAGCCAGTTGTTCTTGTTAGTGACAAGCCGGTTGAAGTCAAGCCTCTTATTGATGCAGGGAAGGATATGTCATCCTGTGTTCCATGTGTTCCACTTCCAGTTCGTGTTGACATGGGTGTTCAGACTGATGACAGTGGTGTTGATTGTGTTCCACTGCATATGGTGCCGCGGGTAGTCAGCCACAGTTTTGTGAGAACACCTCGGAAATGTTTTGTTGGAGCAGCAGTACGTGTGGACAAAAGGATGGACGTGTTCGTCAGTTGTGTGGCCCAGGCATTACTACTTTGCAGGGTCATGCTAAGCAGGTTCATGTTCAGCAACGCAAGGTTCCAGCAAGGATTGAGAAGAAGAAGGTGGAGGCACCTAAGTACAAGTTCTTTTGGCGAAGAAAAGAGGTGCAACCACCCATGGCTGTATCAAGTTGAGCAGGCCAAGAGGGAGGATGTGGTGAGGAAGGCAAGCAAGACTTGAAGACGGTGAATATGTGAGGTGCTATTGTTGATATTCTGCCACCCTTTCGAGCAGACCCTCACGCGTTGGGGACAACGCTCTTTTAAGGGGGGAGGATGATATGGACACGAAGGAGGAGGTGAAGCCCAATTTTGGGACTCCACCAAGATGAGGGAAGCTCATTGCAGATTGGCACGCCAGGACGACCTACGATATGTAATAATTAGTCTAAGGTTGTGTCAGCAAGTTATATTCATGTTTATGTTATTTCGTAGCTAGGTCAAGTTGTGGGCCACTTAGGGTTATTTGTGTTTTGGGTTTGGGCCTGTCCAAGCCCAACAGTTTTTTGGCCATCTATATAAGGAGGCTAGCCGTCTAGGGTTTAGGGGAGTTCAGAATTTTAGTTTACAAACTACCGTGTTGTGTTTTCTTGGTGAAGCATCCCTCCGGGGACGGCGATGCCGTTTATCAAATAAAATTGCTGCGGAGGTTCTTGTGTTCATCAAGGATTGTCGTGCTTTGGTTTGAGGCGTGGTGTTCATCATCGCGTTGCTTGCTGGATTCGTCCTCGTCTTCAGGTGACGTTTTTCGCGTTATTGGAAGATTTCTATCTGGGTAGACTCGCTGTGAAAGATCGGGATAAAACTTATAGGATCACCAGCGTGATCCTTATCAGCTACTGTCGGTGTTCTGGATACTGAGGTATCCTGGTCCACCTGCTCCTGGGCCCCTTCAACGGCGCAGCTTTGGCCCAGGGGTGGAACGACGACCGAAGCCCAGCGGAGAAGACCCTCATGAGGGGGTGCCTCATGAGGAGAACGACGACTAAAACTGCTAAGGACCAGAAGACCTCCTCACGAGCCGTTTCTCCTGAGGGAAGAGACCACGTCCACGTCAGCTCGGCACATTTCCGTGCTGAGCAAGAAGATAAGGGTAGAAGACCGCGTACCGCCCACGCTACCCCCGACAGGGAGGAGACCAACTTTTGCCATGCCTGCATAAAGCGACACAGTGGTTGTTGGCCACCCCCTAAAAATAGCATGAATGGTGCATGGTGCCAGAGGAAGACGTCAGCATCCTCCACCCACTCCTGTGGACCGGCGCCCCTATTCTACGAAGACTACGTCCACGGAAGAATCAAGACTACAGCTGTCCTCCCTCCTTGGCCGTGTGTGGCAACCCCTTCCCCAAGAAGATAAGGGGAAGGAGGACCAGGGCACTATTAAAGGAGGGGAGGCCACCCCTTAGAGGGTATCAAATCTTCATCTTTGGGCTCCTAGCTAGGCTAAGTTGGTTCTTCTACCTCCGGCCAGTTAGAGCTCTGTAATCAAGACTTTGTACTCCTCATGAGGTATCGCATCGTAATACAAGAAGGCAGGAAGTAGGGGTTTTACCTCACCACGAGGGCCCTAAACCTGGGTAAAGCTCGATGTCTCTCTCTGCAGTGCGTTGTGCGTTCGACGACTTGAGGCTTCCGTCACCGTGTTTCGTTGCGATCTAAGATCTCCCACGTTCAGCCCCCTGCGTTCGAATCTTTGGGTCCGTCACGTGGTACCCCATGTTCTTGCGACATGAAATCCATCGACATCTTTAGACACCTACTAATTATCATCAATAGAAACCATGCAAATCCTTGAAAGATGGAATCTTACTACATCTGGAACTAACTTCAGTTGTTAAATTTAAGAGGGTATTATTAAGCGACTGAACTATTACATGATACAACATAGATGCTCCAAATAGATTGAATGAGCCAATTAGATTATTGCAGACGTTTATTTGCCAACTTGATTCTCATGGAAAGCATGACTTCATGTACTCAGATATACACCAGAGTAAACCATAGCTAAAATATCTGAAGAGAGGGTAGCCTAAGAATGAGACAAATAGGTTCTCCTAATTGTTTAATAGTCATGCCTAATATCTGAACTGTGGCTTGCCTCCATTGTCATGGCTATCTATGTTCTCAAATAGCAACCAATCATAAAGAGTGAATTATTCACCCAAAAGAAAAAGCACAATCATTTGGTGCTTTTGTTTATCCAAATGACTTGTTGATGTAGGAAACACAATCCTTTTTGCAAAGATTTTTGTGGTGGCTGGACACCACGCCTACCAAATCTCTTTGTGTCCATACAGGTCAAAATTAATCTAGTCAAGAGTATTTTCTTATAAACCTGCAAACTTACTCTGTTTTTCTACAAAGTGATCAAGCGGATTGGTGGGGCTTGATTAACTCGATGAACAAGAAAGTAGAAGAAGGAATTTAAGATTACATGGTTGCTTGCCTAGGGAGTGTGGGGGCAGCGCTGTATTTTGACTATACGGGCAACCTCAACATCTGCCGCCAGGGCTGAAGCACTCTAATGATGCAGCGCTCCATAGCATCCATGTCTTCTCACCCCTAATCAAAGAAATACGTGCGTACACACAAAATCAGAGAAGCAACAGCCGCATACCATACTGATTGGATAAGGCGGAGACCTCCTCATCCAAAACTATGGTTTGGGCAGCAATGGGGGATTGGGTACATCAGGGAGCTATTTTGGCGGCACAAGATGCAGAGGAGCAGGGGGCAGAGGCAACGGCTGGCCTGCAACATGGAAGCCATCTCTTCGGTGGGAAGCAAATGGAAGAGATGCACCTGGAGCTGCGGCAGGGACGGGAGGGGCGAGCACAGGCTAGGGAGCATGTGCCCATAGGTGGACATCGTCGGGGCGCAACGCAAGCGGGCGAGCAGCCGCTCCCCATGGCTAGCCTGCACCATATTACCAACGCACACATCTAGGGCTTACAGCGGGGTTGGTGTGGCGGCCGAACACAACAGCAACACCGAGGCGAACTTGTACCAGTGAGAAGCAATGCCGAAGGCGGCAGATGTAGGCTGAATCAGAGGAGGCGTTTTGGCCACAAAATAGAGAAAAAGGGGAGTCGTGGGAGGAGAGGAGGAGGTCCGGTGGAAGGTGGGGGCGCAGGAGGTCAAGGACGGGCGACGGCTGAGCGGGGATGGGCCTGGCCGCCTCGGCCAGCATTAAATCGGTCAGAGCATCAGCGGCCAAACATTGGGGATGGAAGATAAGGATATGCAGGAGAGATCCTTTCCAAGGATATGCGGTGGACGGGTGAACAAAAGAAATGTGAACCGACCTAGTAACCTGTCCAAGCGAGACGCATGCACGCACTGCGGTAACGCGCTGCCAGGTAGGCCCAACCAGAGCGCCATGTCCCGACCAAGGAGAGGTGCTCAAAGCCTAGGGAGCTTAGAGCTCTTCTAGGATTTGTTGCCTACCATTCTCAATCCTTGTAGTGCTGCTCGATGCATATGCTCTCTTGGATCCCCTGGGCTTGGCCGCGTCGTGTATAGATATATTTGTGCTGCCACAAGCACTGCTTTAGGTGTTTTTGGTATAATATTACCTTACTCATCGACCGATAGGAAAGATAAGTTGAGGTTTCTAGAGAGGTTTCGCCTATCTGAGTGCTCGAGGTTTTCAACTCTTGATCCATGCCTGCGGTGCCTTCTGCTATTCGTATATGACGCGTTGCTGCGCTCTGCGTGGAGGGCTGTGCTTGCTTCAATTGCTGAGTACTTCCTTTTCTGTATTTCACTTCTTTCTTTTTCTAGTTGTCTTGATTGCTTTCGCAGGGTGTAATGATACCCTTGAAGTACATTTTGGCTTGCATCTGTCGGTATAGCTACGCCGTGCTCCACGGCTACTTTGATTGTGTTCCACTCCTCGACTGATAGTCGAATTTTTGCTATGTTTGCCAGAGAGTCTATTGTGTCGCCTTCCGCCACATGATTTGCTCCTCTTGTTATATTTGCTGGGTTTAGTACTAGGTTGTTGTTGTTGTCAAATTCTTCTGAGTTGTTTCCTATGATTGCGAGTACTTGATACTTGCTGTCGAACTAGCTGCTGCAGCTTGAGAGAGTAGTTTGATTATCCTCATGAAGCTCCAATCCTGTTTTCCATGTATCCGTGGACTTGTCTGAGATGTCATCGCAACATATCATGAAGTCTTCTGATTGATCTCCTAAGTCGAGGTTATCCATGGTTTCGTCGAGTTCTTGAGTTTTTTCTCCTGTATTTTCCGTTGTTGCGAAGCTGACCGACGAGTTTACCTCACTGGAAGAGCCTACTGATGATTCTGAAATTGCGATTGTCACGGTTTTGTGTGCCGATGGATATGATTTCATCGAATCGGAAAGGCGAATCGAACCCAAAGATCCGACGCGAAAGTTTAGGCTTCTGATCGTCAGATCCATCTCTTGATCCAGGCTTGCGAAGACTGGAATAAGGGTTGGTGGATGAAGTTGAAAATCTACCGTCCGGAAGGATATCTGGTTTCCGTCGACTTTCGAGTTGCTGTTGTCTAGAAGCGAAAAAGCCGCTGAATTCATGATTCCAACGCCCAGAGTCCCCATGATCGGCGCCAATTGATGAGGGTTAACTCGACAAATGTCTTAGATGAAGGACTTAGGATCGGGGGAAGAGGGAGTCAGATGAACTCAAAGGTAATGATCAGTCAAACAAGGCATGTATCGAGAATAAGCGTGGTGCTGAACTTGGCTCAATCTCAATCTATCCCTGACCGGCCTCTCCTGGCCCCTATATATAGGTGGCAAGGTCTCAAGGATCCGGTCGGGTTCAATATAAATTACAGTGTCCGTATACGATATCAACTCATATTTCAACTATGCCTATGACTGGGCCTATCTTAACGGGCCTCAGGGGTACAAATATAATAGGCTCTATTAGCTATACCCTTGTCACTACCCGAATGCAGCAGATCAAGACAATTCATCTTACAAACAATATCTGAACATTCATTACTACCATGCAACAACCATTTCAACGCATAAATCAACACACCAAATAAAGATCCTCAAACTCACATTGGAGCACTACTACAAGTGTTGAAAATAGTAGACTAGCATAGTCATACCACCAATTGGCATGACAATACTATTACACGGTAGTCGATTTATTACATGATATGGTGGTCATACTACTTGAACCTCGCAAGATATGCCTTGGTGTTTCTGGTCTTGCGGCGCTTCAATTCAGGGCTCGGGGGTGCCTCATGGCCCTTCTCAATAGGACCTTTCCCTATAGTGGGTTGGCAAGTCTCTCGCTCCTCGTGGTCCGCCCCAACCTTCTACGGGGTCGACTCCTTACCCTTAAAAGGGAGTGGTGCCTCTTCCTTGGTCGTCCATGGCTTATACTTCATCAAGTGCTGGTTGAGATAAATACATTGTCCTCGAAAACCTACAATCCGTGCCTCCTGATCCTCAACCTTGCCTGTCAGCTTATCATTGGTCGCCTCAAGTGATTTGTTCTTTTCCTTCAGCTTCTGTATGGTGTCCTCCAGCTGTTCAATCTTATCATCTTTTTCCTAGAGTTCATACTTGGCATCATCCGTGGCGTCCATCTCACTGCGGAGCATATGCTCCAAATTGAAGGCATAGCTCTCCATATCCTCCAACTAGATCTCAGTCCAAGGTAAACCCTCATGGGGCCCTGGAGTCCTCAAAGCCCAACCCTCAGAGTTGCGCCTCCCAAACTGGTGAAAAGAATTGTCCATCTTGGATATCTCCTTGGCATACATATCACAGATGCGAGCTAGAGCCTCCTCCATGGCCATCATGATCCCAGTCTCCCAACCTGGGTACATCCTCGAGTACACTACTGTCTCCGTGGGTGGCTCAATGGTACGCCTTCGATCTTCGTCCCGACGTGGGGACCCCGGATTAGCCATCCGGAGTACCCGATATGCATACAATTCATGATCCCATGATCAGTGTGTCGTGAATCCACATATCCGAGTTGATAACAGAATTACATCATCCTTTACAGTACCGAATAATATACTTACAATTGGTCACATGACCAAGTTTGATATTGCCACGCAGGGCAATTCTACTATTGAGCAGCGGACACAAAGTAGCGTTGATGACCCACATCATGCCTACAACCCTACAGACAACTGACTGGGAGACATTCCTAGTTCGCACCAGCATCATCATAACCACCTTGTCCTTCCATATTGTCTTCTCCATAGTCTGACCAAGTTAATAGCCAGGGACAAAGCCATGAGTATATTTGAATTGTACTCGCAAAACCATCTAAGGGGAGAGAGTTTGATATGCAGTATGGCTGTATCAAGGATAGGCTCTAGTCTAGTTTATTTTCTTCAAAAACACGGTTTTCTCGTGTCGATATAGCATGTCCAGAACCATGTTCTACGACATCTCTATATCCTTATTAAAAACATTTACAAAATAGTTTTAGTAAAATCTCTAGGAAGGGGGAAACCCTTTTTATTTCAAAACCCAGGTCAATCAAACATGACCATCTCCATTCATAAAACCAGGTCAATCACACATGACCATCTCCAATTCATCGGCAGTACCCTACAAGTACTCCAAACCATACCCGTGCCACGGCAGTACCCTCCGAGTACTCCGTCCGACACTTTTCTCCATTTTTCTGAAAACCACTTTTTAAAACCAAAATCGACATTGGGCAATGTAGTGATCTTTCCAACTGTCCATAACCGAGGACTCGGCTTATTTGAATAGATTTACACTCTGCAGAGGTTGTACACTTTACCTACACCATCCGAATACTCATCGTGTGGGCCTCATCTCCGCATAACATCCTATGCCACGACAAGCACCCGATCAAAGGCTTTCGCTTATCTACCTTAGTATGGGGACCTACCCTATGGAGTATGTACCTCCCCGTCACACCCTTGCAGTCTACCTCCACGTTCAAGCGTAACTCCAGTGCCACATCGGGAGACCCATAGTGTCTTCCGGTGGCTCGGGATATGCCGTGATATGTGTTTCCTCCTTCCTGAGGACAACTCGGATTTCGGGGTACCGCATACCCTTATATAGTTGTGAGGTGCCCCATACCAAAGCAAATAAACTACGAGCTAAGCCCCGTCCCATACCAGGGTAATGTTGTTGCATGGGTTAATTGTTCTGAACACTACAAAGAAACACCAATATTTTTCTTATGAAACCAAACTTGTCTCTAACTCCGGGATGTTCATCCCCACCTTATTTTCAAAATCTCATTTTGGAATCCATCAATGGAATAGCTTCCTATTCCAAGGTTTTTGAAGTCATTTTCAAACATCCCAAATGAGTGTTCCCAACCTAGAGTTTTGCTCCACTACAAGGTTTTCCAAAGGTCATGATGCTAACCATCATGCCACTAATTCTGGGGAATAAGTAGGTGTCAAGATAGGGATCATCCATGAGGATGATATCATTTGACTCGTGGAGCCAAGTCACCAACAATTGCTATTTAGAGGCAATAGCAACAAAAAACAATGCATTTTCATAAATAGTAATAAATTATGCAATAAGTAAAATTGGGATCAGATATGCAACAAGTTTAGATGGCTTGCCTTTCTCAGCTTGTCCCTGGTATTTTCCTTGATAATCAAATACTTCCCCTTCCTCAATACTCTCGGTGTCATTCGATCTAGCGCCCATAAACAATGACAGCATATAAGCACGCAAGCATTCACAAAGCACACACCACAACAACACACATTCCACACCAAACAAGTATCAGAAACAAACAAGTTTAGATACTGAACAAAACTTCAAGGTTTTTAATTAAGAGGGTTTCTATTAACAAGTAAACCATAGTTTGCCCAAAACAACTTGCAGGTACCTAGGTTTGATCAGAAATTGCAACCTGCATACCAATAGAAAGGTTTCAATTTTCTGAGTCCAACAAAGGTGGATTCACTCAAAAAGTATTTGCAGTTATTTTCCTATGAATTATCTAATACAAATAATGGCTAAAAGTGTAATTAAAATCCTAGATATTATCTGTGATTCAGAAAAATATACCATTTGAGGTTTTGCAAGTGGTTGCAGTACATGATCCATGAAAATTGGACTCAAGCCAAAATCAAGCATAATATAGGATTAATAATCTAAGTAAGACAATATCACCTAGAGAGCATAATAATTACTATTGCAGTTCCATACATCACAAAATAACAAACCTAGTTCCACAAACAAGATATTACATCAGAGAATCACTGAAAATTGGAAACACAACATTTTCAGCTACATAACTTCATATTTGAAATTTTGAGTGAAAAAGGATTAGATCTACTCATTTAATTATCAAACAATCTACAGGGATCTATAAAACATGCATGCAGTCCCACTGGATAGATCTTGAAATAAGGGGTTCATGAAAATTGGAATCACTCATTTGGATGCTTGGTTATTTTTCTATTAATTTTACAAGTTGCAGATTTAAACTAAACCTTAACAGGACACAAAAAAAGATCATTGGGCTGAATCTCGCCGATCTGGGCCGAACCTCACTAAGCTGGCCCAATTCACTCCGCAGCGCGCGGGAGTCGACGCTCAGAAAAAGACGACGCTGACAAGCGGGCCACCGGCGTCGGTGAGGGAGAAGCCACGCGGGACACTGACGAATGGGTCCTGCAAGTCAGCAGCTGAGTCAGTAGGGAAAAGTCAACCGACCGCCGGATTGAGATCCAACGGCCAGATTTGACTTGACCAAAAACTGGCGATGCAAACAGAGGGAGACGGTGGTGCTCACCGGAGGGCTGTCGGAGTGCCACCGGAGTTTGCCCAGGGGCTCGCCTGGATGCGCTGCTGGGTCGAGGAAGACCACAACGACACTGCCTTTCTCGTGGAACCACTCGCGTACGTCGAAAAGGTTCAGAGCTTGAGGTTCGTCGGGCGGCCGTGGCGGGCGGACAAAGCCGAGCACGAGGCCACGTCATCCAGCGTCCTTGGAAAAAATTGAAGGAGGCATGAGCATCTAGGGAGATAGGGGAGTTCATAGGAGTAAATGGTAGGTCGAGGGGTGACTTGTGACGAGCTAGCGGTGGCGAGGCGGTCACGGTGGTGCTCAGGTCGGAGGCGGACCGGGAGAGAGCAAGGGAAGGGAACTGGTGCTCGGTTTGGGGGTTTATCTGGGAGGGAGGAGGTGTCTTGGTGAGTGAGAGGGGCGCCCCGGATGCTTAAAACGGGCGAGGCCGAGCTCTGCCACTACGTGGCCTTCACGGACAGGCGGTGGAGCGCGGCGATTGTGGCCAGGGGCTCTAGGACAAGAGAGGGGGTGGGACTGCGCCAGAGGGTCAAGTGTCTCGGGGTGAGTTCCTTGGCGAGGGGGCATGGTATGAGGAGGCCGGATGGCTCGGGGAGAGGGTGCCGATTCAGTGCACGCCACGTGCTCGACGCAATGTTGGCCTTCAGAGCACGGTTGAGTGCGGTCGCGAGGAAGCGGGTAATGACTAGCGGTTGCTCGGGTGTGACCAAGGATAGAGAGTGGAGGCTATTGGTGTGGTGGCTCGGGCAGAGGAGATGGCTTATGCCATAAGGCATGCCAATGGCGGTTCTAGGGCACCAGGGAGAGATAGGGGTTTAGCTAGCCCTAGGGGCTTCCAGGTAGGGTCAGGGGGTGTATAGGGTTGATGGTATGTGCATGCTTACTGGCTGGAAGGAATGGTGTAGGTTAGAGAAAGATTTGCTAAATCCTTACAAGGACATATATGGGCTTCTCTTCCTCCCACTTCCAAGCACTAGAGGACAAGATGAACAATGCTACAGTACCATTTCGACCAGAGTGGGATGAAGGTGGCTAAAGTGGTCAAAGCTAGGGTTTGGTGAAGTTTCAAATGAATTTGAAATAATTAGGAACAAGTGTGGTGAGTAATGCATGCATGATGCAAAGTCTTGAATTTTGGGTTAGTCCCACAATGCACCAAACAATGGCATGCACAGATGGATTAGATGGGTGTGATTTGGTCAGACTAATAATATTGTCAATTTGGAAGATTTTATTTGGTATTAGGCAAGATCACAAAAAAGTGGAATGTGAAGATTTTCCCTATACTACTTGAGACAAGATTTTTGAAAATTTGAAGATGCACCACTAGGGTTTTGGGTTCATATGATTCTAAATTCATAAGAGAGCATGGTGGAGTTTCATCAAATTTATTTGATGAGAAAATATGCAAGAATGGCATAATTGACATTCCCATGCATTTTGGTTAATAGGAAGGTAGAATAAGAAGATGGTCTTATAAAACTTATTTGTGATGAAAAAGAGATGATAGAGGGCATGCATAACATTTACAAATTTTATTCGAGGAAGGTTTGGATTTATAGATAGAGTTGATGGTGGGTGTTGGCAAGTGACCAAGAATGTTAAGAAAAATAAAATGGGTGAATACAGTTTTGATTAGGGTTCAAAACATAGTTACATAAATGGGAGGCGGGCTCCAAGATGCACCAACAAGTGCATAGATAGCTAGAGCAGATCAAAAGGAAGAGGAATAGGTCATAGGATGGTCTCTGAACAATTAATTTCGAAAATTAAAAGTGTGGGCAAAAGTGCATCTGATAATAGTCAAATGGTCGTTGATCTGATTAGCCTCGGAAGCAGGGTTGAAACAATTAGAAGATGGCCTCCATTGACCAAGTGGTAATGGAAAGAATGGAAGAACACATGTCAAAGATGGGCTCTAGGAAGGTAGATTGTCATGGATAGAGCTTATGAGCTTAATACAAGTGTCTGAAAACTGAATCTATTAACAGAAGTGTAGATAGCCTGCACACAAGGTGTTTGATGAAATGTCTACAAGAGATGGTTTTTCTAAACTTGAGTGAATCCTTTTATGGTTGGATGGAGATGATTCTAATAACACCATGGGTGCTTTCCTTAGGCTAGTTTGATTAGTACTAAAATCCTCAAAAGGGAGCCCCTAATGCCTTATGGTAAGTCATTAGAGTTAGGATTTTAGGGTTGAGAGGAAAACATCAAAAATAAGTTTTATTTGAAGGATAGACTAAAAATAATCCATAAGGATGTCCCTACTGGACAAAATATTATTGGATAGGTTTTGAGTAGGTTAGGCCACAGGCCTTCCTGAAGATCATAACTACACACAAACATCATGGGTAAAGTCAAACAGAATCACACAAGGTCAACCCATCTCACAAAGCCAAGCAGTAGCAACCAATCTTGCATCACTAGTACAGGGACAGGGCAAATGCTCACTAATGATCATGCCATGGGAAAGTTTGAAATGAGTTTCAATAAGGGATGGAAGCTTCTGTAAAATAATTTTCAGAAACCCATGGAGACCTAAACATCTCCTTTATCAAGTTTTCTCAAAGGTGTTTTGAAAAACCACTTATCAAAGGTTTATAAAATAGTAATTTTATAAAATAGTGGGATTAAAACACTATGTCCCTGTAGTTTTATAAATACTAGTTTTGGTAAAGACCTTGTTTTGAAATGAGTCTTAGCTCCTATTTTTTTGAACATAAAACATTTTGAAAATATAGGAGGTTCCAAGATACTTTATTTTGAGAAAAGGCTTGTAGCACAAAAGATGGCCTGATCACAAGAACACGAGATTGAGTTGGGCCACAAACTTATTCTTCAAACTACACTCTTGCAAACATAATTTACACAACAACAGGGCAAACAGGCAAGAGATTTCAGTAAATCTAATTAAGCACAAATTTTTTTTTGTTGGCCCTCACTTTTTTGCATTACCCAAACTCTGCTTAAACAGGGTTACAAAAGTTGGGGCGTTACAGATCTTCCCCCTTAAAAAGAATCTCGTCCCGAGATTCCTGAGTGTAGTAGTAGAGTGGTGCAGAGACTAAGTTAAAGTTAGGCCTCAATGGTTGCTCTTCCAACTCACCGGTGATACTTTGAATTGCGTCAAAGACTTGCTTTTGCCAAAGGTGTAGATCGTCTTCATTTGCTGAAGTTGATGGCTGAAGAGTTGATGTTGCCGAAAGTATCTTCTCGAAACCTCGCTAGGAAAATTTTAAGGTTAGCGGGGTCAGGCTATCTAGTATGCCCGAAAAGATTCTACGAGAGTTAGAAGGTTATCAGCTTGCAATTGAGGTCTTGAAGAGTCGAGGCTTCTCGGGTAGCTTCTGTTGGCTTGGGGTCGTCGCTTCCTTCATGTAGCTTGATGGAGTCTTCAATTTTTGGTGTTGCGCCTTGAATCTTGATGTTGGTGTAGATCCTTCTGCCTTGAGCTTGGAGTGCTCTAGAGGTTGTAGATAATGGAGCTTGAGCTTCGGTCTTTCTAGTTACATCAGATCTATAGACTTAATTTTCCACACTTCCTAACTATCAGGGTACATGTTAGTCCTAATTGCAAGCATTCTTCTGCGTCTTTGAGTAGGTGAATGGCATCGTAGATCTTCTGGCTTCTTCATCTTTTTGCAGCCTCGACGATCTTGAAATAGGTTGGGGGTATGTCGACTAGACTTTGTATTGCGGACGTAAGTTAGTCTTGGTCTCATACTCACCTAGAGGTCAAAGGAGTTAATGATTGGGTTAGATATGTCTTCACTTCTTGTCGCTGCTTCTTCCTTCGGTATCTTCCATTGGCGGTGTCTATTCGAGGTCACAAACATGGAGAGGCTTCATGCTTGTAGTGCTTGGTCGAGATCAACTTGGCTTCATGTCGCGAGATCTTCTTAAATTTAAAGTTAGTAGAACTCTAAACTTAAGTTTAGGTGACCCAGGTTAGTAAAGTCTTTGCCTTCTAAGAATCTTCCATAGTCCAAGAGGGTCTATCTTGTGCTCCCTTGATGATATGGAGAGGTCTTCATGGGGCTTGAACACATAGCAAAACTTGTTGCACCAGATCTTGGGTACGTGTTACGGAAAGAGTTATATTCCACTAATAACAAGGTTAGAGTTAGATTTTTACTAATAAATTATGTATGCTACTCGGACATAAATAGGTGAGAGGGAAAACACATTTTAGTGAGGTTTCCTAATCGGGTTTTGCACACCAGAGGGTTTTTGAGGCTGAGAGGCCAAACACAAGCACAATCACAAGGTAACAATGCACACTCAAGAAACACACAAGGCAACCTTCAAACAATCATATCAAGCACAGGAGGTACTTCAGGTACCAAGAACACCTAATACTCGCGATATTTGGGGGTAGCTCAACCAAAACAATTGAGCTTATCCTATTCATCCTAAGGTCATGGTTGGCCATTTGTTGATGCCTTCTTTTTGTTGAATCTAGCTTCGGTTGATCTTGATGGTAGTCGACGGGGTAGCTGCAGTGTTGTTGAACCGTTGATGTTGAGTTGGGGAGTGTAGAGTTACATGTCTTCTTGAATCTCATCACATGGTGGTGAGGTCTTCAGAAGGATTGTTTAAGTGCACCATTTGTGGCACATTCGCCTGACAAACCTACTAAATACTAGTCAGCAACTGAGTACTTGGTCCTTGGCGACTGCAAAAGTGCGAGTCCAAGGAGGAACAAGGTCAGCTCCTTGACAGAGCCATTTGGTATGAACCAAAGGCAAATTAGTTTAACACTTCACGGGAGAGTATCCACAGGGGCATCATATAGGGATAAGCTGGGCGCCATGCTTCATACCCTGGGACTTGAGAGGCTTGAAGAAGTCTGAGTGAAACTTTTGCTTCATCTTCAATTGCTACGCTTCAGGTCTAATTGGAAACAGTCGTCCAATATTTAAATTTGAAGAGGATGAGACAAGATTGTAAAATCTTTAAAATCCTTGAAAAATTGGAGAGGTAAGATCAGAAGTTTTGAATGGGTAAGTAAGGTATAAGCCATACTATTGGCTATCTAAAGAAATAAGTTTGCAATTAGGTTACTCAAAAAGTAGTTTCCTAATTAACGCCCATGCTAACTAAGGTCTCCTATAGTCAGGATGGCTCTGATACCAACTCTGTGGGGACCCCGGATTAGCCATCTGGAGTACCTGATATGCATACAATTCACGATCCCATGATCAATGTGTCATGAATCCACATATCCGAGTTGATAACAGAATTACATCATCCTTTACAGTACCGAATAATATACTTACAATTGGTCACATGACCAAGTTTGATATTGCCACGCAGGGCAAGTCTACTATTGAGCAGCAGACACAAAGCAGCGTTGATGACCCACGTCATGCCTACTACCCTACATGCAACTGACTGGGAGATGTTCCTAGTTTGCACCGGCATCATCATAACCACCTTGTCCTTCCATTTTGTCTTCTCCATAGTCTGACCAAGTTAATAGCCAGGGACAAAGCCATGAGTACATTTGAATTGTACTCGCAAAACCATCTAAGGAGAGAGAGTTTGATATGCAGTATGGCTGTATCAAGGATAGGCTCTAGTCTAGTTTATTTTCTTCAAAAACACGGTTTTCTCTTGTCGATATAGCATGTCCAGAACCATGTTCTATGACATCTCTATATCCTTATTAAAAACATTAGCAAAATAGTTTTAGTAAAATCTCTAGGAAGGGGGAAACCCTTTTTATTTCAAAACCTAGGTCAATCAAACATGACAATCTCCATTCATAAAACTAGGTCAATCACACATGACCATCTCCAATTCATCGGCAGTACCCTACAAGTACTCCGAACCATACCCGTGCCACGGCAGTACCCTCCGAGTACTCCGTCCGACACTTTTCTCCATTTTTCTGAAAACCGCTTTTTAAAACCAAAACCAACATTGGGCAATGTAGTGATCTTTCCAACTGTCCATGACCGAGGACTCGGCTTATTCGAATAGATTTACACTCTGCAGAGGTTGTACACTTTACCCACACCATCCGAATACTCATCGTGTGGGCCTCATCCCCGCATAGCATCCTATGCCACGACAAGCACCCGATCAAAGCCTTTCGCTTATCTACCTTAGTATGGGGACCTACCCTATTGAGTATGTACCTCCCCAGCACACCCTGGCAGTCTAACTCCATGTTCGAGCGTAACTCCAGTGCCACGGTGGGAGACCCATAGTGTCTTCCAACGGCTCGGGATATGCCGTGATATGTGTTTCCTCCTTCCCGAGGACAATCCGGATTCTGGGGTACCGCGTACCCTTATATAGTTGTGAGGTGCCCCATACCAAAGCAAATAACTACTACGAGCTAAGCCCCGTCCCATACCAGGGTAATGTGGTTGCACGGGTTAATTATTCCGAACACTACAAAGAAACACCAATGTTTTTCTTATGAAACCAAACTTGTCTCTAACTCCGGGATGTTCATCGCCACCTTATTTTCAAAATATCATTTTGGAATCCATCAATGGAATAGCTTCCTATTCCAAGGTTTTCAAAGTCATTTTCAAACATCCCAATTGAGTGTTCCCAACCTAGAGTTTTGCACCAGGTTTTCCAAAGGTCATGATGCTAACCATCATGCCACTAATTCTGGGGAATAAGTAGGTGTCAAGATAGGGGTCATCCATGAGGATGATATCATTTGACTCGTGGAGCCAAGTCACCAACAATTGCTATTTATAGGCAATAGCAACAAAAAACAATGCATTTTCATAAACAGTAATAAATCATGGAATAAATAAAATTGGGATCAGATATGCAACAAGTTTAGATGGCTTGCATTTCTCAGCTTGTCCCTGGTATTCTCCTTGATAATCAAATACTTCCCCTTCCTCGATACTCTCAGTGTTGTTCGATCTAGCACCGATAAACAATGACAGCATATAAGCACACAAGCATTCACAAAGCACACACCACAACAGCACACATTCCACACCAAACAAGTATCAGAAACAAACAAGTTTAGATACTGAAGAAAACTTCAAGGTTTTATTACTATAGCTACTTATATTAATTAAGAGGGTTTCTATTTACAAGTAAACCCTAGTTTGCCCAAAACAACTTGCAGGTACCTAGGTTTGCTCAGAAATTGCAACCAGCATACCAATAGAAAGGTTTCAATTTTCTGAGTCCAACAAAGGTGGATTCACTCAAAAATGATTTGCTGTTATTTTCCTATGAATTATCTAATACAAAAAATGGCTGAAAGTGTAATTAAAATCCTAGATATTATCTGTGATTCAGAAAAATGTACCATTTGAGGTTTTGCAAGTGGTTGCAGTACATGATCCATGAAAATTGGACTCATGCCAAAATCAAGCATAATATAGGATTAATAATCTAAATAAGACAATATCACCTAGAGAGCATAATAATTACTATTGCAGTTCCATACATCTCAAAATAACAAACCTAGTTCCACAAGCAAGATATTACATCAGAGAATCACTGAAAATTGGAAACACAACATTTTCATCTACATAACTTCATATTTGAAATTTTGAGTGAAAAAGGATTAGATCTACTCATTTAATTATCAAACAATCTACAGGGATCATAAAACATGCATGCAGTCCCACTGGATTGATCTTGAAATAAGGGGTTCATGAAAATTGGAATCACTCAATTTGGATGCTTGGTTATTTTTCTATTAATTTTACAAGTTGCAGATTTATACTAAAGCTTAACAGAACACAAAAAAAAGTTCATCGGGCTGAATCTCGCCGATCTGGGCCGAACCTCACTAAGCCGGCCCAATTCACTCCGCAGCGCTGGAGTTGACGCTCAGAAAAAAAAGACGATGACAAGCGGGCCGCTGGCGTCGGTGAGGGAGAAGCCACGCGGGACACTGACAAACGGGTCCTGCGCATCAGCAGCTGAGTCAATAGGGAAAATTCAATCGACCGCTGGATTGAGATCCAATGGCCAGATTTGACTTGACCAAAAACTGGCGGCGCAAACAGAGGGAGACGGTGGTGCTCACCGGAGGGCTACCGGAGTGCCACCGGAGTTCGCCCAGGGGCTTGCCTGGATGTGCTGCTGGGTCGAGGAAGACCACAACGATGCCGCCTTTCTCGTGGAACCACTCGCGTACGCCGAAAAGGTTCAGAGCTTGAGGTTCATCGGGCGGCCGTCGCGGGCGGACGAAGCCGAGCATGAGGCCATGTCATCCGGCGTCCCTGGAAAAAAATAGAAGGAGGCATGAGCATCTAGGGAGATAGGGAAGTTCATAGGAGTAAATGGTAGGTCGAGGGGCGGCTTGTGCCAAGCTAGCGGTGGCGAGGCGGTCACGGTGGTGCTCAGGTCGGCGGCGGACTGGGAGAGAGCGAGGGAAGGGAATTGGTGCTCAGTCTGGGGGTTTATCTGGGAGGGAGGAGGTGTCTTGGTGAGTGAGAGGGGCGCCCCGGATGCTTAAAACCGGCGAGGCCGAGCTCTGCCACGACGTGGCCTTCACGGACAGGCGGTGGAGCGCGGCGAGCATGGCCAGGGGCTCTAGGACAAGAGAGGGGGTGGGACTGCGCTAGAGGTTCAAGTTTCATGGGGCGAGTTCCTTGGTGAGGGGGCATGGTAGGAGGAGATCGGATGGCTCGGGGAGAGGGTGCCGATTCAGCGCATGCCACGTGCTCGACGCAATGCTGGCCTTCAGAGCACGGTCGAGTGCGGTCGCGAGGAAGCGGGTAATGACTAACGGTTGCTCGGGTGTGACAAAGGATAGAGAGGAGAGGCTATTGGCGTGGTGGCTTGGGCAGAGGAGATGGCTTATGCCATAAGGCATGCCAATGGCGGTTCTAGGGCACTAGGGAGAGATAGGGGTTTAGTTAGCCCTAGGGGCTTCCAGGTAGGGTCAGGGGGTGTGTAGTGTTGATGGTATGTGCATGCTTACTGCCTGGAAGGAATGGTGTAGGTTAGAGAAAGATTTGCTAAATCCTTGAAAGGACATATATGGGCTTCTCTTCCTCCCTCTTCCAAGCACTAGAGGACAAGATGAATAGTGCTACAGGACCATTTCGACCAGAGTGGGATGAAGGTGGCTGAAGTGGTCAAAGCTAGGGTTTGGTGAAGTTTCAAATGAATTTGAAATAATTAGGAAAAAGTGTGGTGAGTAATGCATGCATGAGGCAAAGTTTTGAATTTTGGGTTAGTCCCACATTGCACCAAACAATGGCATGCACAGATGGATTAGATGGGTGTGATTTGGTAAGACTAATAATATTGTCAATTTGGAAGGTTTTATTTGGTATCAGGCAAGATCACAAAAAAAAGTGGAATGTGAAGATTTGCCCGATACTACTTGAGACAAGATTTTTGAAAATTTGAAGATGAACCACTAGGGTTTTGGTATCATATGATTCTAAATTCATAAGAGATCATGGTGGAGTTTCATCAAGTTTATTTGATGAGAAAATATGCAAGAATGGCATAATTGACATTCCCATGCATTTTGGTTAATAGGAAGGTAGAATAAGAAGATGGTCTTATAAAAATTATTTGTGATGAAAAAGAGATGATAGAGGGCATGAATAACATTTACAAATGTTATTCATGGAAGGTTTGGATTTATAGACAGCGTTGATGGTGGGTGTTGGCAAGTGACCAAGAAGGTTAAGAAAAATAAAATGGGTGAATACAATTTTGATTAGGGTTCAAAACATAGTTACATAAATGGGAGGCAGGCTCCAAGATGCACCAACAAGTGCGTAGATAGTTAGAGCAGATCAAAAGGAAGAGGAATAGTTCATAGGATGGTCTCTGAACAATTAATTTCGAAAATTAAAAGTCTGGGCAAAAGTGCATCTGATAATAGTCAAATGGTCATTGATCTGATTAGCCTCGGAAGCAGGGTTGAAACAATTAGAAGATGGCCTCCATTGACAAGGTGGTAATGGAAAGAATGGAAGAACACATGTCAAAGATGGGCTCTAGTAAGGTAGATTGTCATGGATAGAGCTTATGAGCTTAATACAAGTGTCTGAAAACTGAATCTATTAACAGAAGTGTAGATAGCCTGCACACAAGGTGTTTGATGAAATGTCTGCAAGAGATGGTTTTTCTAAACTTGAGTGAAACCTTTTATGGTTGGATGGAGATGATTCTAATAACACCATGGATGCTTTTCTTAGGCTAGTTTGATTAGTACTAAAATCCTTAAAAGGGAGCCCCTAATGCCTTATGGTAAGTCATTAGAGTTAGGATTTTAGGGTTGAGAGGAAAACATCAAAAATAAGTTTTATTTGAAGGATAGACTAAAAATAATCCATAAGGATGTCCCCACTGGACAAAATATTATTGGATAGGTTTTGAGTAGGTTAGGCCACAAGCCTTCCTGAAGATCATAACTACACACAAACATCATGGGTAAAGTCAAACAAAATCACACAAGGTCAACCCATCTCACAAAGCCAAGCATTAGCAACCAATCTTGCATCACTAGTACAGGGACAAGGCAAATGCTCACTAATGATCATGCCATGGGAAAGTTTGAAATGAGTTTCAATAAGGGATGGAAGCTTTTGTAAAATAATTTCAGAAACCCATGGAGACCTAAACATCTCCTTTATCAAGTTTTCTCAAAGGTGTTTTGAAAAACCACTTATCAAAGGTTTATAAAATAGTAATTCTATAAAATAGTGGGATTACAACACTATGTCCCCATAGTTTTACAAATACTAGTTTTGGTAAAGACCTTGTTTTGAAATGAGTCTTAGCTCCTATTTTTTTGAACATAAAATATTTTGAAAATATAGGAGGTTCCAAGATACTTTATTTTGAGAAAAGGCTTGTAGCACAAAAGATGGCCTGCTCACAAGAACACAAGATTGAGTTGGCCCACAAACTTATTCTTCAAACTACACTCTTGCAAACATAATTTACACAACAACAAGGCAAACATGCAAGAGATTTCAGTAAATCTGATTAAGCACCAAAAAGTTTTTGTTGGCCCTCACTTTTTTGCATTACCCAAACTCTGCTTAAACAGGGTTACAAAAGTTGGGGCGTTACACTCGATCTCCCAGCGGATAATCTCCGGAACCTCACATGGTATCACTCTACCACGAAAAGTGGGAGGGGCCAAGTCCAGCATTCGGGAGAGGCGGGAAAGCTGGTCGCCGAAGTACTCGGTTTCATTGTCATAGGGAGTCCTCATCTTGGTGAAAGCCATCGAAACTCTGAAAGAAAAATAGTGATAATAAACGAAGGTGATAAGCCTTACGAGGAAATAAAACAAACTGAATTTATAAAACATTAAATTTTTAAGAAAAACATCTAAAGTGTAATGATACCATTTTGGTACCACTTTGGGGTTTCCTAGTCTATTCCAAACCTAGGGTCTCGATCCTATAGGCAACACTATGCTCTGATACCATTTTGTAATGACCCACCTTTGGATTAAGGTGGAACACCTGTGTTAAGTGCTATTCCCTGGATCACTGATAGCACCACAGTACAAAATATATTATTCATTGCATAGTATCAAAGATTACAACGCAGATCCTGATACACAAGTCTTTAAACCTTACAACTAGCTTAGTCACATAGACTAGCTCAAAATACAGAGTTCAACACATCATAACACAACAGAAAATAAGGTAGCAGTGAGCCTCCATCTTCACCATGCGCCACATGCAGTCATGTTGGAATGTAGACTTGAGATCCTATCAACTTACTCCTCCTCGGAATATCCTGCATATTTTAATATGCAGCCCCATGAATGGGGGTCAGTACAATAATGTACTGGCAAATGACACATATTTGGTGGCTGTTATGAAGAGACTATTCTACATGATATTTGGCTGGTGGAGCTTTTGGCTGAATTGCATAAAGCAAATTTTATCCTATCATTTTCCAAATAAAAACTTTTTTAATCATTGAAAAACTTTGAAGGGACACATGGTTAAATCCACCATGAGCACCAAAGTCACCTAGTTAAATCCACCATGATGACCCCATGAGGTTAAGTCCACCACATGGTCCTGAGATAGTTTCTTAACAAATTTTAATCATTCTGAAAAGGTGAGGAGACTCTTCCGTACATCCATGTCTAGGAACTCAAATTGTCCATAACCGGGGACACGGCTAATCGATTAGTTTTACACCCTGCAGGGGTTGTGCACTTTCACCTTAAGACCCATTCTACCCAGAGAGAAGAATGAGAGAAGACCTTTCAGAAGGAGAGAGCAACCATACTAGCAAGACCCGTTCCTAAATACCACCGATGTCAAGCAAACAGGTTGAACCCTCACATCATACTCAATCAAGACAGAGCCAATAATGTCATAAGGCTGCCCTGGAAGTTCACTAAAAGCAAGGAAGACATGGTAGTCTCTTTGTTCCTGGGTGGCAAACCACAAGTGTACTAACCCTCAGGTTACCACCACATACTCTGGCTAAGTCCGCCAGGTATGTAGCCTTGAGTAGCCACTCAACATCGCCTCCATCAACAAACCAATCCACCCAGGTGATTCATTTTAGTTGAAGTTCTTAATTTGTTCACAAAACAACTTTAACAAGGTGACCATAGCATTGGCAACAATTTTTCAACTAAAGCTACAACGTAACAGGGGTGGGTTCAAGGGCGGCTATACACTACTAGGATCTAGCTTTGCAAAGCTTCACTTTGAGAACCAACATATCATGCATACTAGTAGAAAGACACTAATGCATATAGTAAAATGGGTAGAAGCATCTGTGTCACTTGCCTTGGCCACAACCAGCACACTCACAACAATCACAACTGTAGCTCAGCTCCTCCTCACAATCTAAACAAGCATAGATACAAGAAATAAACACACAAGTTCCAAATGGCAATCATAGACATGTATGCATGCATATGGCCATTTAATTTCACACACATTATTTTGTGTGAAAATGTTGCATATATGGTTCTCTGATGTTTAGAAAACATGTGTGAGGTTAGGGTAGCTTTTTAAACCTTTAGAATGCAATAGGGTAATTTTAGGCATTTTAAAATAGGACTAAATGCCTTCCAAAAATGGTTCTGGTTTGGAAATGTTTTGAGAAAATTTGGTTATGAACCCACTGGATAGAGGACAGTAATACAAAGCTACTGCAAGTGCTTTCACTCCAAAAACATTTTTAGAAAACAAATGGTGATCAAAATAGTGGTTTGGTTAAATTTGAAGGTAGCAAGTGTGTGCACGTTTCGAATTTGAAAGTTTCTGATTGCAGGGTGTTCTACAAGTTCTGAGGAATCTAGAGACTACAAATTTGAAAAAATTGGATGTGCAGAACAAAAACTATGAATTATTTGGTGCAAATAGGCATTTAATGGCATTTGAAATTCATTTCCAAATTTTATACAGTAACTGACAAGGATATAGATAATAGAGCCTGTCAGTTGAGTGCCCCTGAGGCCCGTTAAGCTAGGCCCAATTGTAACACTAGTCGAAATACGAGTTCATGTCGTATGTCGATATTGCAATCTGTATCGGAACCCTCCTGATCCTTGAGACCTGGCCACCTATATATAGGGGCCAGGAGAGGACGGAGAGGGGCAGATTGAGAGTAAGCCAAAGTCCACCTTATGTTTACTTTCGATACACACCTTGTTTGACTGATTTTACCTTCGAGTTCATCCGATGCCCTACTCCCCCGATCCTAAGTCCTTGATCTAGGACATTTGTCGAGTTAACCCTCGTCAATTCGCGCCGACCGTGGGGACTCTGGGCGTTGGAATCATGAATTCGATGGCTTTTTCGCTTTTAGCCAATAGCAATCCAGAAGTCGACGAAAGTCAAGAGATAGAGTTGACGATCAGAAGTCTAAGCTTCTACGTCGGACCTTTGGGTTCAACTCGCCTTTCAGATCTGGCGAAATCGGGTCCGTCGGCAAGTAAAGCCGAGAGAATCACAATGTCTAGATCATCCGTGGGCTCTTCTAGCCAGGTAAACTCGTCGGTCAGTCTCACGGCAACAGAAAATATGCAAAAAGGACTCGAGGAATTGGACGAAACTTGCGGAAAGCCCGACATGGAAGCAACAGTGGTTAAGCCACACGATAGTCCAAGGGATTTCGCCACCAGAAGTAGTGGTGTATCCAGAAGCGTACACCAGTTATGTGTCATTATCACTGAAGCAGCAGAAGAGAATAATCACGAAGGCAACGAAGAGGTCGACATGCAAGTCGACAAACCGAGGAGTAACAGCAAGAAGGAAAAGGAGAAAATTCATGTCTCAACCGGAGAGTGGAGAATCATCATGTCAGCCATCAATCATGGCATGGAAGTACCTGCAGATTCAAGGAGAGAAGGTCTGATGGGATATCAATACGTGCTGCACCAGCATAGAAAGAAGTTACGGGAGGAAAGAGACATGTTTATGAGAAGCCAAGATAACAACAACACATCAAGTGGAGGATATTGGGATGAGTACAGCGAGGCATCAGAGTCCAGCATGGAGAGGCACAGAGACCCGAAGCATAGCAAGAGGACAACAGCACGGACAATAGAAGAAATCTATACGAAAAGCCTAAGCGCGCACCCACCAGAGGAGGAAGAGGAATTTGTGCAAGAAACACCAGAAGCAGCATTGGTAGCAGCACATGCATACCTACTAACCACACAACCAAAGCCTGGAGACCCGCGGGAGCACATGCTTCAAGCCGCAATACGAAGCCTCGGGTTGATAGAAGACAAGCTAAGGGGAAATCTTGTAGAGAAAAAGGCGACACATCGTAAGGAAAGGCGAAAGGAAAGACAAAACCCTACGCTCTTACATACAACGCTGGAGTGTAATCAAAAATTCACCAGAAGACATCTCCGACGAGAGAGCAATAGATGCTTTTTTGGCTGGCCTTCATCGTTCGGACCTCGTGGAAGAGATAGGGAGAACATAGCCAAGGACAGTGTCTGAATTAATGGAAGTAGCCAACAGATTCGCCGATGGAAAAGATGCATATAACAACAAAAGGGGACGTTCACCAGAAGTCAACAGAGCAAGCAGGCAAAGGCGAAGATACCGCAACGGAGATAGCCACGCAAGGCGAAATCAGATAGCCGCAGGGTATGAAAGAAGAGACGAGGAAAGCTACGAAAACAGGGAGTTCCAGGCAAGAGGTAATCATGTAGTAGAAAAACCAAAGTACTCTGGCCCATCGGCGGAGGACATGCTCTACGGACCTTGTCGAATCCACTATACGTACCTAGATGGGAAGAGAGTTTCTAACCATCAGATGAAGGATTGCAGATCCTTCTTGAGATTGCAAAGTGCCATGGACTCAAATCAAGTAGCATGGCAGGGAAAGAAGAGTATGAGTCAAGGATACCAAGTACAGCAACTAGCGAAACATCTGGAGTCGAAAGTTATATATCTGCAATGATTCAACCAGTGCCAAAATCCAAGAAGGAGCTGAAGAGCATATCCAGACAAGTAAACCTAGCTATATCATCACCACCAGCCACTACAGAGTACCTGCAGTGGTCCGATCAAAAAGTCAGGTTCAGCAGAGCAGACCACCCGAGGAAAGTGCCCAGACCGGGGCACTCACCGATGGTGCTAAAGGCGCAAATAGGGGGATATGATATCAGGAGAGTATTCATGGAAGTAGGAAGCGGCATAAACTTAATATATGCAAGAACTCTGAAGGCAATGTGCATCTCACTGGAAAGTCTAAAGCCAACAGATTGTTCTTTCCACGGAATAGTACCAGGAGGCGCAAATTACCCTCTCGGAAAAATAGAACTCGACGTTTGCTTCGGCAATAGCAACAATTATCGCAGAGAGAAGATGGAGTTTGAAGTCATGGACTGGCCTTCACGGTATCATGCAATCCTGGGGCAACCAGCATTTGCAAAGTTCATGGCAGTACCTCACTACGCATATCTCACGCTCAAAATCCTAGGACCCAAAGGAACAATCATGGTACAAGGCAGCTTTGAAGTATCCAACACTTGTGATAAAGAATTCAACAGGCTGGCGCAAACCTTCGGCATGACAGCAGAGTACGCAAGACTGAAAGGCGAAACTGTCCACAACGTGCTACCCGACGTCGGACGATCCCTGCCAGATCAGGCTTTCGATGCAACCCAAGACTCAAAGAAAATACAGGTCCACCCCACGGACCCGAACAAAACCACCTCCATAGCAGTAAACTTGGATCCCGCATAGGAAAGCGCGCTCGTCGAGTTCCTCCGTGAGCGCTGGGAAATCTTCGCCTGGTGTCCTTCAGACATGCCAGGGGTTCCCAGGGAACTCGTCGAGGATGCACTAAATGTGGATCCTAAAGCAAAGCCAGTCAAACAACCACTGCGACGATTTGACGAACCCAAAAGGAAAGCAATAGCATCCGAGTACACAGGCTAGAAAATGCCGGATTCATCCAAGAAATCAAGTCATCAACCTGGGTATCTAACCCAGTCATTGTACCCAAGAAAAACATAGACGTACAAAGAGTGTGCGTCGACTACACATCTCTCAACAAGCACTGTCCAAAGGATCCCTTCCCCCTACCTCGCATTGATCAGATAATAGACTCAACAGCGGGGTGCGCAAGGCTTTCCTTCCTAGATGCATATTCTGGTTATAACCAGATCAAACTAAAGAAAGAAGACGAGAAAAAGACAGCTTTCATCACACCATACGGCGTGTTCTGTTATCAAGTCATGCCCTTTGGCCTAAAAAGCGCAGGAGCAACCTACCAACAGATGATGCAAAACTGCCTCGGAATCCAAATAGGACGCAACATCCAAGTCTACATCAACGACGTGGTCATCACCATAAGAAAAGAAGAGTCGCCGATTAGTGACTTGGCAGAAACTTTCGACAATCTAAACAGGTACAAACTCAAGCTCAACCCTACAAAATGTTCTTTCGGCGTATCAGCAGGCAACTCCTGGGGTTCCTGGTATCGGCAAGGGGAATAGAGGCAAACCTAGAAAAGATTCAAGCAATCCTAACAATGGGGAAACTAACAAAACTGCACGACGTACAGAAGCTTGCAGGACGAGTCGCGACACTAAGTCGATTTGTTGTTCGGTTGGGAGAGAAAGCACTCCCTTTCTATGCACTCATGAAAAAGTCAGATGACAAATTTGAATGGACAGAAGAGGTAGACGTAGCTTTCGCGCAGTTGAAAAAAGTGCTCTCCACACCACCAGTGTTGGTCGCACCAAACAAAAAAGAGCCACTACTACTGTACATCGCAGCAACACATCAAGTGGTGAGTACATTATTGGTAGTCGAAAGAAGTGAAGAGGGAAAAGCTCACGGCATCCAGAGGCCAGTATATTTCGTCAGCGAAGTACTATCTCCAACAAAACAGAGGTACCCGCACTACCAAAAGCTCGCATATAGTTTATTCACAACAGCACGAAAACTACGGCAATATTTCGCGGTGCAGCCAATTATAGTGGTTAACGAAGCACCACTGTCCAACATATTGAACAACCCTTCAGCAACAGGATGTGTCTCCTTATGGGGAATTGAATTATCACCCCTGGACATCACGTATGAAAAGCGAAAGGCGATCAAATCACAAGTTTTGCCAGACTTCACAACAGAGTGGCTAGAGTTACAAAACACAGGACCGCCAGATCTATCAAGCGTATGGACAATATACTTCGACGGATCAAAAAGAGTCCAAGGCGCAGGAGCAGGAGTGGTCCTGATATCACCACAAGGCGACAAGTTGAAGTATGTGTTAAGGATGAGTTTTCCTCAAGCTTCTAATAACAAAGCCGAATACGAGGCTCTGCTCCATGGAATGAAAATGTCCAAAGCATGCGGGGCAACTCGATTGAAAATATTTGGAGACTTGAATCTCGTCGTCCAACAAGTGATGAACAAGTGCGACGCCATCAGTGACAATATGACAGCATACAGAAACCTATACTATCATCTAGAGGGAACATTTGATGGATGCGAAGTTTTGCACATCAGCAAGGCCAGTAACGAGGAAGCCGACAATCTAGCAAACATCAGGTCCCAGTGTTTAACCATACCGCAAGGAGTCTTTTGGGAAGAAATCATAGAAAGGTCAATAAAGAACAACAAAACTTTGACTACAGAGGAACAAGGCCAGCACCAAGAAACATACTCGGGGGCTAGAAAAGCATGCACAACAGAACCAGAAGAAGTCATGATGATCGAAGAAACTTGGATGCAGCCATACTTGGCATACATGATAAACAAAGCACTACCCGTAGATACAGTACAAGCAAAAAGGATAATACGACGATCCAAGGCTTTCGTCGTGTTACAAGGAAAACTATACAAGAAAAGTATAACAGGTGTCTTGCAACGATGCGTCACTCCTCAAGAAGGGCAAAAAATCTTAAAGGACATCCACGCAGGAGTATGCGGGCATCATGCTAGCAGCAGAGCCATCGCAGCAAAAGCCTTTCGTGCAGGGTTTTACTGGCTAACAGCCATTGAAGACGCGAAAGATATAGTGAGGAAGTGCAAAGCTTGTCAACGTTTCGCATCTCGACCACACGCGCCAGCAGCAGAATTGCAACCAATACCACTATCCTAGCCCTTCGCACAATGGGGTCTCGACATCATAGGAAAATTGCACAAATCTTGGCCAGGAGGGCATGTTTACATGCTAGTGGCAGTCGACAAATTCACCAAGTGGGTAGAGGCCGCCCCCGTAACAACCCAAGATTCTATAGCCGCAATCAACTTCATCAAGTCCATAATTTTTCAATTAGAGTACCACACAGCATCATCACAGATAATGGGACAAACTTCACATCAAAGGAGTTCAAGATTTACTGTGAAAGTTTGGGAATAAAATTGAAATTCGCATCTGTAGTGCATCCAAAGACAAATGGGCAAGTCGAGAAAGCCAATGGCTTAATATGCAACAGGATAAAGAAAAGGTTGTTAGCACCCCTTGAGAAAGCCAAACACGCATGGGTAGATGAGCTACCCTCCGTACTCTGGAGTCACCGAACTACACCTAACGTAGCTACTCAAGAAACGCCCTTCTTTCTAGTCCACGGCGCAGAAGCCGTGCTTCCAGTCGAGATCACCCATGATGCTCCAAGAATCGCGGCGTATGATGAGACAACTTCCACAGAAGCACTTCAGGATGATGTCGATGCACTCGACGAGGCAAGAGACGTAGCACTCGCCAGAGCCACACAATATCAGCAAAATCTACGAAACTACCACAGCAGTCGAGTTCGACCATGATCTTTCGTGGTGGGAGATCTAGTCTTACGACTCAAGTAGGACGGTCATGGAAAATTGGAGTCCCCATGGGTGGGACTATACACCGTGACAGAAGTGATACCAGGAGGAGCTTATCGACTACAAGACAAGAAAACAGGGAAAGACGAGAGCAACTCGTGGAATGCAGAGCAACTATGGCGGTTCTACGCATAGAAGACATAAGGCGACAAAGAACTTTCGAGTTATGACCCTCTGAACCCAGAACATGAGGCCACAGGTCGGGTTCTTTGGGTCAACTTGACAATATGTATAAGTATTTTACTTTCCACTCGGGGGCTCAGACCCTCGAGTCGTACGAAATAAAGTTAACAAGTTATTAAGATTTGTGATTATCTGAGACATACTACTAGGTTGTTCGCAACCCGATATTCGGCAAAAATACACATGGTTCAAAGGAACCCGATAATACATTAAGTGCATACCTCGGAACGATGATCCGTTCCCATGGTCTATTAATAAAGCAGGCACAAAATATAATCCAACACGACTACTTATTACAGATAGCATGAGAAAGGACAACTAGGAAAAGAGATTACATAAAGGGAGAATTTAGTGAAACTGCACTTCAGCTTCGTACTCCTTCTGGCACTGAGTACAGTCGTAGATCCTCACGTCAAACTTCGACGTACCAATGTGGAAGTCGAAAGTCATGAAGAAACCTTGGTGGAGGTCATGGTCTTCTGCAAATTGCGACCAGCCGCCCTTGAAGTACATCTCGCCGGCCCCATCGTACCAGACCTCCACTTCATAGGGAGTTCCTCCCCTAGAGTGTTCACGAAGAATCGCTTCCCGTAGCTCTCGCCCGTCCATAAACTTGGTAAACTTCAGCGACACCCGCTGAATCTCGCGGCACTGAGCACCGACGATGCAGAAGGACTACACTCTGGGCGGCGGAGGAGAAGCATTATGAGGATGAGCGCTTGGACCTAGCGCAGCAGATGAAACCTTGGGCTTATTATTGCTTCCCACCGGGCGGCCGGGGTGCCGTTTCATCGGAGCGGACGACGAGGCTGCCACAGCTGGGATTGTAGGCTTGTTCTTACTGCCACGGGGGCGGCCGCGACCTCGTTTCTCCACCGGGGCACCGATATTCAGACGCGATCCACTTGCATCGGCCATGGAGACAAGTGTTGGGAAGGAAAAACCTTAGATGCGATGAGGAAGAGGAAGATGATGCTGCGGAGGAAGAAACTAATGAATGAATTAGGGTTTTTACCCTCGCCAAACATGCTTTATTTATAAGTACACACTAATGGGCCTCTGCAGAGGCAAGGTCCAAAGTATATTTATGGGCTTTTATATTCTGCCCAGAGCAGACGATAAAGAAGCATCAACGTATCAAGAGAAAAGATACGTACAAAAAGAAAAGAAAAGAGAAAGTATCTATCAAGAAGCACAGCATACCTCGTCTTGGACTCGGGGGATTACGTCATAAGGAAAGAAGAGAAGAATCATTAAAGTGCGAATCATATCGAAAAATATCGCAAGAGACAGTATATGGAACAGGTATGTCTATATTTTTGAGCCTATACCCGAAAAAATTCGGCTATAGCCACGGTGGCTACTCCCATCGGGAGCGCTATCACGCACCCGATAGAAAGAAGTCGACAAAAGAAAGATGGGAAATTGAAGCCAATGATAAAGAACCAGCTGGTAGACAAGTGGTTTAGGCAGAATCGGCTACATTTCGTCAACAACGAACTTCGACTACATTGTCGACAAAATAAAGATCGATTACTCCCATCGGGAGCTATTTATGAGAGTTAAAAAGGATAACTCGAATATTTTGTATATTTAAACAGTCAAACAAGGCTGCGACATATGATTCTCGAGTTGCGTCATCACGACAAAACTTGAATGCCGTGGTTGAAATATATCATGAAGGTAAGACCCCAGGATCTGTCCTGTGTGGCCTGGTATACGCACATGGATGCGCTCTGCTGGTACTTATCCGTGTCTACGACGCGAAGAAAATCCTGGTGGATGCACTGGGTACCCTAAGAACCACTGTGATTCATTCTTTGTAAGTCCTAAATGCAGCAAAAGAATGGGTTTGACCGGTTTCCCGAATTCAAGTCCAAGGGGATTGAATTTGAAGTAGGTGACAAGTATCTGTTCCGGCAGTTAACTGGCCTCTTGATCCATCAGAGTTGTCAGGCTTGTTCATCAAAACCCCTTGCAAGACATTATAATAAAAAGATATGTTGAAAGACCAAGTCGAAGATTTGAAGATATGAAGAAGTCAAGTATTGATCAAGTCAAAGATTTGAAGATCTAAGATTCAACCCGAATCTGCGATTCTGGTAGAATCTCGGGGGCTACTGACAAGGGTATAGATAATAGAGCCCGTCAGTTGAGTGCCCCTGAGGCCCGTTAAGCTACGCCCAATTGTAACGCTAGTCAAAATACGAGTTCATGTCATTTTTCGATATTGTAATCTGTATCGGAACCCTCCCGATCCTTGAGCCCTGGCCACCTATATATAGGGGCCAGGAGAGGACGGAGAGGGGTAGATTGAGAGTAAGCCAAAGTTCACCTTACGTTTACTTTCGATACACACCTTGTTTGACTGATTTTACCTTCGAGTTCATCCGACGCCCTACTCCTCCAATCCTAAGTCCTTCATCTAGGACATTTGTCGAGTTAACCCTCGTCAGTAACATTGTAATGTTTCTGCATATTTGGATTCTACACTTTGCAAGGATTCCAGAGATATAAAGTTTGCAAATTTTGGACTGGTAGATTATTTTCTATTGAATTTACAAGATCTGTACTGAAACAAGCATTTGAAATTCGAATTTGAATTCAATTTGACCGGGGGTTTGACTGGAGGCTGACTGGACCTTGACGTGGCGCAATGCCATTGGATGGTACCGTTTCGGTTAAAGGCTTGTGATCTGGGCCGAACGATTAAGATCCGATGGCTAGAAAAGAAGAGAGGGGTTGCTCACCAGGGGAATTAGGGTTTGGTTGCCGGCGGTGAGCTTCGGCTCAGGAGGTGGACGGCGGCGTGGCTTCGGTGGTCAACTACGGCGAGGAGGTAGCGGACTAGATGTAGCAGGTCACGGCAAGCTCGAGGATGCGGTCAGCGTCGTCGACTGCGTCCTGCCGTGGAGGAGAAGTGCGGCCGGAGTCTGCACGGCATCGGTGCGCTCATGTGGATGATGCCTGCGATGATTTCCTGCGAGAAGAAGGGGGCCAAAGACATCAGAGGGTGCGCCAGGAGGAGAGAAAGAGGAAGGGACCAGAGGAAGGGCGCTAGGATTCCTCAACGCGATGGATTAGACGACGAATGCCGTCGGAGTCTATGGTGCTCCGGCGTAAAATTCTTGCAGCCTGGCGGTGGTTCTAAAGCGGGTAAAAAGGGAGAGAAGAGAGCGGAGCGAGGGGGTCTTATAGGGGGGCTCGAGCGAGCCATTGCTGCACGGGAGGAGTGGGGAAGGTGGCGAGGTGGGCGTGGACGTGCGCGGGAAAGTAGGGGCTGGAGGTTGAGGGAGATCCTGATAGGTGGGCTCCACCTGTCAGTGGGGGAAACGAGAGAGGGTGCATACCCCTTCGGGTTTTTGCCCGGGTGGGCTATGGGCTGCCTCCAGGCCTGGGCTAGAATGGCTCCATGAGGCCCTTTTTTCATTTTATTTTTTTATTTTGTTCTCTCCTTTTCTTTTTCTATTTTGTATTTCTTCATATCTTCTGCATTTTAGTTCCAAATTAAATCAAACCAACTTGTAAAATTTTCTAGAATTCAAAATTTCAATGCAAGACAGCAAGTGACATATTCTCATGATAAAACTAGTTTTCAAGAAAACTTTACTAATTTGACAAAAATGGTTTTATTTGCAGAATGCAAAATAGGATTAGGGTTTTCAAATAACTCTTTGAAATCAGGGAAAATACTTTATGATATTTTGAAATTCATTTTCAAACACCTTGTTGGTAATGCATACTTTCTTTTGTATAAATCATTTTGTAAATATTCCCTTTGCAAGATAGCTTGCATAGGTTTGAATTAATACAAAATAGTATTTTGAAATTCCATTTCCTCAAAGAGTTCTTCAAGGAATAATAGAAATTTTTGAAATAGATTTTGTAATAAAGTTTTTAATTAAACTCAAAAAGTTTTTAAATCCTTGTGATATTTCAATCAAACAAACAAAACAATTTTTTCATTCCAAAATTTGATATAAAAACTTGGGATGTTACAATAAAAGTGCTGAAATTTTTTGAAGTATGGGAGACAATGGTCCTACTACCTTTGATAGTAGTGACTTTGATCTTGATGGTTGCAATATCTCTAAAGTAATTATGTTCTTACAAAAGCTTGCTAGAAGTCCTAATGCTAGTGCTATGAATATGGCTTTTTCAAAACATATTACAAATGCTCTCATGCAAATTAGAGAGGAAAAGTTAAAACAAAAAGTTTCTATTCCTAGAAAGTTAGAAGATGGTTGGGAGCCCATCATTAAGATGAAAGTTAATGATTTTGATTATAATGCTTTATGTGACCTTGGTGCCAGTATTTCTGTTATGCCTAGAAAAAATTATGATATGCTTGGTTTACCACCTTTAGAAAATTGTTATGTGGATGTCCATCTTTCTAATATTGCTAAGAAGAAACTTTTGGGGAGGATTAATGATGTTCTTATTATGGTTAACAATAACCTTGTCCCCGTTGATTTCCTTGTTGTGGATATTGAATGCAATGCTTCTTGTCCTATTATTTTGGGAAGACCTTTTATTAGAACTGTTGGTGCTATTATTGATATGAAAGAATGTACTATTAGATATCAATTCCCACTCAAGAAATGTATGGAACACTTTCCTAGAAACAGAAAAAAGCTACCTTTTTATTCTATCATTAGAACAAGTTATGATGTTGATGCTCCTTCACTTGAAAATACTTGATTCTTACTTTCTGCGCCTAGCTCAAAGGCGTTAAAGGAAAGCACTCTTGGGAGATAACCCATGTTTTCTTTCAGTACTTTTTCTTTTGTTGAGTCCTGGAAGTTGTTACTACTCTAATGACCTCTCCTTATCATTTTTATTTTGTTTTTGTGCCAAGAATAGCCTCTAATAGGAGGAAGGTAAGATTTGGGGAAGTTGCTGTCCCGAAACAGATTTCTGCGCTTGGCTGTACAAATTTGTGAAAAATCTCAGAACATCATATTGATCTGCAATGTTTTGTGCACATGCCCCAGGTTATTATCTAACTTTCTTAGTTTTGCACTTTTCAATTTGAGCAACAGAAGATTTTCGAAAAAATCAATCTTTACCTGTTATTCTGTTTTGATAGATTTTTGCCACTATTTGCATTTGCCTCTTGATCTCTTTCTTTTTGAGTTCTTTTGATCACGGAACATTTAAGAGAAGTTGCTACAGTAGCTAATGTTTTAATAGATGTTGTACTTGAGTTAAAACTGAACCAAAATTCGATCTACTATCTTTCATAAACTAATGTTGCTAATGAGAATTGTGTGAAGTTTTGTATGAATGAAGTTTTCAAGTGTAGGGAAAGGAGAATGATGAGATGAGATGAAGGATGGACAAAAGCTCAAGCTTGGGGATGCCCATGTGACCCCAAGAAATATCCAAGAAGTACAAGCATCAAATCTTGGGGATGCCCAAGGCCCTCCCTTCTTCATCAACAAAAATATCAGGTCATCTTTCAAGACACTATATTTTTATTACTTCATATGCTATGTGTTTTTCTTGGAGCGTCTTTATTTTTGCTTTCAGTTTTTTTTCTGTAATAAATGGTTGGACCCCAACATATCTCTTCTAGAGAAGACACACTCTGTTTTCATTGCCTAGAACACTCTAGTTTTCACTCTTATCGTTGTATGAGTGTTCTCTTTTGCTAGTACTGCGTTTAGCTTTTCTTTTTCGCCTTTATTTTTGTTCAGAACTTGTTAGTTCTTTGTAGTAAGGTGTGTTTAGACCTCTGGTCTTTATTGATTTTTATCCTTGAGAGGTTTTTCAAATAGGTTGATTGGTGTTGGAAAAGAGTAAAATGTTTCATGCTTATAGTGATGCAAAAGGAAGCTTGTTTAGACTATGGCTTAGACTTTAGCATGTCATGCTAGATATTATTTTGATTATATGCTTAGTAGTTATTGTTGTAGCATGACTTGTCTCAAATGACTGAGAGTGCTTAATGTGCCATTGAAAGAATCATGCGTTGTTTTTATCATATAGAAGCTTAATATTGTGGTATTCTCCTTTGATGCTTTATTTGGGTTGACTTGGCACATGCTTACACCATGTTATGACTATAAACCAGTCGCCTTAAGCCTCTATGATCATTTAGTTTTTGACTTGTAATATCACTTTATGCTTTGATTAGTAATGTTTTGTCGCTATGCATGATTATGGCCGTTATTGCTCTCTTAGTTGGTCGCTCTCAGTCTTTTGCTAGCCTTCATCTGTACTGAGTATGAGCTCTACTCGTGCATCCAACTCCCAAAAACCAAATTTATTCCAAAGAGTCCACTATAAATTCCTATGCATGGCATTTCAAACCATTCCAAGCAAATTTTCATGTGCTACCTTTCAAAACCTTCAAAATACTTCTCATTTTGTGACACTATTTTTAGCTCATGAGGATGTAGTGGTCGGGTTTGTTATCTTCCTTATTAAATTAAGTACCCCTTGACTTGCATGCTTCATCTGCTCGTCACTAATTTTGCAAGAGAGCTGGTCAGACCATTGTAACCTTAAAAAAAAGAGAAAAAAGGCACTTCTCCATGGTATGAGATTGTTGGCAGGCACCCGAAGGATTCGGTTAGCCATTGTTTGTGAAAGTAAAGGTGGGGAGGAGTGCCAAAATTTATAAAAGAGCATGTAAATGCAAATATTCAAATACTCGGAACCGCTCTCAACTTGTTTAGTATGGAAGATAACAAGAAGCCATTGCCATTCGTTGACAGGAACAACCACCTCCCAAAACATTTTTTATCTCTATTTTACAAATGAAAAGCTCTAGCACATGTTAAATCCCTGCTTCCCTCTGCGAAAGGGCCTTTCTTTTTTTTACTTTTTATGTTGAGTCTTCATCTTCTATCTTTATGCAGCAATTAAGAGAGCATAGTTGTCATTCTGAGTATAATGTGCATAGTCCTAAAATTTATTATTGATTGCTTCATGATTATGGTATTGCTTGTTCTCAAATTATTTGTATCTAGTCACCCTTTTGAACTTTGAAGGTGTCCTATGCATTTATGTTTTGCTATTCCATGAGGGACAAGCTGAATACCACTTTGCTGTGTTTTCTCTATGGTTTAAACAAACAAATGACTTTCAATGCATTATTATTCATGATCGTTTGTTTGTGTAACTTTTCATGTTGTAACATGGTTGCTAAGTTCTATTGTTAGAATTATATCTTTTATGCCCATGCTTTAGATCGATTTGATCAAGATGGTGTTGGCTACATATCACCTCAAAAAGTATATTTTGTTATCACTTACCTACTCGAGGACGAGCAGGAGTTAAGCTTGGGGATGCTTGATACGTTGCAAACATATCTATAATTTTTGATGCTCCATTCTTGTTTTACACCAATTGCTTTATGTTTTGTTTACACTTCATGGCGTTTTTATGCATTTTACGGAACTAACCTATTAACAAGATGCCACAGTGCTAGTTCCTGTTTTCTGCTATTTTTGTATTTCAGAAAAGTTATACATGAAATATTCTAGGAATTGGACGAAACGAAAGCCGAAGTTCCTATTTACCTGACATGAAGACGGACTCCAATGGAGAGACGGAGGAGGGCCAGGGGTGCGGCCGCACCAGGCCCTGGTGTGGGCCCCCTAGGCGCCCTCTGACATCGCCCTTCTGCCTATAAATTCACTTCATTGGGAAAACCCTGAGGGCCCAAACATCTATCCACGAAAAGTATTGTAAGCCGCCATCGTCGACCCGAGTTCGGGAGGGTCCAGAAGCTCTTTGATACATCTCAAATGTATATATAATTTTTGATGCTCCATACTTGTTTTACACCAATTGCTTTGTGTTTTGTTTACACTTCGTGGCATTTTTATGCATTTTCCGGAACTAACCTATTACGAGATGTCAAAGTGCCAGTTCCCTGTTTTATGCCATTTTTGTGTTTCAGAAAAGCTACACAGGAAATATTCTCGGAATTGGACGAAACGAAAGCCAAAGTTCCTATTTACCTGACATGAAGACGGAGTCCAGAGGAGAGACAGAGACGGACCAAGGGGCAGCCGCACCATAGGGTGGCGCGGGCCACCCCTGGCCACGCCACCAGGTGGTGTGACCACCTGGTCCACCTCCTGAGATCGCCCTTCCGCCTATAAATTCCCTTCAACGGGAAAACCCTAAGGGGACAAACACTTTTCCAGAAAATATACTGCAAGCCGCCGTCATCGTCCCGAGGTCGGGAGGGTCCAGAAGCTCTTCCCGGCACCCTGCCGGAGAGGGGAATCATCACCGGTGGCCTTCTTCATCACCATGACTGCCTCCAGAGTGATGCGTGAGTAGTCTACCTTGGACTATGGGTCCATAGCAGTAGCTAGATGGTTGTCTTCTCCTCCATGTGGTTCATGTTTAGATCTTGTGAGCTGCGTATCATGATCAAGATCATCATTATGTAATTCTACATGTTGTGTTTGTTGGGATCCGATGAATATTGAGTACTATGTCAAGTTGATTGTTGATTTATCATGTCTATGTTATTTATGATCTTGCATGCTCTCCGTTGCTAGTAGATATCTTGGCCGAGTAGATGCTAGTCACTCCAAGAGGGAGTATTTATGCTCGATAGTGGGTTCATGCCTCTAGTCATCTGGGAGAGTGACAATAACTCCTAAGGTTGTAGATGTGCTGTTGCTACTAGGGAGAAAACAACAATCTCTTGTTCAAGGACATTTGTATTGTTTACATTACACACTTTGCTTAAGGCGATAATCTATTGCTTGCAATTTAATAGCCAACGGTTGTTCGGATGATATCCGACGGGTGGATTATTAGTCCTAGATGCAGTTGGATTATGGTCTATGTATTATGTGGTAATGCCCAAGTGAATCTCATAGTGATCTTCATGACATGTACATGCATTGCCTTGCATTCTTTATTCTGTCCATTGCCCAACTGTAATTTGCTTACCCAGCATGTTATTTATCTTTATGGAGAGACACCTCTAGTGAACTGTGGACCCCGGTCCATTATTTTACATATATTACTGTCTACTGCAAGCACTATTTACTTTCCACAATTATTATTTACTTACTGCAAACAAATATTATTTTCCACACGATATATTTAATCCTTTGTTATCAGCAAACCGGTGAGATTGACAACCTCACTGTAAGTTGGAGCAAAGTATTTTGGTTGTGTTGTGTGCAGGTTCCATATTGCTGCTGGCGCCGACACCGCGCCATCAAAGGCCTCTTCTGGCGCCATTGTCAATGTCAGCTAGCAAAACCTTCAGAAGTGATTTCTTTCTCCTCCTAGTCGATTAAACCTTGGTATCATAACTGAGGGAAGACTTACTGCTGTGCTCATCATACCTTCCTCTTGGGGTTTCCCAACTGGTCCTGTGAGACATCAAAGACATTTTCTGGCGTCGTTGTCGGGGAGAAAGAGGATTTCTGCAAGGGGAGTCTCTCACTTCCAATCTTTTTACTTTGTTATTGTTTTGCTTAGTTTTTTTACTTCATTTTTGTTTGCATCTTTTTATCAAAAATACAAAAAATTAGTTTCTACTATAGTTGTTATTTTTGTTAGTCTGTTATTGTCTTGCTTTATCATACTTTCTATCAATGGTTGGTTTCTTTCAAACTAGATCTTTTTGGCAAGGTGGGTTCACGGAAGAACAACAAAAATTTTATGAGGAACACGGCTTGTCACGAAAAGGGAAACACTTATGGGAACAAATTGATAAATTGTATATCATTGCTAGAAACGTGTGCTCTACTTATAATGTTACTTATTGCTTTGATAAATCTTGTTGCTATAGGAGGTATAAACACCTCCCTTTTCAATGTGAGTATAATGATGATGTTACTATATCTTCTTATATTAATGGAAATTATGACTTTTATGATGTGGAACAAATCGAAGAATTTATTGCTTGGAAGGGTGCATTCGAACTTGCTTATTTGCTTGAAAATACTGATGATGCACCTTATAAATATGAGGTTTATGATATACTTAAATTTTGCTTTGATAATTACAAGGAAGAAAATGGCTATATTCTTAAATATCTTAATAGATGCTCTCCAACAGAAGAGACTAATGCCTTGAAGGAGCCTATGGAACAAGAAATTGCTGAAACTAGAAGCTCATTGGATGAAAAGGAGGAGCTGAGTGATGATCAAGAGGAGGAAGAATGGAGCAGTTACCCATGTCTACCTCCCAATAAGAGTAACTCTTTAACTAATACCTTATTTAATCGCCCTCCATGCTTAACAAAGGAGGATGAGTGTGATATTTATATTGTTGAGTTTGTTCATTGATGAGGACATCCCATCTATTGATACAACCACTGCACCTACAGCGGAACACATACAAGGACCCATCACTCGAGCTCGTGCCAAGCAACTTAACTATCAGGTACTTTCATTTCTTGGAACTCTTTCTCACATACATGAGAATATGATGCTGCCTAAATCAGATATGTTTGTTACTCTTAGGAATGATGGACCTAGCATGGATGAGAGGGACAAGCATTGGAGCATGATCGTGCATGGAGATGGCAGCACGCGTTTGAGGATTGAAGAAGATGCCACGAGTGGAGATTTCAGAACTTTGAAGCCACCATAATGAAGGATGAAGACTTGGACGAAATATACAAAGAACTACTTCATAAATTCGTCCTTAGATAAATATGGTGCCGCGTCACTTTTATTTTTGGGCCAGGCCCATGTAATTTTCGCAGCAAATAAGACAGCCACTTTTAGGGGTCCGAATTTGAGGAGAAAAGGCCTGTTAGGGTTCCGTTCGACCACCATACCCATGGCTGATCGCACCCCTACCTTTTCCTCCTCAAATACCCCCCGTAGCCGTCATTAGAACTCGGATTTTGTTTAGACTAAAGTTAGCCATTGCTGCAACTACGAGCTCGACTTTTGAGGCCAATCGCCCAGAAGAAGACCGCCTATTCGGAATCCCACCTTTTGAATAAAGCATACATCTTTCATCCGCAATATCTTGATTGCAGTATTAGTTCTTACTTGTTCTCGATTTCAGGTAGGAATTAAGACCCTCGCTGGTCAGGCTGATCGTGCATCCGCAAGATCAGTAACTCCCGGAGATTGTCCTAGCGATTGCATTGGCGCACGGGCTTCGCACGTGTAGTCGGATCGTCAAGCACGAACTCCACCCACCAAATCGACATATCAAGATCTCATCGAAAGATCGGACACCTTTGCCCTATCAAATGGTATCAGATTTCAGGTTGCTCAGTGAGATTTACTATTTTCGTAGTTTAGATTGCATCTGTGTTCATACCTATAAACCACGAAAAAGCCAAAAATACAGTTAGGGTTTAGATCATCTCGTCCCATAAACCATCCGAGCCTTTGCATTGTCTTTTCAGTTTGTATCGTTGAATTTGTGTCTGCATCCGTGTGTCAAGTTGCTGGTCTTAGTATCTGTTCCTTTAGAGTTTCGAGTTCGAATCACCATAGTCCCGCCGCCGCCGCACGCTTGCACCACTGCTCCACCATATCCTTCCGCCACCACGCCATATACTTCCGCCACCGCCTTTACATAAGTTTTTGTTCGTTCCTCCCAATTTCATCCGTGCCTTTTTCAGAGTCCGTGAGTTAGGTTTCGGTCGCCAGTCAAGAGGAAGAAGAAGAGCAAAAAAAAAGTCAAATCTGCATCCAAGTTGGGTTGACCCGTTCCTACTAGTGCAGTCCGATTTCAGTCCGAATTGGACAGTTTCGTCAGTTTTTGACGGTTTTCGACAGCAAATTTCAACTGGCCATAACTTTTGCATACGAACTCCGTTTTCGACGTGCAACCACTCAAAATGCTCAGCACGAAAAGATCTATGTGACCACAACGTTGTTGTGCGATACTCAGAACGCCCAAAAAAGGCCGGGAAGGCCGAGTTTTTGCCCTCTGAAGTTTTGGACCCGAAAATTCCTGCAGATCTTCACTTATATCTTGCTTTGGAGCTGTTTCTTTCTGCTTATTGTGCCACGCCGTGACTTTCTTAGTGTTCTCGGCTCGCGTCTCTAGCACGGTATAGCCTAGGACCAGCACAGTATAGTGGTTGAGCATTCTTTCAATGTTGCATTGCTGTTTTGACATTTGCTGTTTTTGCTACCATATAAGCCTTCCTACAGCTCCACATATTTCTGCACGTGCTTTGTATCGACACCTGGTAATCGCTTTGTGCAATCTTGGGAGTCGCCGCTTTTTGCTGGTTGCATATCACCTTCCTCCTGTTTGGTAAGAACTTGTAAGAGCTTTGTATACCGCTTGACGGATTACGCGTGATTCCACCATAGTCCGTAGTGCGTAGGTATATATATTTGTGCTTGCTTCTACGCTAACCATGACAGGAACCACGAAGGATGATGTTGATCCGGAGAAGATGACTAATGCAGAGTTGCATGCCCACTTCACTCGGCTATTGGTGGGGCGTGCACAAGATGTGGACACACGCTTGGGTGATGTTGATTCCAAGCTTTCTGATGTGATGGACAAGATTGCTGGTCTTGAGGCATCCTTCAACACCAAGCTCGACACCCGGTTCCAGGAAGTCCTGGCCCGTTTACCACCACTGCCACAGCCGGGCATCCCTGTACCACGTGCTCGCCGTGTTCCTCTCATACCGCCATCTGCGGGTACCGTTGCAGCCGCGGCAGCTGCTGCGGCCGCTACGGAGGCGGCCACCCAGGATGGATATGATGCTGACGAGGGGGCAAACGAGTTCGAAGATGAAAACGAGCTCGACGAGGATGAGGTCCAACAACCTGCACCTGGCCGTCCACGGCAATACAACCGCAACGCTCGTCCACCTCCGCGTCCGGTACGTGATGATGAACATGTGGCCAAGCTGAAATTAAATATTCCGCCATTTGAGGGTAGATATAATCCTGATACATATCTCACTTGGGAGTTAGAAGTAGAGCAACGTTTTGCATGTTTACGCTACCCTGAGCATTTGCGTGTTAGTGCTGCTACATGTGAATTTACAGATTTTGCTTCTATCTGGTGGTCTGAACATTGTCGAGTCAATCATGCTAATATTCCTGCTACTTGGCTTGGTCTAAAACATGCCATGCGTACTCGTTTTGTACCTCCACATTATCAACGGGACTTGCTTAAAAAATTAACTCGTTTAGAACAAGGCAAAAATTCTGTACAAGAGTATTATCAAGAGTTACAAACAGGCATGATTCGTTGTGGTATTGTAGAGGATAATGAAGCTATGCTTGCACGTTTCTTTGGTGGGTTAAATAAGGAGATTCAACATATTTTAGACTACAAGGAGTACAACACTATTACTCGTTTATTTCACCTTGCTTGCAAAGCTGAACTTGAAGTGAAGGATCGTCAACCATCATGGAGAAGAGCTAATAATTCTGCAGGTCATACTCCTTCATGGTCTGCGCGCCAATCAGCTCCACCTTCTCGTGGGGATGCACCAGGTCCTTCCACCTCCAGGTATACCACGCCGACGTCAAGAACGCCACCTGCTCCTGCTCCATCACCATCTACTGGTCCGACACGGAGTTCTTCTTCCATGGCCTCCACGGGGAAGACTCGCGACATTCAATGTCGCAAATGTTTTGGGTTTGGTCACATCGAAAAAGAATGCAGAACCAAACGTGTAATGGTGGTGCTTGAAGATGGCGAATATGACTCTGCGAGTGACTTTGATGATGATACATTGGCACTTATTGCTGCACGTGATGGTGCCAATTCAGATTCTCACAAGGAGATGGAGGTAATGGGAGCTGAAACTGCTGATCAATACAAGAGTTTAGTTGCACAACGTGTCTTGAGTGTGCAATTGAGCAAAGCTGAGCATGATCAACGCCACAATTTGTTTCAAACAAGAGGCGTTGTTAAGGAGAGAGCTATCCGGATCATCATTGATGGAGGGAGTTGTAACAATCTGGCTAGTATTGACATGGTGGAGAAGCTTGCTCTCCCCACACGACAACGACCTCATCCCTATTACATTCAATGGTTTGAGAGCTCCCGTAAGCTCAAGGTAACAAGAACTGCACGCGTGCATTTTACTATTGGTACTTATTCAGATTTTGTTGATTGTGATGTTGTACCTATGCAAGCTTGTTCTTTGTTACTTGGTAGACCATGGCAATTTGATAGAGAATCTGTACATAATGGTAAAACTAATCAGTATTCTCTTACACATGCTGGCAAGAAAATTGGACTTAAACCCATGACTCGGGAACAAATTTTGAAAGATGATCTTGCTAGAGCTAGTAGATTAAAAAACGATGACAAACATAAGAGTGAGAATCAGATTGTTGCTGTAGATTTTGTACCCCCTAAGCATTCTTCTAAATCTGATTCTAACCATGCTACTGAAATTCGTTTGAAGAATCCTTGTTTACTTGCTAGCAAATCTGATCTTGCTGAAATTGATGTCAATATTACTCCATGTTATGCCATTGTTTGCAAAGAAGTTCTATTTTCATTTGAGGATATGCCTCCTTCTTTGCCACCTGCGGTTGCTAACCTTTTGCAGGAATACATGGACGTTTTTCCACAAGATGTTCCACCTGGACTTCCACCTATTCGTGGGATAGAACACCAAATTGATTTGATTTCAGGAGCCTCGCTGCCCAACCGTGCGCCATATCGCACCAATCCTGAAGAAACAAAAGAGATCCAACGACAAATCCAGAGTTTATTGGACAAAGGTTATATTCGTGAGTCTCTTAGTCCATGCGCTGTTCCTATCATTTTAGTACCTAAGAAAGATGGTTCTTCGCGCATGTGTACTGATTGTCGAGTTATTAATAATATTACCATTCGATATCGTCACCCTATACCTCGTTTGGATGACATGCTAGATGAGTTGAGTGGTTCTATTATGTTCTCTAAAGTTGATTTGCGTAGTGGTTACCACCAAATTCGTAAGCAATTAGGAGATGAATGGAAAACAACTTTTAAAACTAAGTTCGGTTTATATGAGTGGTTAGTAATGCCGTTTGGTTTAACTAATGCACCTAGTACCTTTATGAGACTGATGAACGAAGTTTTACGTGCTTTTATTGGTCGTTTTGTGGTGGTATATTTTGATGACATTCTCATATATAGCAAATCTTTAGAGGACCATTTGGATCATTTATGTGCTGTTTTCAATGCTTTACGTGATGCACGTCTGTATGGTAATCTTGAGAAGTGCACCTTTTGCACAAACAGAGTTGCTTTTCTTGGTTATGTTGTTACAGAACAGGGAATTGAAGTTGATCCAGCCAAGATTGAAGCTATTGAGAATTGGCCGCAGCCCAAGACGGTCACACAAGTGAGAAGTTTTCTTGGTCTCGCTGGGTTTTATAGGCGCTTTGTCAAAGATTTTGGTTCTATTGCTGCGCCATTGAATGAGCTCACAAAGAAGGATGTGCCCTTTGTTTGGGGCGATGCACAACAAGAGGCCTTCTTGATACTGAAAGATAAGTTAACACATGCTCCATTACTCCAACTTCCTGATTTTAATAAGACATTTGAACTTGAATGTGATGCTAGTGGAATTGGTTTGGGAGGTGTATTATTACAAGAGGGCAAACCTGTAGCATATTTTAGTGAAAAATTGAGTGGGCCTAGTCTGAACTATTCTACTTATGATAAAGAATTATATGCGCTGGTTCGGACATTAGAAACTTGGCAACATTATTTACGGCCTAAAGAATTTGTTATACATTCTGATCATGAATCTTTGAAGCATATTCGTAGTCAAGCAAAACTGAATCGTCGCCATGCAAAGTGGGTTGAATTTATTGAATCTTTTCCTTATGTTATCAAACACAAAAAGGGTTAAGATAATATTATTGCTGATGCTTTGTCGCGCCGTTATACTATGTTATCTCAGCTTGACTTCAAATTTTTTGGGTTGGAAACTATCAAGGAACAATACTTGCATGATGCTGAATTTAAAGATGTGTTGCAGAATTGTAAAGATGGTAGAACATGGAACAAATTCATCCTTAATGATGGATTTGTGTTCCGTGCTAACAAACTATGCATCCCAGATGGTTCCGTTCGTCTTTTGTTGTTACAGGAGGCGCATGGAGGAGGATTAATGGGACACTTTGGTGTCAAGAAGACGGAGGATGTTCTTGCTGCACACTTCTTTTGGCCACGCATGCGGCGAGATGTTGAGAGATTCGTGGCACGCTGCACTACTTGTCAAAAAGCTAAGTCTCGCCTTAATCCACATGGTTTATATATGCCTCTTCCTGTTCCTAGTGTTCCTTGGGAGGATATTTTGATGGAATTTGTTTTGGGATTACCTCGTACACAGAAGGGGAGGGATAGTATTTTTGTTGTTGTGGATCGGTTTTCTAAGATGGCACACTTTATTCCTTGTCACAAGACCGATGATGCTGCGCACATTGCTGATTTGTTTTTTCGTGATATCGTTCGTTCGCATGGTGTGCCAAATACTATTGTTTCTGACTGTGATACTAAATTTCTTAGCCACTTTTGGAGATGTTTATGGGCTAAGTTGGGGACTAAATTGCTGTTTAGTACTACATGTCATCCCCAAACTGATGGACAAACTGAAGTAGTTAATCGAACTTTATCTACCATGTTGCGGGCTGTTTTAAAGAAGAACTTAAAATTGTGGGAAGAGTGTTTGCCTCATATTGAATTTGCTTATAATCGTTCGCTGCATTCTACCACAAAGATGAGCCCTTTTCAGATTGTCTATGGTTTTGTTCCACGTGCACCTATTGATTTGTTGCCTTTACCATCTTCAGTGCAAAATAATTTCGATGCTACACAACGTGCTGATTTGATTTTAAAATTGCATGCAACTACTAAAGACAACATCGAACGCATGAATGTTAAGTATAAAGTTGCTGGGGATAGGGGACGAAAGCATGTTGTGTTTGAGGTTGGTGATCTTGTTTGGTTGCATTTGCGCAAAGATCGTTTTCCTGATTTGCGCAAGTCTAAGTTAATGCCATGTGCTGATGGTCCTTTTAAGGTGATAGAGAAAATCAATGATAATGCATATAAACTTGAGCTTCCTGCAGATTTTGGTACGGTAAGTCCTACATTTAACATTGCAGATTTAAAATCTTACTTCGGTGAAGAAGATGAGGTTGCGTCGAGGACGACTTCAATTCAAGAAGGGGAGCATGATGAGGACATCCCATCTATTGATACAACCGCTGCACCTACAGCGGAACACATACAAGGACCCATCACTCGAGCTCGTGCCAAGCAACTTAACTATCAGGTACTTTCGTTTCTTGGAACTCTTTCTCACATACATGAGAATATGATGCTGCCTAAATCAGATATGTTTGTTACTCTTAGGAATGATGGACCTAGCATGGATGAGAGGGACAAGCATTGGAGCATGATCGTGCATGGAGATGGCAGCAAGCGTTTGAGGATTGAAGAAGATGCCACGAGTGGAGATTTCGGAACTTTGAAGCCACCATAATGAAGGATGAAGACTTGGACGAAATATACAAAGAACTACTTCATAAATTCGTCCTTAGATAAATATGGTGCTGCGTCACTTTTATTTTTGGGCCAGGCCCATGTAATTTTCGCAGCAAATAAGATAGCCACTTTTAGGGGTCCGAATTTGAGGAGAAAAGGCCTGTTAGGGTTCCGTTCGACCACCATACCCATGGCTGGTCGCACCCCTACCTTTTCCTCCTCAAATACCCCCCGTAGCCGTCATTAGAACTCGGATTTTGTTTAGACTAAAGTTAGCCATTGCTGCAACTACGAGCTCGACTTTTGAGGCCAATCGCCTAGAAGAAGACCGCCTATTCGGAATCCCACCTTTTGAATAAAGCATACATCTTTCATCCGCAATATCTTGATTGCAGTATTAGTTCTTACTTGTTCTCGATTTCAGGTAGGAATTAAGACCCTCGCTGGTCAGGCTGATCGTGCATCCGCAAGATCAGTAACTCCCGGAGATTGTCCTAGCGATTGCATTGGCGCACGGGCTTTGCACGTGTAGTCGGATCGTCAAGCACGAACTCCACCCACCAAATCGACATATCAAGATCTCATCGAAAGATCGGACACCTTTGCCCTATCGATGCTAATGAAAATTATTATGAGAGAGAAAAATATGGTTGCTGGAATTCTCATGTTACTAAAACACCTCTCTTTATATTGAAAATTCCGAAGTTGCTCTTGTTTTATCTACCCATACTTGTTACTATGTGCTTCTTTGATTTATTTTCTTACAAGATTCCTATGTGGGTTAGAATTAAATGTGTTTTATATTTGCTCCTTGATGCTATCTTTGGCTTCAATTCATATTTCTTATGTGAGCATCTTCTCAAATTTCTGCGCCTAGCTTAAAGGCGTTAAAGAAAAGCACTCTTGGGAGATAACCCAATGTTTTCTTTTCAGTACTTTTTATTTTTGTTGAGTCTTGGAAGTTATTACTACTGTAATGACCTCTCCTTATCATTTTTATTTCGTTTTTGTGCCAAGAAGAACCTCTAATTGGAGGAAGGCAAGATTTGGGGAAGTTGATGTCCTGAAACAGATTTCTGCGCTGTATCGTAAAACTTCGTAAAAATTCCTAGAATGTTATTTTGATCTGCAATTTCTTGTGCACACGCCCCAAGTTATTGTATAACTTTCATTAGTTTTGCACTTTTCGATTTGAGCAACAAAAGATTTTTAAAAAAATTGATCTTTACCAGCTGTTCTGTTTTGACAGATTTCTACCACTATTTGCATCTGCCTCTTGATCTCTTTCCTTTTGAGTTCTTTTGATCACGAAACTTCTTGAGGAAGTTGCTACAGTATCTTATGTGTTAATTTATGTTGTACTTGAGTTTAAACTGAACCAAAAGTGGATTTACTATCTTGCATAAACTAATGTTGCTAATGAGAATTGTGTGAAGTTTTGTATGAAGGAAGTTTTCAAGTGTAGGGAAAGGGGAATGATGAGATGAGATGAAGTATGGACAAAAGCTCAAGCTTGGGAATGCCCATGTAACCCCCAAAAAATATCCAAGAAGTAAAAGCGTCAAAGCTTGGGGATGCCCCATGACACCCCTTCTTCATCAACAAAAATATCAGGTCATCTTTCAAGACACTATATTTTTATTGCTTCATATGCTATGTGTTTTTCTTGGAGTGTCTTTATTTTTGCTTTCAGTTTTCTTTTGTTTTGTTTGCTGCAATAAATGGTTGGACCCCAACATGTTTTTTTGGAGAAGACACACTCTGTTTTCATTGCCTAGAACACTCTAGTTTTCACTCTTATCGTTCAACGAGTGTTCTCTTTTTCTAGTACTGTGTTTAGCTTTTATTTTTCGCCTTCATTCTTGTTTAGAACTTGTTAGTTATTTGTAGATAGGTGTGTTTAGACCTCTGGTCTTTGTTGGTTTTCATCCTTGGGAGTTGTTTCAAAAAGGTTGATTGGTGTTGGAAAAGAGTAAACAATTTTATGCTTATAGTGATGCAAAAAGGGAGCTTGTTTGGACTGTTGCTTAGACTTTATCATGTCATGCTTGGTATTATTTTGATTATATGCTTAGTAGTTATTGTTGTAGCATGACTTGTCTCAAATAACTGAGAGTGCTTAATGTGCCTTTGAAAGAATCATGCGTTGTTTTTATCTTATAGAAGCATATTTTTGTGGTATTCTCCTTTGATGCTTGATAAGGATCACGCCGGTGATCCTTGAGTTTTGTCCCAATCTTTCACAGTGAGTCTACCTGGATATAAATCTTCCAATAATGCGAAGAACGTCACCTGAAGAAGAGGAACAAATCCAGCAAGCAACATGATGAAGATCACCACGCCTCAAACCTGAGCCTGATAATTCTTGATGAACACAAGAACCCTCGCAGCAATCTTTATTTGATGACACGGCAGTGCCGTTTCCCCGGAGGGATGATACACGGTGGAGCACACGATAGTTTTTAACTAAACAACTGAACTCCCTAAACCCTAGACTGCTGGCCTCCTTATATAGATGGCCAAAAAACTGTTGGGCTTGGACAGGCCCAAACCCAAAACACAAATAAACCTAGGTGGCCCATAACATGACCTGACACACAAAATAACATAAACAGATATATAAATTGCTGACACAACCTTAGACTAAATTATCTCATATCGTAGGTCGTCCTGGCGTGCGAATCTACAATGAGCTTCCCTCATCTTGGTGGAGTCCTGAAATTGGGCTTCACCTCCTCCTTCGTGCCCATATCATCTTCCCCCCCCCCTTCAAAAAGCATTGTCCCCAATGTGTGAGGGTCTGCTTGAAAGGGTGGCGGAATATCAACAATAGCACCACGCATATTCACCATCTTCAAGTCTTGCTTGCCTTCCTCACCACATCCTCCCTCTTGGCCTGCTCGACTTGATACAGCCCTGGGTGGTTGCACCTTTTTTCTTCGCCAAATAAACTTGTACTTAGGCACCTCCACCTTCTTCTTCTCAATCCTTGCTGGAACCTTGCATTGCTGAACATGAACCTGCTTAGCACGACCCTGCAAAGTAGTAATGCCTGGGCCACACAACTGACGAACACGTCCATCCTTGTCTTTGTGCACACGTACCGCTGCTCCAACAAAACGTTTCTGAGGTGTTCTCACCAAACTGTGGCTGACTACCCGCGGCACAATATGCATCGGAACAAGATCAGCAGCACCGACATCGGTCTGAACACCCATGTCAACATGAACTGGAAGTGGAACACATGCTGACATATCCTTCCCTTCATCAATATGAGGCTTGACTTCAACCGACTTGTCACTAACAAGAACTGGCTTGTCATCTACAGGCTTGGCTGAAACAATATCACCACTGACGCTTTTTGCATCATGCTCCTCATGCTGCACCTTAGCTAGTCCTGATTGTGGCTTAGCTTTATGCAACTTCTTCTTGCGAACCACCAATACAACATCGGACTTGATTTGATCATCACGCATAGGCTTCAAAGTCCACTGTTTGCCATCATGCATAAAGGAATATGTATTTGCTCTCCCAGCATGCATAGCATTGCGATCATACTGCCATGGACATCCAAGTAACAGCCCACACACCTCCAATGGCAACACATCGCATTCCACCTCATCAACATAGTCATCAACTGTAAATGGCACACGCACCTTGTGAGTAATCTTCAGCATACCGCAGCTATTAATCCACTCAACATGCCTCGGTTCTAGAGTACGCCATGTGGATAAACTCAAAGCCTCCACAACTGACTTGCTAATGCCATTACAGTAACTACCACTGTCAATCATCAACTTGCATGCTTTGCCTTTGATTATGCACATTGCCTGAAATAAATTCCATCGCTGGCCTCTATCCGCTGTCATACAAGTATCATCATGTACTCTTTTGAGTTGCATATTCAGCCCACTCAATGGTACAACCTCCTCCACGATATCCTTGACAACATCAGCCTTGACAACATCAACCGCTAACAATTCAGAATTCGTGGCTACCACCTTGCTAACTGTCGGCAATGGAACAGCTATCAACTTCTCAGGAGTAGTCACAGCTGTCGCGACCTTCGGTATAGGAGCTATGCTCTTGCCAACATCCTCTATCCCATGCACAACCTTGGGTGGCTGCTTAATTACTTCTACGGTTACCATGGGCTTTCGAGAAGGAACCACGGTGGTAGAAGGTATAAAGCACTCTCGCAGAAATTTCCTGAAATTCACCCAAGTTGCAGAGGTAATGCTCTTCTCCCGCAATGCTTTATGCCACCAACTGTATAGCCTGTCATCCACGCGTCGGTTTGCAAGAGCCAGACGGGTAGAATCATTCATGTTTTGATCATAGGTAGCACATCTGTAGAAACCCTGTAGCATATGACGTTCCCATGACTCAAACTCTTTAGCTGTTGCATCATAGGTCAGTTGCCAATTGATCTCATATTCATCATATGTTAAAACACCATCAAGCAGGTCAAGATAATCATTAAAAATATCGCTAGATATTTGGCCACTGCGACACTTATAACTGTAATAATCACCCGGAAAAGACATCATCTTATGTTTATTAGTGCTCAGCCGTCACTGATTGTAGGCAGCACGCGTACACTGGAGGGTAGAGCCCGTCTGTGGCGAGGCGCGGATGGCAATCGAGTCTTAGCCTTCTTGTTTTGTATGCAAACGTTTTGATATATGCGAACAGAAGGTCTGTGCGGGGCAAACACTTAACAGCGATCAATTCCAGCTGTTTTTCCTGGTTTCTATCCACGGTACAGTAGAACTTCTTGAAGCAAAAAGAAACAGCAGAGCGTCCAGGGCGGGGCGAGCGAACCAGCGCGCTCGAGGGCAGACGCCCTCTGTGGTTGACCGAGGCAAAGTACTAGGCATTACCGGGTGAGCTGCTCTGATGGGCCGGTGTCGATGGATTTTGTGTCGCAAGAACACGGGGTACCACGCGACGGACCCAAAGATTCGAACGCAGGGGGCTGAACGTGTGAGATCTTAGATCGCAACGAAACACGGTGACGGAAGCCTCGATTGTCGGACGCACAACGCACTGCAGAGAGGGAGACCGAGCTTTACCCACGTTCAGGGCCCTCGTGGTGAGGTAAAACCCCTACTTCCTGCCTTCTTGTATTACGACGCGACACCTCGCGAGGAGTACAAGGCCTTGGTTACAAAGCTCTAGCTGGCCAGAGGTTGACGAACCTGCGTGCCCAGCTAGCAGCTTGAAGAAGATGAAGATTAGATCAGACCGGATCCCCTCTAAGGGGTGGCCTCTCCCTCCTTTTATAGCGCCAAGGTCCTCCTTCCCCTTATCTTCTTGGGGAAGGGGTTGCCACACGCGGCCAAGGAGGGAGGACAGCTGTAGACTATGTTCTTCTGTAGACTTGGTCTTCGTAGGGTAGCGGCGCCGGTCCACAGGAGTGGGTGGAGGAGGCTGACGTCCTCCTCTGGCGCCCTGCACCGTCCATGCTATATTTTGGGGGGTGGCCAACTGCCACTGTGCCGCTTTGGGCAGGCACAGAGAAAGTTGGTCTCCTCCCTGTCGGGGGTAGCGTGGGCGGTACGCGGTCTTCTGCCCGTTGTCTTCTTGCTCCGCACGAAAACGTGCTAGGCTGACGTGGGCATACCTCCTCTCCTCACCAGCAGGAGCTCATGAGGAGGTCTTCTGGTCCTTAGCGGTTTCTGTCGTCGTTCTCCTCACGAGGCGCCTCCTCGTGAGGGTCTTCTCCGTAGCGAAGATTGTTGATTCTCCCCTGGGCTGAATATGGGCCGATGACGGGGCCCAGGAGCAGGTGGACCGGGATACCCCGGTATCCATTACACCGACAGTAGCCCCCGGGAGCCCGGCCCCCAACGCGCCCTCTTGAGGAAGCGAAGGGTCGGGGGCCCCCGAAGCGACTGAGCCCTCCAACGGCACGCGTCAACCGTGCGGTCAGAGGACCATGTGAAGAAGCAGAGACTCCAGACACGTGGCGCGGCCGCAGCTGGCGAGACGAAACGGCGGGCGACGCTACGGTCTCCGAGGCGTCAACCTGCCATAATGATGTTTCGCTTGACTGCAGAGCGCCGCGCCAACGCTTCGATTCCCGCGCAAGGATTTGACGCATCGACGCCGGACGCCTCCCTTAAATAGATCCTCCTCGAGACCTCCGGCACTTCACCTCCTTCCTCCAGTGCCACTTCTGCTTCCTCGCCCCCAAGCTCATGGATCCCTCCAACTCCTCCGCCGCCGCGGGATCGAGCTCCGGGGCGAAGCGCCGCGGGCGCCCCATGGGCAGCGGGAAGAAGGCAAAGGTCCCGGCCCAGTGGACGCCTGGCGCCGGCGGCCCCCTCCGCATTGGTGCGCCGCGGCAGGGCGAGGCGAGCCGTGCCGCCACGGGGACCTCCGGCGCCCTGACCCTCAGGGGTCCTGCGCGTGGAGGCGCCCTGAACCTGCCGTCGCCGCTGGCGGCGGCGCCTGCTCCCCGCGCCTCGGGGAGTATCGACCAGGCCCTCCGGGAGGTGGAGGCCGCCCTGGGCCCCCCTCCTCCTGCTGCAGATCTTCTGGCCCCGCCGGTGAACGGAGTGGTCGCCACTCCACGCCCCTTGGCGGCGGCGCTGCTAGGACCCCTCATTGCCCCGGGGTCCCGCTTCTTGGAGCTCCTTGTCGTCGTCGACGCCCCGGGCTTCAACTCCCTCCGGCTGCCCGACGCCATCCGGAGGGCGATTCACGCCCATGGCCCGGCTGCCGGGGAGATCGCCCTGGGGGAGCAAAGCAGGCCAGATCTCTTCTGGCCTGTGGACATTCTCTTCGGGGCGAACGGCAACGTCGTCCTCGCCGGCCGCTGGAGGCCCTTTGCCCTCGGCTGTCGCCTCCGCGTCGGCGACCGCCTCGTCTTCCGCTTCAAGCTGGGGACCCTGGAGGCTACGGTGCGGATCTTCACCGCCGACGGCGTCCGCCGCACCTTCCCCCAGCTCGCGGCGCAGTGAAGAGGAGGCCCTGGCGCGGTAGTCCTTTGGGGAGGGGAGCTAGTCTCCTCCCCTCTTTTGCCTTGTAGTCCTTGCCGGCGGGGAATGCCCCGCCGTGCTTCGCTCCTTCCCCCACCGGGGGCAATTTAATAAAATCCTTTTGTTGATCATCTTGCTGTCCTTCACTGTCCTGGCCATTCGCTTGCTCGAGAGCCCTGGTGAGCTGTAGGCATCGACGGGAAGCCTCCCTCCACCTCAGAGCTCGGGACGGGTTCGGCGTCGATGACACAGTGGACGATTCCTGAGACAAGAAGTTGAAGAAAGAGTTGAAAAGAAAAAACCCCAAATCCCCGAAAACGGAAAACAAATCGACAAAACAAATGAAAAAAGAAGGCGAATAAGATGCCCCTGTGACCGGCACAGGGACCTTCTCCGCCGTGGAGGAGCGCGGCACTATTTGTGCCAGCAGCTAAGAGCAAATTGCCGCGCGTGGCGATTCACGGGGCCTTCCTCGTTGTTGAGGGAAGCTGGACCCTCACGGACGTGAAAACGTCGACGCTTAAGAGAGCCCAGAGACCGTCGACACCTCACAAGGATTGCTCATGAGGTGAAGGGCCTGGCGCGGACCTCCGGATCTGCGTCTCCTTCGCAAGATTTATCGGAGCGGCCTTGGTCTTCAATAATCCTGCCATGTTAGGCCTTCCTCGAGAGAGGGAATCCTCCTGCGGATGCTAGTGCATCGACGCGTCTTTGCTCCCTCGTGAGGGTTGCTCACGAGGGGTAGGTCCTTAACGGGTGCCTTGGGCACACCTTGGACTTTTTCTCGAAGATTTTTTATTTTCTGGCGTACTTCGCGAGGAACTAAGCACCATGGGCATCCAGAGGTGATTGTTAATGGGGCCGTCGCCCCCGACCAGAGCTCGCTCCCTTCGGGTTTTTTGGGCTTGCTGTTTTCCGGGCGAAGGCCCCAGCATAGACACCGTGCCTAGCCCCCTTCCGCGAGGAGTACAACAGAAAATAAATGGACTTCATGCCATTTTGATGTCATGCCGAAGCAGAGGCGCTACATTGCGCGTTAACTTAATATCAGTGCTTAAGAGCAGATTGAGCTGATACAAGTGCCATGAAAACGGTCTTTTTCTCCTCGTGAGGAACCTAGGGGTAGAACTTTCGCAGATGAGCTATGTTCCACGGGTTCCCCACTGGCACGCCTTCTGCGGTTTCCAGACGCGCCGAGCCAGGCCTGACGATGTGCGTCACCTTGAAGGGTCCTTCCCACATTGGAGACAGCTTGTGCAGGCCCTCGCGAGAGAGTATTCTCCTCAGCACCAGGTCGCCGACCTCCAGAGTTCTTGCTCGAACATGGCGGCTATGGTAGCGGCGTAGTCCTTGCTTGTACCTCGCGGCGCGGAGCGCGGCTTGGCACCGAGCTTCTTCGAGCAGGAGGAGGCGGTCCTTGATGAGGTCCTCTTGGCGAATTTCGTCGAAGGCGAGCACCCTTGGCGATCCGAACTTGACGTCGGTGGGAAGAACAGCCTCCGCCCCATAGACCAAGAAGAAAGGGGTCTTTCCAGTGGGTTTGGTGGCGGTAGTCCTGATGGACCACAAGATGGATTGGAGGTTGTCTAACCATTTTTTGCCGCAGGCCTCGAGCTTGGCGTTGAAGCTTTTCGTCTTGAGTCCTTTGAGTACTTCAGCGTTGGCACGCTCGGCTTGGCCATTGCTCCGGGGGTAGGCGACGGAGGCGAAGCAAATCTTGATGCCGGTCGATGCGCAGTACTCCCGGAACAGTCCGCTGGTGAACTGGCTGCCGTTGTCGGTGATGATGCGGTTAGGCACTCCAAAACGACAGACCAGCCCACGGATGAACTTGACTGCGTACCTCGCCGGGATCGTGCACACCGGTTCCACCTCCACCCACTTGGTGAACTTGTCGATGGCGACGTAGAGGTAGCGATAGCCCCCTTGCGCCCTGGGGAATGGACCGAGGATGTCCAGCCCCCAAACGGCAAAGGGCCAGGTGAGTGGGATGGTTCGCAGCTCTTGCGCCGGCTGATGTATCTGCTTGGCGTGGAATTGGCACGCCTCGCACCTCTTGACCATCTCCGCCGCATCCCCGAGCGCCGAAGGCCAGTAGAAGCCACTTCGATATGCCTTTGCGGCTAGAGTCGCAGCAGAGGCATGATGCCCACATTCGCCGGCGTGAATGTCCCTTAGAAGCTCTTGGCCTTGGTGAGTAGATATGCACTTCAGAGCGACGCCATTTGGGCGACGCCGGTACAAGTCACCATCCTTGACGCAGTAGCCCGGAGCTTGCCGCACGATCCTCTCGGCCTCCTCTTCATCCTCAGGAAGCCTGCTGCTGGTGAGGTAGGCCTTGAGCTCGATGATCCAATCCACTCCCTCCTGCCGAGCCAATGCCAGAAGGACGCGGTCACCCGAAGGAGGCCCGCAATCCGGAGCCCCCTGCTCCGGCGGTGGCGGCAAAGCAGAAGGAGGAGGTGGTTTGGATGTTGACGGAGAGGCGGACGGCTTGAAGAGACGCTCCTCAAAGACGCCGGCATGCTGTGCCAGGCGATGAGAGGCGCGCTTGGCGATCTCGTCGGCTTCCACATTTTCTCCCCTCGGGATGTGCTTCAGCTCCAAGCCTTGGAAGCGTTTTTCCATCTTTCGATGCTCCTCGAGATAAGCCGCCATGTGCTCATCCCTTGGAGTGTAGCTCTTGTTCGAGAAGTTCACAACCAGCTGTGAATCTCCCTTGACGATGAGGCACTTGATGCCTAAAGCGTTTGCTGCCCTAAGGCCAGCAAGTAGTCCTTCGTACTCCGCGATGTTGTTGGAGACCTTGTTCTTAGGCGCGAAGCAAAGCTGCACAGCGTAGAAAATCTTGTCTCCAGAGGGAGAGGTTAGGACAGCACCGGCTCCCGCGCCGGGGAGGTTGAAGGCGCCGTCGAAGTGCATGACCCAGAGGCCTGGGGCCTCCTCTCCAGGGAGAGTTGACTCCACCTCTGGAGGCTCGTCTACGAACGGATCAGTCCATTCTGCAGTGAACTCGGCCAAAGCCTTGCTCTTGATTACCTTTGTAGTTTCGAAGGAGATCTCGAAAGGCTGAAGCTCCATAGCCCACTCAGCCACCCGCCCGGTGACATTGGGGTTGCGCAGGACGGTTTCCAGGGGCCGATCGGTTACCACCTTAATCGGGTGACCCTGGAAGTAGTGGCGTAGCTTCCGCGAGGCGATGAGCAAGGTGTAGAGCAACTTTTGCTGCATTGTGTAGCGCTCCCGCGCGTCGCGCAGTACCGTGCTGACGAAGTACACAGGCTTTTGCACCTTGACGACACCCTCGGAAGGCTCCTCCTCAGGAGGCTTTTGAGCATTGCTCTGAGAGAGCGGCTCGGTCGGTGAAGATCCCGCGGGCGGCTCCTCTCGAGGGCCGGGAGATGAAGCAATCTCTTCCTCGCGAGGAGCCCCCAAGCTTGGGGAAGTAACCTCTTCCTTGGCGATCACCTTGGCGCCTCGCTCCGCGACGAGCACGACGCTTGCAGTCCTTGGAGTTGCCGCGATGTAGAGTAGCAAAGGCTCGCGGGGGGTTGGGGCAACCATGATCGGTGGGCTCGTGAGGTACCTTTTTAACTCGGCGAAGGCCTTGTCGGCTTCCGGAGTCCACTCGAACTTCCCGGTGCGCTTCATGAGCTTGAAGAAGGGCAAAGCTTTTTCCCCACTCCTCGCGATGAAGCGCCCCAGGGCTGCCATGCACCCCGCGAGGCGTTGCATTTCCTTGAGATTGCGCGGAGGACGCATTTCTTCGATGGCCTTGACCTTGTCGGGGTTCGCCTCTATCCCGCGATTGGACACGAGGAACCCCAACAGTTTTCCCGACGGTACGCCGAAGGCGCACTTGGCGGGGTTGAGCTTGATGTTTACCTTCCTCAGGTTGACGAATGTTTCCTCCAGATCCTCGATGAAGGTGTGACCCTCGCGAGTCTGAACGACGATGTCATCGACGTAGGCTTCCGCATTCCTTCCCATCTGAGCCCCCAGGGCCTTACGCATGAGCCTTTGGAATGTAGCTCCTGCGTTCTTCAGGCCGAAGGGCATGCAGACGTAGCAGTACACCCCACAGGGCGTGATGAAGGCGGTCTTCTCTTCGTCCTCCTTTGCCATCTTGATCTGATGATAGCCGGAGAAAGCATCCAAGAAGCAAAGGAGGTCGCAGCCGGCGGTGGAGTCGACGATTTGATCTATCCTCGGGAGAGGGTAAGGGTCCTTGGGACAGGCCTTGTTGAGACTTGTGAAGTCCACGCAGAGGCGCCCACTACCATTTGCCTTTGGGACGACCACTGGATTGGCAATCCAGGTGGGGTGGGCCACCTCGCGTATTAACTTGGCCTTCTTCAGCTTCTCTATTTCCTTGACGATGAAGTCTTGCTTCTCTTGCGCTTGCTTCCTGGTCTTCTGCTTCACGGGGTGTGCCTGAGGGCACACGGCTAGGTGGTGCTCAATCACCTCCCTGGGAACGCCAGGCATATCTGACGGTGTCCAAGCGAACATGTCAGAATTTGCCCGCAGGAAGGTGACGAGCGCGCTTTCCTATTTGGGGGAAAGCCCTGCCCCGATGGTGACGAAGTTGTCGCAGCCCCCAGCCTGGAGCGGGACCTTATTGGTTGCCGAGCGCTCTTGGGTAAACTGGGGCCTCCTGCCTGAGGGTATCGCAACTTCCCCAATGCTCATTTCCAGCATTGGATGGTCCAGGTCCTCGCTTGGAGTAGGCGATGCAGAGGCGGCGAACTTCTTCCCTGTCTAACCCAGAGGGAGGGGCTCGAGAGAGGCCTTCTTCGCTGCAGCCCGCTCTTGGGATACGAGCTGCTTCTTCCTCGCGAGGTCGCCGGAGTGTTCCAGTAGATCTTCGTCGGCGGGGAACATGGCGGCGGCCTCGCGGTAGACATGCTCAACTGATCGGAGAGCATCCTTCTCATTGCAGCGCACGGTGATCGTGCCATTGGCGCCCGGAATCTTGAGGACGTTGAAGCCATGGTGCGTTGCTGCCATGAACCTAGCCAAGGCTGGATAGCCGAGGATGGCATTGTATGGCAGGGCGATGTAGGCGACGTCGAAGTCGAGGCTTTATGTCCTGTAGTTGTCCCGGGTGCCGAAGGTGACGGGCAGGCTTACCTGCCCAATTGGCGTTGTAGATCCCTCGGTTACCCTGAAGAACGGCCGAGTTGGCATGAGCCGGTGGTACGGCACCTGCATCTTTTCGAAGATTTCGACGGAGATGATGTTGAGGCCCGCCCCTCCGTCGACGAGAGTGCGATTGACGGCGACGTTGTTGATGGTTGGCGTGCACAAGAGGGGGATTGTGCCCACGCCCCTTGTGGAAGCCGGATGATCCTCCTCGTCGAAGCCAATCTTGCACGTCGACCATTTCATCAGGCGATTGCCTGAGTTGGGCTGTGCCGCCGCGATCTCTCGCAACAGCTGCTTGAAGTGCCGATTTGACAGAGGAGCCTGAGCTCCACCCAGGAGGCAAGCGACGAAGTCTCGCGGCTCTTGATAGCCCCCCTGGTTCTCCTCCCGACGATCGTTTGCTGGTGGGGGCAGCGGCAGTGGCTCGGGATCATCTCGAGACAGACCCCCACGGCGGCGACCTTCCTCGCGGTCGTCGTCACGGCGATCGCCCCGGGATCCACTCTTGCCGTTGCTGCGGCCACCCCCACGACGCTTGGCGACGCCGTTTTCCTTGTGAAACTTCCGGACAATCCAACAATCCTCGGTATTGTGGGTGTCCTTCTTGTGGATAATGCAGTAGCGGCGACGTCGACCTTTATCGCGATCGGGGCGGTCCCCGCGGCGTTGCTTATGATCTGGCTCCGCCGCGAGGGCTGCAGCCTCCTTTCGCTTGGGGTCCTTGGACTTCGGCTTTGGGGGAGGCGCCCCCGGCAGATTGTGCACGAAGAGCCTCCCCTCCTCAGCCTTAGCGCAGCGGTCGGCGATCTCGAAGAGCCTGACGACGGAAGTCAGCTCATCATTCACAGATAGCTTCTCCCGCATCTTGACGTCGGAGACGCTCGTGGAGAATGCGGAGATGACCTCCTCGTTGGAGATCCTGGGGATCTTGTTCCTCATCTGACTGAAGCGCTGGATGTATTGACGCAGCGTCTCGCCCTTGTACTGACGCACCGCTTTAAGATCGTTCTTAGTTGCGGGGCGCTCGTATGTGGGCATGAAGTTGGCGACGAACTGACGACATAAATCCTTCCATGACGTCACGGATTCGTGAGGAAGATTCATGAGCCAAGTTCGCAGAGCGTCCTTGAGGGCCATGGGGAACCAATTGGCCATGGCACGCTGATCTCCACGCGCAGCCTGGACGGCGACGACGTAGAGTTGGAGGAATTCGACAGGATTTGTGGTCCCGTCGTAACGCGCGCTGATGTCTGGCTTGAACTTGTCAGGCCAGACGACGTAGCGCTGCTGGCGAGTGAGGGCAAGACACCCGGGGTTGTAGATCGGGACGCCGGGGGTCCTGACGTTCTTGCCAGCTTCGCCGATGTCATCGATGGCGCGGTCATGATTTTCGCGGCGGCGCTCGAGGGAGATGCGTGCGTCTTCCGGAGCGCGTTGGACGATTTGGCAGCTGGGCTCCCCGCGCGGCGAAGATGCGGCGCGGGAAATCACCCTCTTGGCCTTGTTGGCCATCCCATCTCCGGCGCCCAAGGCGCGATGCCCCGCCGCCGGATCTGGGCTCCCCGCGCCCTGGGCTCCTCCCAGGGCCAGGTCTTCATTGGCGATGGCGACGAGCTCGGCGATTCGAGCGCGCCACCCCTCACGCCCGTCGTCGGTGGGTTGATAGCGCAGCAGCTCCTGCGCCATGGCGAGTGCCTGCGCAGGAGACAGCTGACTCCCAGAACGAGCGCGAGAAGTGGCGGTGGCGGTGAAGGAGAGCGAAGGCTCTGTCCGCCCGGACGGGAGGTAGGAGGACTCCAGATCTTCCTCCTCTTCCTCCCCGGCCGAAGCTTCATGACGACGGAAGATGGGCTCGGTTTGCCCCCGAACAGCGTTGCGACGGTGAAGACGCTCGAGCCTTGCGTTGGCGTCGGCCATGTCGAAGCAGATCTAGAAGAAAACACACCACAGCCCCCTACCTGGCACGCCAAATGTCGATGGATTTTGTGTCGCAAGAACACGGGGTACCACGCGACGGACCCAAAGATTCGAACGCAGGGGGCTGAACGTGTGAGATCTTAGATCGCAACGAAACACGGTGATGGAAGCCTCGATTGTCGGACGCACAACGCACTGCAGAGAGGGAGACCGAGCTTTACCCAGGTTCAGGGCCCTCGTGGTGAGGTAAAACCCCTACTTCCTGCCTTCTTGTATTACGACGCGACACCTTGCGAGGAGTACAAGGCCTTGGTTACAAAGCTCTAGCTGGCCAGAGGTTGAAGAACCTGCGTGCCCAGCTAGCAGCTTGAAGAAGATGAAGATTAGATCAGATCGGATCCCCTCTAAGGGGTGGCCTCTCCCTCCTTTTATAGTGCCAAGGTCCTCCTTCCCCTTATCTTCTTGGGGAAGGGGTTGCCACACGCGGCCAAGGAGGGAGGACAGCTGTAGACTATGTTCTTCTGTAGACTTGGTCTTCGTAGGGTAGCGGCGCCGGTCCACAGGAGTGGGTGGAGGAGGCTGACGTCCTCCTCTGGCGCCCTGCACCGTCCATGCTATATTTAGGGGGGTGGCCAACTGCCACTGTGCCGCTTTGGGCAGGCACAGAGAAAGTTGGTCTCCTCCCTGTCGGGGGTAGCGTGGGCGGTACGCGGTCTTCTGCCCGTTGTCTTCTTGCTCCGCACAAAAACGTGCTAGGCTGACGTGGGCGTACCTCCTCTCCTCACCAGTAGGAGCTCATGAGGAGGTCTTCTGGTCCTTAGCGGTTTCTGTCGTCGTTCTCCTCACGAGGCGCCTCCTCGTGAGGGTCTTCTCCGTAGCGAAGATTGTTGATTCTCCCCTGGGCTGAATATGGGCCGATGACGGGGCCCAGGAGCAGGTGGACCGGGATACCCCGGTATCCATTACACCGACAGCCGGCCCGATCCAGGTAGATCACCAGGCAGCCGACGCTCGAGCCTAGGGTGATCGAGGGGCGCACGAGGGCAGATAGGCTCCGTCCTCTAGCGCAAGCTGACGATCGTAGCCTTTTTTTTGAATCTGCACCGATCGGATCTGCAGTCCAGGCGCTGGCGATGGCTGCTCTCTCTCTCTTTTTATTTTCTGATATCGATCGGATCTGAGTAGGACTTCTGGAAACAATTGAGCAGATCAGATCTCGACTGAATTGGAGGAAATCTGGCAGCGCCTGGATTTCATGGGAATCAATCGGATCTCGTCGAGATCGAAAACCAGCTACAAATTCCTTGTCAATCGGAAAACCTTCAATCAAAACCAATTTAAAACCAATATGATCTGTAAATTGCCTGAAGAAGAACAATCCGCAGATCAACAGAAAACACTCGCCATGATCAACCCAGTAATCTGATACCACATGCTTACACCATGTTTGACTTTAAACCAGTCGCCTCAAGCCTCTATGATCATTTGGTTTTTGACTTGTGATACCACTTTATGCTTTGGTCAATAATTTTTTGTCGCTATGCATGATTATGGCCGTTATTGCTCTCTTAGTTGGTCGCTCCCAGTGTTTTGCTAGCCTTCACCTGTACTGAGAGGGAATACTTCTCGTGCATCCAACTCCCAAAAACCAAAGTTTTTCCAATGTGTCCACCATATCTACCTATTAGCAATTTGCTATTCCAAGTATATTCGTCTTGCATTTATCTATCTTCCAAATTAAATTTTTTGTTATGTGAAAATTAGTTAGTAAAGCTCTCACGAACCTGACAACACATTTACTTTCTTGCACCTAATAAACTTGACCATTGTGGCTCTCTTATGTTGATTATATGCTTGTAAGTTGTAAGTTGGGAGTTAGCTCAGCCATGCTGTCATGGGGCACGCTTTCAACATTGCACTTATTCCTATTTAGTTGATATCTTGATCTTTTGTTTATGGATGCTTATATGTGTGAAAGGAGCTAGAAACTTGGTAAGTTCATGGAGTTTGTATACGTGTTAGAGAAATGCCTGGGCCACTAATCTAAACCATGCATCATTCATGGTGGAAATTTACAGCATAACCATAGTGGACATTCGTCGATGCATCTCAAAATAAAAAGCTATACCCAATGGTAAATAAAAGAGATGCCGAGGTGTCCATTGTCTGTTTGTCTTGTCATTTTGATGTGGGACATTTTCCATGTCATCGGGCAGGAAGTACCCCGTTGGCGTTCTCAATGATACACGTATGCTTACAATGACAAGAACTTGTTTGGGATCTAAGTCAACTAGCCTTGTTTAAGTACTCGTATTCATGGGACATGATATTTTCAACTTATGACTTGTCAAGCATATATCTCATATTTGTACTCGCATTAACCTTAACCACTCAAGATGCCTATGATGGTGGCAATGAGAGCTCAAAGCTAATAAGTACCATAATTTTTGGAAGGTTTATAAAACTTCCAATCACTACTTCCCTCTGCGAAGGGCCTTTCTTTTACTTTTATGTCGAGTCTTCATCTTCTACCTTTATGCATCGATTAAGAGAGCATAGTTGTCATTCTGAGTATAATGTGCATGGTCCCAAAATTTATTATTGATTGATTCATGATTATGGTATTGCTTGTTCTCAAATTATTTGTATCTAGTCACCCTCTTGAACTTTGAAGGTGTCCTATGCATTTATTTTTTGCTACTCCATGAGGGACAAACTGAATACCACTTTGCTATGTTTTCTATATGCTTCAAACAAACATACACCTTTCAATGCATTATTACTCAAGATCTTTTGTTTGTGTTTCTTTTCATGTTGTAACATGGTTGCTAAGTTCTATGGTTAGAATTATATCTCTTATGCCCATGTTTAGAGTACATTGATCTCAGCATGCAATGCTTTACCTTAAGTTGATCAAGATTGTGTTGGTGCATGTCACCTCAAAAATTATTGTTTTGTTATCACTTACCTACTCGAGGACGAGCAGGAGTTATGCTTGGGGATGCTTGATACGTCTCAAATGTATCTATAATTTTTGATGCTCCATGCTTGTTTTACACCAATTACTTTGTGTTTTGTTTACACTTCGTGGCATTTTTATGCATTTTCCGGAACTAACCTATTAACGAGATGCCACAGTGCCAGTTCCCTGATTTCTGCTATTTTTGAGTTTCAGAAAAGCTACACATGAAATATTGTCGGAATTGGATGAAATGAAAGCCAAATTTCCTATTTACCTAACATGAAGACGGAGTTCAGAGGAGAGATGGAGACGGACCAAGGGGCAGCCACACCATAGGGTGGCACGGGCCACCCCCTGGCCGCACCACTAGGTGGTGTAACCACCTGGTCCACCTCCTAACATCACCCTTCTGCCTATAAATTCCCTTCGACGAGAAAACCCTAAGGGGATGAACACTTTTCCAGAAAACATACTGCAAGCCGCCGCCGTCATCGTCCCGGGATCGGGAGGGTCCAAAAGCTCTTCCCGACACCCTGCCGGGGAGGGGAATCATCACCGGAGTCCTTCTTCATCACCATGACTGCCTCCGGAGTGATGTGTGAGTAGTCCACCTTGGTCTACGGGTCCATAGCAGTAGCTTGATTGTTGTCTTCTCCTCCATGTGCTTCATGTTTAGATCTTGTGAGCTACCTATCATGGTCAAGATCATCGTGATGTAATTCTACATGTTGTGTTTGTTGGGATCCGATGAATATTGAGTACTATGTCAAGTTGATTGTTGATTTATCATGTCTATGTTATTTATGATCTTGCATGCTCTCCATTGCTAGCAGATATATTAGCCGAGTAGATGCTAGTGACTCCAAGAGGGAGTATTTATGCTCGATAGTGGGTTCATGCCTCTAGTAATCTAGGAGAGTGACAATAACTCCTAAGGCTATAGATGTGTTGTTGCTACTAGGGAGAAAACAAAAATCTCTTGTTCAAGGACATTTGTATTGTTTACATTACACACTTTGCTTAAGGCTATAATCTGTTGCTTGCAACTTAATATCCAATGGTTGTTCAGATGATATTCGGCGGGTGGATTATTAGTCATAGATGAAGTTGGATTATGGTCTATGTATTATGTTGTAATGCCCAAGTGAATCTCATAGTGATCTTCATGACATGTACATTCATTGCCTTGCATTCTTTATTCTATCAATTGCCCAACTATAATTTGTTTACCCAGCATGTTATTTTTCATTATGGAGAGACACCTCTAGTGAACTATGGACCCCGGTCCATTCTTTTACATATATTACTTTCTACTACAAGCACTATTTACTTTCCGCAATTATTTATTTACTTACTGCAAACAAATATCATTTTCCACACGATACGTTTAATCATTTGTTATCAGCAAACCGGTGAGATGGACAACCTCACTGTAAGTTGGGGCAAAGTATTTTGGTTGTGTTGTGTGCAGGTTCCACATTGCTGCTGGCACCAACACCGCCTAAGGCCTCTTCTGACGCCATTGTCAAAGTCAGCTAGCAATAACCTTCGGAAGTGATTTCTTTCTCCTACTGGTCGATTAAACCTTGGTATCATAACTGAGGGAAGATTTATTGCTGTGTCATCATACCTTCCTCTTGGGGTTTCCCAACTGGTCCTGTGAGACATCACTCTTCCCGGCACCCTACCGGAGAGGGGAATCATCAGCGGAGGCCTTCCTCATCGCCATGCCTGCCTCCACAGTGATGCGTAAGTAGTCCACCCCTGGACCATGGGTCCATAGCAGTAGCTAGATGGTTGTCTTCTCCTCCATGCGCCTCATGTCTAGATCTTGTGAGCTGCCTATCATGATCAAGATCATCTTTATGTAATTCTACATGTTGTGTTTGTTGGGATCCAATGAAAAATTGAGTACTATGTCAAGTTGATTATTGATTTATCATGTCTATGTTATTTGTGATCTTGCATGCTCTCCGTTGTTAGTAGATACTTTGGCCATGTAGATGATAGTGACTCCAAGAGGGAGTATTTATGCTCGATAGTGTGTTCATGCCTCTAGTAATCTGGGAGAGTGACAATAACTTCTAAGGTTATAGATGTGTTGTTGCTACAAGAGAGAAAACAACAATCTTTTGTTCAAGGATAATTGTATTGTTTACAGTACACACTTTGCTTAAGGCGATAATCTGTTGCTTGCAACTTAATACCCAAGGGTTGTTCTGATGATATCCTGTGGGTGGATTATTAGTCATAGATGCAATTAGATTACGGTCTATGTATTATGTTGTAATGCCCAAATGAATCTCATAGTGATCTTTATGACATGTACATGCATTGTTATGCATTCTTTATTTGTCAATTGCCCAAATATAATTTGTTTACCCAGCATGTTATATCTTTATGGAGAGTGATGAGGGTTAACTCGACAAATGTCCTAGATGAGGGACTTAGGATCGGGGAGATAGGGCGTCGGATGAACTCGAAGGTAAAATCAGTCAAACAAGGTGTGTATCGAAAGTAAACGTGGGTGTAAACTTGGCTTGCTTTCAATCTATCCCTCACCGTTCTCTCCTGGCCCCTATATATAGGTGGCCAGGTCTCAAAGATCGGGAGGGATCCGATACAGATTACAATATCGACATACGACATGAACTCATATTTTGACTAGCGTTACAATTGGGCCTAGCTTAACGCGCCTCAGTGGTACTCAACTTGACGGGCTCTATTATCTATACCCTTGTCAGTAGCCCCCGAGATTCTACCAGAATTGCAGATTTGGGTTGAATCTCAGATCTTCAAATCTTCAACTTGATCAATACTTGACTTCTTCATATCTTCAAATCTTCGACTTGGTCTTTCGACTTATCTTTTTATTATAATGTCTCGCAAGGGGTTTTGATGAGCAAGCAGAAAGTAGAAGCTTCATTGTTAGAGCAACAAGAAAAGGAAAGTAATTGATCACAAGATGTAGCAATGTTATGAGTGGATGAATTACTAGGGCTAGCACTAGGCAATATGGCATTTTGAGAAGTAGTGCAAAAGTCCACATGAGGCTCACTAGATGTTACCTTTGACATAATAGCTCATGAGCTAATTTTAGTCTATCATGGGAAAATAGAAGATCCTCATGGGAGCTAGAGAGCTTTCCATGATTTTCTTCCAATTTCCCATAATTGTTAGTTAGCAAATCAAGTTGAGCCCTTAGCTCAACATTCTCCTTCGAGATGGATGCTTCACAAGAAGTAGAGTTAGTAGCACAAGCAACATCACTAATGGGAAGCAGAGAAGGTAATTTAGTAAGCTCATTTGAATTTGAAGCTTTAAGTTGCTCATGCGACTCAGCGAGAATGACGGGCTCACTCGAAATGACCCTAGAGTCATTTTTAAGAAGCACAACATTCTCAAGGAGTTTAGCATAAGTAAATACAAGCTCTTCATATTTAGTTTCAAAATCATTTGCCACCACGAGAGTTCTATCATAGGATTTCTTTATTTTAGATAATTCTAAAGTAAAGATCTCCTTAAGAGATTCCTTGGTGGTTTGTTCTTCTTCTAGAGCTTCTTTTAGATCCGCAATCTCATCCGCGTAATCACGGGCATGACCTTGCATATTAAAAATGGTATTCTCATGCTCCTCAATAATTTTATTGCTCTCGGTGGCAATAGCCAAAATCTTATAGAAGTAAGAGCAGGCAATTTTATTCTTACGAATAGCATGAAAAAACATTTCACTCTTCTCAAATAAAGAAGCAAGATCATCATCTTCTTCTTCATTATCCTCATTCTCATCATCACTAGATATATTGGGTTCCAAAGTAGGAGTTACCTTTGAAGCCCTAGCCATAAGGCAAATGTGGGAAGCAATTGATGATGATGAATAAATAATTGAAGCACCAAGCGAGATCATGTCTTGGCCAATAGAATTTCCGGTTTACTCTACATTGTTAGACACACAACAACTAGAGCAACTAGAGGCATTTATATCATGGCAACAAGACGAAGTAAGCATATCATTATGAGATGTGTTCAAGGAGCATACACATGATATGCAAGGACTATCAACACAAGCATGTAAATCATTTATGGTGCTAGAAGTGTTAAAGTCCAAAGATGAAGCATTGCAATGAGATAGAGATGAACGGTCATCACAAGTAAGCTTACTATCAACATTGCAATATTCATCGCCACTCACCATATCGTTACCTTGTGTCTTGCCACACATTGGTGAGGTGGATGAGAGTTCATCACGGCCGAAAGTGGAGGGAATACAATCATCCTCAATCTTGTTGGACATATCATATTTATCTTGACTCTTTGTCCAAAACTCATGAGCGCTATGGAAATGCATGATTGCAAGAATAACTGCATCGCTCACAAAATCAATGTTAGTAGCTCGAGAATTAAGATAAGAGTTTCTCTTCTCCTCTAAAGATAGACTTTGGGAATCCTTAGTAGGAGAGAAACCCATATCTAAAACTCTCTCTATATTTGGGTCCATATCACGAAAATGATTAAGCATGCAAATTTTCCATACATCATAATTAGTGCCATCAAATATAAAGGTGTCATTGTGCACTAATCCCCTAGCCGACATCTTTGCTCTCAAGGCGGTGAAGCCTTAAAATGAGAGACCTTGCTCTGATACCAATTGAAAGGACAAGTATGTCGCCTAGAGGGGGGGGGGGGTGAATAGGCGATTTAAAACTTTTACGAGTGGCTTGACCAATGCGGAATAAAACTAACGTTTAATTTTCCAAGCAAACAAAACCTAAACAAACTAGGTTCACCTATGTGCACCAACAACTTATGCTAGACAAGATAAGCAACTATGTGATAGCAAGATATATAAACTTCAAGCACGAAGGCTATCACAAAGTAAATTGCATAAGTAAAGGAGCTCGGGTATAGAAATAACCGAGGCACGCGGAGACAACGATGTATCCCGAAGTTCACACCCTTGCGAGTGCTAATCTGCGTTGGAGCGGTGTGGAGGTACAAGACTCCCCAAACGCCACAGAGGCTCATCGTAATCTCCTCGAGCTCTCCCACCAAGATGGAAGACCCGACCACTATGGGACACTTGAGGGCGGTCACCGAACCCGTACAAGCTTGGGGCAATCTCCACAACTCAATTGGAGGCTCCCAAGAATTGCCACTAAGGCACCACAAAGCTTGGGAAGATCTCGACAACTTAATTGGAGGTCCCCAAGTAATTGCCACGGAGGCACCACAAAGCTTGGGAAGATCCTCACAACTTAATTGGAGGTCCCCAAGTAATCCACTAAGCCACTAAGCCGTCTAGGGTTCCAAGAACCCAAGAGTAAAAAGCTCAACAAACTTTTCACCACCGAAACTCCGAGGAGAGCTCAAACTGATGCAACCGATGCAATGGCAAGGACACACGAAGTGCTGAAATCCTTCTCTCCCAAATCCTACCAAAGCAACAAATGCTATGGAGGGATATGACAGGAAGAACAAGGAGGAAATCCACAAAGAACTCCAAGATCTAGATCCAATAGGTTCCCCTGACATAGAGGAGAAAGTGATTGGTGGAAATGTAGATCTAGATCTCCTCTCTCTTTTTCCTCAAAGATATGCAAGAATCATGGGAGGAATTGAGAGATGGGCAAGCTTTCCAAGGTCAAAAAATGGAGGGAGAGAGAAGGAAAAATGAGCTAACCCAAGCTTGAAGAAGGGAAGGGGTATTTATACCCCTCCCAGGATTGTATCCATTGCTAAACTGCAGGGCCGGATATTCCGGTCCAAGTTTGGACCGGATATTTTGCCCCCTACGAAAAACTGCTAAGGACTTCGCGCGCGTCGTCCGGATTTGGGGCCGGATATTTCGGCCGGATATTTCAATTCCGGCCGGATATTTTGGCCACCCCCGAAATCGGCTAAGGACTTTGCACGCGTCGTCCAGATTTGGGGCCGGATATTTTGGCCGGATATTTCAAAACTGGGCCGGATAATCCGCCCAGGAAGAGCGAGAATACGAAAACATCGACAACTTTTGCATCCGGACTCCGTTTTTGATGATCTTGGGATCGTTGGAATCACCACAATGAGCTCTACAACATCATCCATAGAAACATCATAGTCCAACAAAGGAGGATGAAACCAAATGATAGAAGGTTTGACTTAGCTATAAAGATGAACCAGTAAAACCTCCAAACACCAAAAATGCAATTAGAGTTCCATACGAAATCCATTTTTGATGAGCTAGAGCTTGTCATGGAAATAACCACAAGCTCTAGAACCTCACATGGATAAAAGCCAAATAAGAACCAAGAAAGATAATGCCAAGTATGCAAAGGTTTGAGCTCTCTCCGAACAATACGATTAAGTTACTCACTCAAGAGCCCCTCTTGATAGTACGGCTACCAATCCTATAACCCAGTCTCCAAACTAACACACGAGACCGGTAAAAGAGAAAACCAATCAAGCACAAACCTTTGCCTTGTGCAATCCACTTGAGCTAGATGATGACGATCTTGGCACCCTCAAGATTGAACACCTTTCTTGATCATGCTTGCTTGCACGAGCTTCATGAAGACATCTCAAAATACTCCCCCTACACCAATATGGGAGAGCCTTGCTTAGCTCAATCTTCATTAATCCATTACAAGCTTCAATCAAATGATATCTTCCGAGATGGATCATATTGAACTTGCACTTCATAGTCTTCTAGATGTGTTGATCAAACACGACTTCATTCTCCAAATTACAACCTTGAAGCCAACATATGGCTCAAACAATATCTATGGACATGTCCTACAAATATAACTCAATGCAATCATTAGTCCATAGGGATTGTCATTAATTAACAAAACCACACATGGGGGCACATGCTCTTTCAATCTCCCCCATTTTGGTAATTGATGACAATCTCTTTGAGAGGGTTTATATAATGAATTTAAAGAACTAAGATGGTTTTACTAACATCAATTACTACAAAAGTAAGTGATGCTAGTAGAACCATCATATATAGAGCAAACTCCCCCACAATCTATGCATGTGTGAATGAACTTGAATTTCATTGCATATATTGTCAACCAATGTTGTTGGTGGAGTTTCCACTATATATACTCAACCATGCAAAGCATGCAAGGCAAATGCTTAAGAACAAAACCAAAGCATGAAGCCCAATTCCCTTCAAACCCTCAAAACTTCTCCCCCATTGGCATCCATTGCCAAAATGGGCGGAAATGCTTAGAAGGCCAATAGTGAGAGTTCCTCCTCAAGGTGTGCATGACCCAAAAAGAGTGAAAACACATGCACAAATCCAAAGACAAAATTTTGGAGGAAATCAAACTATATTGAGGATCAAAGATTGCAAACAAAATAAGATGACAAGATGGTTGAACTTCCAACAATGAAGATAGCAATCAAAAGATCCAAATAGCGAATCAAATAAAGATATTATGAGAAGACCAAAATAATGCTCTAAATAATATGAAGAAGCTCCCCAAGGTTTGTGCACAACATATTCCATTTGAATTGAAGTATAAGGTGCACAAACATGGAATCATCAGTCCCTCAATATTATTCAAAACAAAATGACACCAAGTGACATAAAATACTATGATAACCACAAAATGGTGCTTTAAAATGAAATGAGGAAGCTCCCCAAGGTACGTGCACAAGATAGAATGTTTGCATTTGAATACAATTTGCACAACATGGACTACTCACTTCCTCAATACCATTTAAAAGAACCATTAGCAAGAGACCATAGAAAATAAATCAAGCTTAACACTTGTATCAAGGAAATGGTTGAGCAACAAATAAGGAACCAACATATTAAACGTCTCAACCAAAGAAATGTGTGATAGGAATGACAAAGCATATTATAAGACTAGTACAAAGATGAACATAGAGTATCCACATAGTCCTCAATGAATGATATTGCTTAGCATTCCATCCCAACACACAAGGAAAAAATAAGATATCAATTAAGGAGATATCATCTCTCATGTGTATAAGTTTCTAAGTAGACAACATCACAAAGATAATTATCACAAAGAAACATATACACATAATGTGGGGACCCCGGCTTACCACCCGGGATTCCCGTTATGCATACAATTCACGATCCCAGGAGACTGTCGTGAATCCACATAACAGAGTTAGCATTTCAGATTTCATCATCCATTACATAACGAGTATTAAAGTCTTACATAAGCCGCTTGGCTGAATATAGATGCCACGCAGGGCAAGTTCAACTGACACACTTATTCATAAGTAGCAGCGGATACATGCAGCGTAGTGACCCAAGTCAGGCCTACTACCCTACAGGCGACTGACCGGGAAACGATTCCTAATTCGCACCGGCGTCGTCATACTCCTCATCATCCTCCTCATAGTCGTCTCCAAAGTCTGGCCAAGTTAATAGCCAGGGACAAAGCCATGAGTACATTTTGGAATTGTACTCGCAAACCATCTAAGAGAGAAACATTCACATGTTGTATGGCTGTAGCAAGGGTTGGCTTGGTTTCATGTAACTATGTGCTTCTAACTTCTCGTGTCGATATAGCATGTCATACGACATCTCTATATCCTTATTAAAGAAGACATTTATAAAACAATTTTAAGAAAAGCTCTAGGAAAAGGGGAAACTCCTTTATAAGATAAGGTCGGTGGTCAATCAGACATGACCACCTCAAGTCGTCGGCAGTACCCTCCAAGTACTCCGAAACCACACCCGTGCCACGGCAGTACCATCCAAGTATTCCGTCCGGCACAAACTCCACTTTTCTTGAAAACCATTTATAAAGCCAAAACCTAACACAGGTTAAGTATGGCCATTCCAACCGTCCATGACCGAGGACTTGGCTATTCGAATAGATTACACTCTGTAGAGGTTGTACACTTTACCCACACCATCCGATAAATCCGCCGGGGTTCAGATAATCGATCAAAGCCCTCCATCTATCTACCTTAGTATGTGTGCATACCCTGTGGAGTCTACCTCCCAGGAACGTCCCGGCAGTACCTCCTCCAGAGCGTAACTCCGGCGCCACGGCGGGAGAACCCAAGTATCTTCTGGCGGCTCGAGATATGTCGTGATATGTGTTGACCTCTTTTGGCGTCAACCTGGATTCCGAGGTCCTACAGACCCTTATATAGTTGCGAGGCTCCCCGCACTAAAGCAAATAAACTTCAAACTAAGCCCCGTCCCATACCGGGGTAATATGGTTGCACGGGAGTAATTGGTTTGGCGAACACTTATACACAATGCCATTTTCCCGAAATCCACCAACTCCTTCACCTCCCATGTCCAACTCCATGTTTATAAAACCATTTGTAAACATCTCAATGGAGTAGCAACTACTCCAAGGTGTTCGAAAACATTTTCGAAAAATCTTCCCAGAGAGTATTCCCAATCCTAGAGTTTTTGGCTCCACTACAAGTTTTCCAAAGACTTTGAGGCTAATCATCAAGTCTCTACTTTCAGGGGTATTGAGTAGGTGTCAAAGGTGTCATCCTTAATGGATGATAACAAATCGACTTGTGGAGCTAAGTCGCCAACTATTGCTATATAGGGAGTAATAGCAATATAAAAGAAACAATGCATAGTAATAAAAGCAAGAGTAGAACAATGCATAGTGACTTAATAGGATTCAGATATGCAACAAGTAGATGGCTTGCCTCGGTTGGCTTGTCCCTGATCACCTTCCTCTTGATACTCAAATACCTCCCCTTCCTCCGCACAATCTTCGTTCGTTTCTATCGCCGAGAAAAACATCAACACACAATAAGCAATCATGCATACATGGATCACACTCAAGGCAACATCACACAACTCAAGCATTGAGTATTAGAAGCAAACAAGTTTAGATGTCTAAACCAATATCTATTTTACAAAAGAAAGAATTTCCATAATAATAACAAGCAAATTCTAGTTGCATAGTAATACCTATTCACAAACAAACAATTTGCATGCATCATGGTAAATCAAAACATGACATCCAGCACTCTTATAGGTAGATAACAACATTACAGGACCATCACAATTGGAATCAAACTAAAAGATTAAAAAGGTGATTCAATATGAATTTCCTAATTCTATGAATCACTAGAATAGCAAAATAATTCCCTAAAACATTCTGTAAGTCCTAAAATTCGACCAGAGACCATTCTGGAAAGCTAATGGAATGGCTAACACACCAGAAGTGGAATCATCCAAAAATAATCATTATATTGTGCACAATAAATCAATCAAGGCAGAAACTTAACATCACCAAAATAGTTACCACAGGCAATGCATAGCTCCTAAAATGGTAAATCCAATTTCTATAATTCAACAAAACAGTAATGCATCACTAAAAATTGGAATCATCAGTTTTCATTACACAGAGCAATATATTTGCAGATAAGAGTGAAAATCCATAGTTCTACACTATTTAATTAACAGAAAAATATTTAAGCCCCTAAAAATTGAACATGCAGTACCAGGGGCTGGACAACATTGCATAGATCACAGTACAATTTTAATCACAATTTTTTGAGGTCTAAAAGATTTTCTAATCAATTTTATTTGCAGCAGGGATTAACTAAACAAAATAATCATAGGGGAAAAAAATAAAAGGGGCCGGATCTGGCCGGGCCTCGCCAGATCTGGGCCAGATCGGCCCAGCCGGCTCGCCGGCCAGCCCAGGCGGGGGCCGAATCGGTACGACGCCTCGACCATCCGATTAGGACGCGATCGACTGCCGAGCGCCATCGTCCTCGGCTGACGCTGCATGCGCACGAGAGCGTCGATGCCGGCTAGGGTTTCGCGAGGAGAGGCTCACCGAGGGGCGGCTGGCGGTCGGCGGCGGTCAGTTCGGCGGCGGAGTGGTCCAGGAGGTGTGGAGCAACCAGCGGACGTGCATGCAGAGGCGATGGAGCTCGCGGTGGTGTCGACGTCATCGCGATGAGCTTCGGCAGGGGTTCGATGACGTCGACGTGCTACTGCATCCCTAGATCAAGCAAGAGGGAGGGGTGAGATCTAGGTGGTGACAGCAAGCTCGGAAAGCAGAGAGAAGGCAGGGGAAATGGCCAGGTCAACGGCAACCTCCACCCTTGCCGTCGACGATCTACTCGATAATCTCGAGCTCCCCGGTGGATGCTTCTTCTCGGCTAGGTGTTGGCGAGCTCTTCTGGATGCGAGGGGAGTGGAGAGGGGGCAAATGAGGGGGAGATGAGAGTTCCAGAGGGGGGGGGGTGTCGGCTTTTAACTGCTGGAGTGAGCCCATTGGTGCACCACGTCGGAAACCATTGGCCGTCGCTGGCGGTGCTCTAGGGCGGCATTGTGCGCTAAGTGCAGGGGTCTGCTCGGTTTTGTCGGTGGCTGCGTGGCTCGGTCGAAACACGAGCGGGTTCAGTCAGGACACGGTCGTTTTCAGGCTCGGTCCGGTCGCTACGGTGCACCACGATGCAAGGTGGGGGTGGCAGCGTGCTGCGCGTGAGGTGCCATGCACGAGAGTGTGATGAGCGGGGTCAGGCGGGGTCGAGGCGCACGGGAACCGCTGGCACACGCTGGTCGTCCTGGACAGCACGACGGCGTCGGTCTGGCTCGGCCGGGGGTGGCGTGGATGGTGAGACTCGAGCGGTTTCGGCTCGGGGAATTGATCTAGGGGGTCGGCACGGGGCTGGTGGCGAGGTGACTGGTCTGGGGATGGTCGGTGGTGCTCTGCCCCGATCGAGCGTGCCTTGGGCTTCCCTTCTCCCCTCGATGCCAAGTGCATAGGACAAACAGAAAAGAGTTTTTGAAGATCCTTGACACCCAGAGGGAGATCCCCAGCAGATCCCGTTCCTTCTCTTGGTTGGCTAGCATTGGAAGAAGAAGAAAGAAAAGAGAATTGGCAAGGGTTAGGGTATGCATGGCTGAATTCAAATTCAAATTTGAATTCATTTGAAAAAGTTTTTAAAACCTACCAAAGTAGTTTCCAGGGGTTTCAAACATATCCAAGAAGTCATAGCGAAAGTTTGATGAATTTTAGGGTAGCTAAGCTAGGGTTTTGGAGAAGTCTCTATTTTCAAACAAGGAAGCAAAAGAAAAGAGAAATAAAAGAAAAGGAAGTGTGATCAAGCAAAGAATTCCATGCTAGGGATTGTGGTGTACACAAGCTGAGTCTAGGCTTAATAATTCAAGCATAAAATCATAACACTAACTCTATTTCCTAATGCACAAGTGTTGGAAAATTCTGGAATTAAAAACATGCCATCAAGCACACACATACACACATAAAATCATGCACATGTTCTCACATGAAATCACACATGATAACACACAAGCACAGTACGTAGCAATTTTTTTAATTCACCCAAGATGAAGCCTTTAAACAAGGTCTTAATTTGATATGCAAAAAGTGGGGTGTTACAGACCTTCCCCCCTTAAAAGAATCTCGTCCCGAGATTCGGTAGCTAAGCGCGAAGTAGTCCGGGAAACTCTCGTCGCAGATAATCCTCATGTTCCCAGGTGGCTTCGTCTTCGGTATGGTTACTCCATTGCACCTTATACATCTTGATCTTGCGTCTACGAGTAAGACGGACGTCTTCTTCCAGAATGCGGATTGGTCTCTCCCGATAAGTGAGGTCGGAGTTTAGGTCGATGGAGTTGTGGTCGATCTCCTTGAAGGTCTCGGGCTTGTCGGGGACTTGGAGGCATTTGCGGAGTTGCGACACATGGAAGACATCATGGAACTCAAACAATTTTGTGGGCAATTCTAGTTTGTAGGACATCTCTCCGTGGCGTTCTAGAATCTTGAATGGGCCGATATAGCGGGGTGCAAGTTTACCCTTAACATGGAAACGCTGCATACCCTTGAGCGGTGTCACTCAAAGGTAGACAAAATCTCCCACATTAAAGGTAACCGGTCTTCTCTTAGAGTCAGCATAACTTTTCTACCGGGATGGGGCTGCCTTCAGACGATTCCGAATGAGCTGGACTTGCTCTTCGGCCTCCTTAATGATATCAGGGCCAAAGATTTGGCTTTCTCCCGTTTCAGACCAGTTGAGAGGAGTATGGCACTTGCGTCCGTAGAGGGCTTCAAAAGGGGCCATTTGCAAACTAGCTTGGTAACTATTATTGTAGGAAAACTCTGCAAACGGCAGACAGTCTTCCTACTTGGTTCCATAAGACAGAACACAAGCTCGCAGCATATCTTCAAGGATTTGGTTTACTCATTCTGTTTGACCTCCAGTCTGTGGGTGATAGGCTGTGCTGAAAGATAACTTGGTGCCTAAAGCTTCCTAGAGCTTTGCCCAAAATCGCGAGGTAAACTGAGGGCCTCGGTCTGAGACTATGGTCTTCGGAACACCATGGAGACTGACGATGCGGGAGATATACAACTCGGATAAATGGTTCCCATGGTCAGTGGTCTTGACGGGAATAAAGTGAGCAACCTTGGTGAGGCGGTCCACAATGACCCATATAGAATCATCTCCCCGCTTGGAGGTCGGTAGTCCAGTAATAAAATCCATACCAACTTCCTCCCACTTCCATAATGGTATCTTCAAGGGTTGCAATAAACCTGCGGGCCTTTGATGCTCGGCCTTGACGTGCTGACAGACATCGCACCGGGCAATATAGAAAGCTATCTCTCGCTTCATACCGTGCCACCAAAAACGTTCCTTCAAGTCTTGGTACATCTTGGTGCCTCCGGGATGAATAGAGTAAGGGGTGTCATGGGCCTCCGCCAGAATAAGCTGTTTTAATTCCTCGATGCTAGGGACGCATAGGCGGCCATTATACCATAGCACACCTTCCTGGTCGATTGAAAACCCAGGTACTTCCTCTCGTGCCATCCTACGTTTGATACCTTCGATACTCTCATGACCCTTCTGAGCTTGCTTGATCTGGTCAAATAGAGTGGGTCGGACTTCAAGGTTTGCCAAGAAACCATGGCTTACTAGTTCAAGTCCGAACTTCTCGAACTCCTCGCATAGGGTGGGTTGGCTGGTCTTCAGCATGGCATTTAGGGAACAAGGCTCTCGGCTGAGGGCATCGGCGACCACGTTCGCTTTACCGAGATGGTAATGAATGCCTAGGTCATAGTCTTTGATAAGCTCAATCCATCTCCTTTGCCTCATATTCAACTCTTTCTGGGAGAAGACGTACTTAAGGGTCTTGTGGTCAGTGTAGATCTCACAACGATTCCCCATAAGGTAATGTCACCATGTTTTGAGGGCATGGACAACAGTGGCAAGCTCGAGGTCATGGGTAGGGTAATTCAGCTCGTGAGGGCGCAGTTGACGGGATAGGTAGGCGATAACTTTGCCGTCTTGCATCAAGACACTTCCAAGACCAAGCTTGGATGTATCACAGTAGACATCGAAGCTCTTGGTAATGTTGGGCATGGTTAGAATGGGAGCTGTCACTAGTCTCTTCTTAAGCTATTGGAAACTCTGCTCGCACTTCTCGGTCCACTCAAATTTCTTATCCTTCTTGAGGAGTTGAGTCAATGGGTGAGCAATGCTGGAGAATCCTTCTACAAACTTTCGATAATATCGGGCTAGTCTAAGAAATGCTCGGACTTCGGTGGGGTTGGTTGGGGCTTTTCTCTCCATGATGGAGGTAATTTTTGAGGGGTCAACAGATACTCCACCAGCCGAGAGTATGTGGCCTAGGAATCCAACTTCTTTCAGCCAAAACTCACATTTGCTAAACTTGGCGTAAAGCTGGTGCTCGCGAAGGGTTCCCAATACTAGCCGCAGATGTTCTGCGTGCTCTTCCTCGGTCTTTGAATAGACCAAGATGTCGTCGATGAAGACCACCACAAACTTGTCGAGGAACTTCATGAATAACTTATTCATGAGATTCATGAAATAGGCGGGGGCATTGGTTAGGCCGAAGGACATGTCAGTGTACTCGAATAGGCCGTAGCGAGTGGTGAAAGCGGTCTTGGGAATATCGGACTCTCGAACCTTCAGCTGATGATATCCAGTGCGGAGATCAATCTTGGAGAACACTTTGGCTCCATTCAGTTGATCAAACAGGTCTTCAATCTTCGGGAGTGGGTACTTATTCTTGATGGTCACCTCATTGAGTTTACGGTAATCCACACACAGTCGTATGGTACCGTCTCGCTTGTCCACAAACAGAACAGGCGATCCCCAAGGTGAAGCACTGGGACGGATAAGGCCTTTGCTGAGCATGTCAGCGAGTTGCTTCTTTAACTCCTCAAGTTCTTGGGGGTTCATATGATAGGGTCGCTGAGCAATGGGGGCTATTCCGGGAATCAACTCAATCATGAACTCGATATCCCGGTCAGGGGGCATACCTGGCAACTCCTCAGGGAAGACGTCGGGGTACTCACATACCACCGGAACTTGATCAAGAGTCGGCCCAGAGACAGACTTCTTGTAGTAGGCTTTGCGGGATGGCATGGTGGCTACGTGCTCAATCTAAACCCCACTACTGCTGGTCACGGTTATAGCCTTCCGAGCACAGTCAATGTGCCCCTGGTACTACCAGTCCAAACCTTTCATGCCTAGAACAATCAGATCCGCTTGGAACTTCTCACCATAGAGTTCTACCGGAACATCTCTGCAGGATAGCTGGGTCTTGACCGATGACCCAGGGATTTGTACTATCATGAGTCTATCCCTGCGACTAAGTTTCAATCTACCCTTATCCACGAAGTTCTCCATGACAAACGAATGCGACGCGCCAGAATCAAATAGAATTTTTGTAGGCACGGAGTTGACGAGAAACGTACCAAGCACAACATCGGGTGCCTCATCGGCTTCAGCTGCGTTGACATGATTCAGGCGGCCACGAGCAACATTGGCTTGACTCTTCGGGTTCCTTCCAGGGGGTCCACGGCCTTGACCCTGATTGGGTTTCGGCGCGCTGAGGCTCGGTGCAGAGGGTTTCTTCAGGGGGCACTCCTTAGAGAAATGCCCTGGCTGGCCACAAGTATAGCAGCCACTTCCTTGGCTGCGGTTGGTAGGGTTGAAGGTGTTGCGGTTTCCTCCAGAAGGATTCCCACTGGTGGGGCGGTTGCTTGGGTATTGACGGTTGGGGTTATTGGGCCTGGGAGCTTGAGAGGCGAACCTCTGAGGGGGTGGCGCAGACCTTGATGGGGGCGTGCTGCGGGACCTTTGACTGCTCGGTCCTCCCTGACTCATCATCCGTCTCTTCCGGCTTTCGTGGCCAGCCTTGTTTTTGTCCTCAACCATGATCGCGGCATCTACCAGAGCTTCCAGGTCATTGTAAGGCACATCGACCAGATAGGGTTGCAGGTCTTCCTAAAGTCCATTCATGAAGCATTCCCTCTTCTTCTCGTCGGTGTCGATGTCATTAGGGGCATACCTCCCCCAAGTAGTGAACTTGTCGAGGTACTCGGTGACACTCATACTACCTTGCTTGAGGTTGAGAAACTTGTCGCGCATGATCTTGATAAGTCCAGAGGGAATGTGAGCCTTGCGGAACTTGGTCTTGAAAGCTTCCCAAGTCATTACTTGGCACTCCGGCTGCATGGCGCGAACGTTCTCCCACCATGCACCCGCTGCTCCTGCTAGGAAATGGGTGGCGTAGAGCACCTTCTCATTCTCCCCAACTCCCGCATACTCGAGCTTGTTCTCGATGGTGCGGAGCCAATCGTCAGCGTCCAAGGGTTCGGTGGACTTGGTGAATGTTGGAGGGTTGGAGTTTTGGAAATCCCGAAGCTTGTTGCGGGGTTCCTCATCGTCATTGCCACCATGGTTGTTGTGGTGGGTGGCAATTTGTGCATGGTGCTGTAGGGTTGCAAGGTTGGCTTGGCGCTCGGCTCGTGCGGCTTCGCGGTCTTCAAGCATGAGCCGCAGCAGCTGCTCCATGCTGGGTTCAGGGGGTGGTGGCAGATTGCCTCCAGCTTGGCCTAACGTTTCTGGAGCCATTCTGGAGAGAAGTGGTTGGTGAGATTCATAACAAGGAAACTTATGCATGCTTCATATAAAAAGAACTAAACTCATGCATAACATAACATCCATGGCAACCATACATAACATGCTCCAACAACCATGCATAACAAGTCCATGCATACATAATATATACAAGCAAAAGGGGTGCCACACAGGTCCAGGCACACACACATACCACATAGTCTCATACATCACACATAGCAAATGGTTCTAGATAGACCATACAACACCGATACGCAAAAGGGAGTAAACTAACAACTACGCGGTAGCCTACGTGAGAGGTAGAGTGGTGGAATCTACTCGTCGCCGCTAACGTGGGGAACTAACTTCTCGGGGTCCTCCTCACTAGGAGTCTCAGGAGCATAGAAGTCAAGAATAGCGTTGCGGTCATCACCGCTCTCGCTACCACAGTCGTCGTCGTCGGTGCTAGCGGGCTCCTCATCGAAGGCCTCCTGGTGGTCTTCATCACGGCCAAGTACCGCCTCATTCTCCTTGCGGAGCTCGGCAGTCTCCTCCTCTAGCTCGGACACGTGGCTCTCAAGAGAAGCCAAGTGGTCCTCCAACTCGCGGACGCGCCTCCTAAGAGCCTTGTTCTTCTTCACGATCTTCCTCTTGGCAGCGAGGAGACGGTGACGTGAGAAGATAGACTCCTGGAGGTCCTCACGAAGAATGGCTAACTCTAGCCCTCTCTCATCGGCGACCATCCGGACATGGTCCAGATGCTCTTGCGTGTGGTGCAGAAGAGCCTCGGTGTGGTAGAAGTGGCGGCCGAAGCGGGTGTGCGCGGCAGCCTGGTCGGGAAGGCCATCGGCGTTGACCCTCCCGTAGTGCTCGTAGCGAGTACCAAGTAGCTCATCGTAGTGGAGGTGGATGAGGCGTGAGATGGCGTGACGCAGAACGCGCATCAGGCCATCGCCCCAGTTGTGCTCGATCACCTCGAAGGTGAACTCTGGTGAGGTAGGCGAGACCTCCTTCCCGCGGACCTGGTAGACCACACGGATAGCCAGCTCCTAGGTACCCTCCTCGAACAGGCGGTAGCCTTGCACCTCGGGACGCAGGCGTCCAAGGCGCGCGGCCAACTCAACCAAGTCTCGCTCGAAGACCAACACGTTCTCGTGGGTGCCGATCTGTCGGTGTGTAGTAGGAGTGTCCATCTACAAAAATTTTAGAGTAGAGTTTATTAATGACTTATCCAAGTGTGCAAAATTTATACATAAGTAAAACTTGAATTAAAATGCAAGTAATTAAAGATGCTTAAAGAATAAGGGAAGAGATGAGAGCAATATATATTTACCTTTGATATATATAGCCATCTCTTTTTAGTTTTTAGAAAATAACTCTTTGGTCCGGTCTAACGCCCATGCTAAACTAGGGTTTCCTAAGGTCAGGATGGCTCTGATACCAACTCTGTGGGGACCCCGGCTTACCACCTGGGATTTCCGTTATGCATACAATTCATGATCCCAGGAGACCATCGTGAATCCACTTAACAGAGTTGGCATTTCAGATTTCATCATCCATTACATAACGAGTATTAAAGTCTTACATAAGCCGCTTGGCTGAATATAGATGCCACACATGGCAAGTTCAACTGACACACTTATTCATAAGTAGCAGCGGATACATGCAGCGTAGTGACCCAAGTCAGGCCTACTACCCTACAGGCGACTGACCGGGAAACGATTCCTAATTCGCACCGGCGTCGTCATACTCCTCATCATCCTCCTCATAGTCGTCTCCAAAGTCTGGCCAAGTTAATAGCCAGGGACAAAGCCGTGAGTACATTTTGGAATTGTACTTGCAAACCATCTAAGAGAGAAACATTCACATGCTGTATGGCTATAGCAAGGGTTGGCTTGGTTTCATGTAACTATGTGCTACTAACTTCTCGTGTCGATATAGCATGTCATACGACATCTCTATATCCTTATTAAAGAAGACATTTATAAAACAATTTTAAGAAAAGCTCTAGGAAAAGGGGAAACTCCTTTGTAAGATAAGGTCGGTGGTCAATCAGACATGACCACCTCAAGTCGTCGGTAGTACCCTCCAAGTACTCCGAAACCACACCCGTGCCACGGCAGTACCCTCTAAGTACTCCGTCCGGCACAAACTCCACTTTTCTTGAAAACCATTTATAAAGCCAAAACCCGACACAGGTTAAGTATGGCCATTCCAACCATCCATGACCGAGGACTCGGCTATTCGAATAGATTACACTCTGCAGAGGTTGTACACTTTACCCACACAATCTGATAAATCCGTCGGGATACCACCACGGACCGTCATACACAAGTATGCGGGGTTCGGATAATCGATCAAAGCCCTCCATCTATCTACCTTAGTACGGGTGCCTACCCTATGGAGTCTACCTCCCTGGCACGTCCCAGCAGTACCTCCTCCAGAGCGTAACTCCGGCGCCACGGCGGGAGAACCCAAGTATCTTCTGGCGGCTCGGGATATGCCGTGATATGTGTTGACCTCTTTTGGCATCAACCCGGATTCCGGGGTCCTACAGACCCTTATATAGTTGCGAGGCTCCCCGCACTAAAGCAAATAAACTTCAAACTAAGCCCCGTCCCATACCGGGGTAATGTGGTTGCACGGGAGTAATTGGTTTGGCGAACACTTATACACAATGCCATTTTCCCGAAATCCACCAACTCCTTCACCTCCCATGTCCAAATCCATGTTTATAAAACCATTTGTAAACATCTCAATGGAGTAGCAACTACTCCAAGGTGTTCGAAAACATTTTCGAAAAATCTTCCTAGAGAGTATTCCCAATCCTAGAGTTTTTGGCTCCACTACAAGTTTTCCAAAGACTTGGAGGCTAATCATCAAGTCTCTACTTTTAGGGGTATTGAGTAGGTGTCAAAGGTGTCATCCTTAATGGATGATAACAAATCGACTTGTGGAGCTAAGTCGTCAACTATTGCTATATAGGGAGTAATAGCAATATAAGAGAAACAATGCATAGTAATAAAAGCAAGAGTAGAACAATGCATAGTGACTTAATAGGATTCAGATATGCAACAAGTAGATGGCTTGCCTTGGTTGGCTTGTCCCTGATCACCTTCCTCTTGATACTCAAATACCTCCCCTTCCTCCGCACAATCTTCGTTCGTTTCTATCGCCGAGAAAAACATCAACACACAATAAGCAATCATGCATACATGGATCACACTCAAGGCAACATCACACAACTCAAGCATTGAGTATCAGAAGCAAACAAGTTTACATATCTGAACCAATATCTATTTTACAAAAGAAAGAATTTCCATAATAATAACAAGCAAATTCTAGTTGCATAGTAATACCTATTCACAAACAAACAACTTGCATGCATCATGGTAAATCAAAACATGACATCCAGCACTCTTACAGGTAGCTAACAACATTACAGGACCATCACAATTGGAATCAAACTAAAAGATTAAAAAGGTGATTCAATATGAATTTCCTAATTCTATGAATCACTAGAATAGCAAAATAATTCCCTAAAACATTCTGTAAGTCCTAAAATTCTACCAGAGACCATTATGGAAAGCTAATGGAATGGCTAACACACCAGAAGTGGAATCATCCAAAAATAATCATTATATTGTGCACAATAAATCAATCAATGCAGAAACTTAACAACACCAAAATAATTACCACAGGCAATGCACAGCTCCTAAAATGGTAAATCCAATTTCTATAATTCAACAAAATAGTAATGCATCACTAAAAATTGGAATCATCAGTTTTCATTACACAGAGCAATATATTTGCAGATAAGAGTGAAAATCCATAGTTATACACTATTTAATTAACAGAAAAATATTTAAGCCCCTAAAAATTGAACATGCAGTACCAGGGGCTGGACAACGTTGCATAGATCACAGTAAAATTTGAATCACAATTTTCTGAGGTCTAAAATATTTTCTAATCAATTTTATTTGCATCAGGGATTAACTAAACAAAATAATCACAGGGGAAAAAATAGAAGGGGCCGGATCTGGCTGGGCCTCGCCAGATCTGGGCTAGATCGGCCCAGCCGGCTCGCCGGCCAGCCCGGGCGGGGGCCGAATCGGTACGGCGCCTCGGCCGTTCGATTAGGACACGATCGATGGCCGAGCGCCGTCGTCCTCGGCTGACGCTGCATGCACGCGAGAGCATCGATGCCGGCTAGGGTTCCACGAGGAGAGGCTCACCGAGGGGCGGCTGGCGGTCGGCGGCGGTCAGTTCAGCGGCGGAGCAGTCTAGGAGGTGTGGAGCGACCAACGGATGTGCATGCAGAGGCGATGGAGCTCACGGTGGTGTCGACGTCGTCGCGATGAGCTTCGGCAGGGGTTCGATGACGTCGACGTGCTACTGCATCCCTGGATCAAGCAAGAGGAAGGGGTGAGATCTAGGTGGTGACAGCAAGCTCGGAAAGCAGAGAGAAGGCAGGGGAAACGGCCAGGTCGACGGCAACCTCCACCCTCGCCATCGACGATCTACTCGATGATCTCGAGCTCCCCGGTGGATGCTTCTTCTCAGCTAGACGTCAGCGAGCTCCTGCGGATGCGCGGGGAGTGGAGAGGGGGCAAATGAGGGGGAGAGGAGAGTTCCAGAGGGGGGGTGTCAGCTTTTAACTGCCGGAGTGAGCATGGTCTATGGTGCACCACGTCGGAAACCATTGGCCGTCGCTGGCGGTGCTCTGGGGCGGCATTGTGCGCTAAGTGCAGGGGTCTGCTCGGTTTTGTCAGTGGCTGCGTGGCTCGGTCGAAACACGAGCAGGTACAGTCGGGACATGGTCGTTTTCAGGCTCGGTCCAGTCGCTACGGTGCACCACGATGCAAGGTGGGGGTGGCAGCGTGCTGCGCGTGAGGTGCCGTGCACGGGAGTGTGACGAGTGGGGTCAGGCGGGGTCGAGGCGCACGGGAACCGCTGGCACACGCTGGGCGTCCTGGACAGCACGACGGTGTCGGTCTGGCTCGGCCGGGGGTAGCGTGCATGGTGAGACTCGAGCGGTTTCGGCTCGGGGAATTGATCCAGGGGGTCGGAACAGGGCTGGTGGCGAGGTGACTGGTCTGGGGATGGTCGGTGGCGCTCTGCCCCGATCGAGCGTCCTCGGTGGTCATGGCGACGTCCAGGGCAGCGTGGGGGTGTTCGTGCAGCGTCTCTGCGAGGTGGGGCCAGTGTTGGGGTGTCAGTAGGGCGGCGCCCAAGCATTGGGGGTCGATGGCGGTGGGGGGGATCGAAGAATAGAGGGAGAGGGAGAGGTTCTGGCAGGTGGCCTTGGGCTTCCCTTCTCCCCTCGATGCCAAGTGCATAGGACAAACCGAAAAGAGTTTTTGAAGATCCTTGACACCCAGAGGGAGATCCCCAGCAGATCCCCTTCCTTCTCTTGGTCGGCTAGCATTGGATTAAGAAGAAAGAAAAGAGAATTGGCAAGGGTTAGGGTATGCATGGCCGAATTCAAATTCAAATTTGAATTCATTTGAAAAAGTTTTGAAAACCTACCAAAATAGTTTCCAGGGGTTTCAAACATATCCAAGAAGTCATAGCCAAAGTTTGATGAATTTTAGGGTAGCTAAGCTAGGGTTTTGGAGAAGTCTCTATTTTCAAACAAGGAAGCAAAAGAAAAGAGAAATAAAAGAAAAGGTAATGTGATCAAGCAAAGAATTCCATGCTAGGGTTTGTGGTGTACACAATCTGAGTCTAGGCTTAATAATTCAAGCATAAAATCATAACACTAACTCTAGTTCCTAATGCACAAGTGTTGGAAAATTCTGGAATTAAAAACATGCCATCAAGCACACACATACACACATAAAATCATGCACATGTTCTCACATGAAATCACACATGATAACACACTAGCACAGTAGGTAGCAATTTTTTTTTAATTCACCAAAGATGAACCCTTTAAACAAGGTCTTAATTTGATATGCAAAAAGTGGGGTGTTACACATAAAATAGATACAAAGAGAAGAACATGATATCTAAACAGGTTCATGCAATATACCAATGAGATTTTTACTTTTAAAGTATGGCCAAAGGCTCAATTTATCTTATTGCATATTGAAGAACTTCAACCACAAACATGTCAAAGACATCACAAATATCAACAAGGGAAAGAAAATAGTTGGGATGTTTTGAGAAAAGCAACAAGTATCACGAGTAAGTATGCCAAAAGAAAGAACTAAATTTGCACTTTCATCAATATTGCACATGTGAGGAACTTGAGGAATTGATATGTAATAAAATTGCTAGATAGACATATTTGGGAAGGGTGAATCATGAGCATGATTTTATATATTCCCCAAAATATGCACTCATCTCAAATTAATCACATTTTCAATAGAGAGGTTTCATTAAGATCTTTGCAAATAAAGATTTCCATGCCATGAAATGACCCACACAAGGTTAGATGCTAGAAAATTATGCATGAATAAGATACTTGTTACCGAGATACCATTGGAAGGATGTAGTAGATAGGATTTCTTCAATAATCCTAGCTTGCCACAAATTATCAACTAGTCACCGCTTCATGCTTATTATTGAGACAAGCACCAATATATCTCCCATGTACCTAAAACAAATTCAAGTACAATATGGTCCCCAAACTCATTGGGTCCAAAGTAGTTAGAGACACTACAATATATAGGACAAGCTCCACATAAATATGTGCATATAGATATGAACTTGAATTTCATGCACATCTTAGCCAATTTAGGATTTATTGGAGTTTACCCTATATATTGGATCAAAGAAAGCATAGCATACCATAGAGTATACATTTAGTAAATATGCATGCACAAAACTTTCAAGAGCCAAAAGAGATACAATTTTGACAAAACACCAAGAATACCAAGAAGTCACACAAAGGTGTGAAGAACTAAAGGTTGTCCAAATTATATCAAAGAATCAACTCAACACAAGATTGACTCCAAAGTCCACCAAGTGAACAAAGCAAACGCCAATGAGCATAAAGGATCACTAAAACACACATGCCCAATGACTTATCTCATTTTAAGAATATAGAGCAAAATCAAGAAAAGAGATAGCCATTCTCCCAAAGAGAGCAAGGTTTCAACAAACAAACCAAACTCTCCACTCTTTTATGATGGCACACTAAGTACCAAAAAGAAAAGATTTGTCTTCCAACAATAACCAATACCAATTGAAATAAGCCCCAAGAGTATGTTATAGAAAATATAGGAGAGCTCCCCTAAGATTAGTGCATTATTTATGATTTTGCATTTGAATACAAAATGCACACAAATGGGATCATCATCTCTACCTACATAAAGAATAACACAAAACAAGTTCAACAAAATCAAATAGAATCACAAGAGTCAAGGAAGATAATGGGAAATAAAACAAATACATTTCTTGGCAAGAGATAAGGTGATTAAAAGCAATAGCCAATGTAAAGATGATCAATATATATATACCACATGATAAAGTACCAATTGTCCAAGGACAAGAGGTATTTGGAGTTATTAATTTCCCGGTGGTATTTTACACATAAATCAAAGATCATCTTCACAACAAGAACTATATGAAAATGATAAGAATTAAACACCATGCTAAAGAAGATATTCTTGATAGACTCAAATAGTTAGACAATCACGCAAAGCAATGATTAGGATAACTTGGAGCAAATGGTTTTCCAACTTTGATGTAGAATTCCACATTTTAGGAAAAACCTACCAAGAATGTATGTCACAAACAAGATCCAAAACAAGAGCACTTAAACAATTTGGCAAATTGAAACTTGTTTGAGCAAACATGTCACATAGAAGAAAGATAATTTGTAATATCAACACTATGTGACACAACCTCGAATATACACATTTTATTGGTTTGTAGTTTGCACAAAGCATATTACTCCCCCATAATGTGATAAAGCATTTATTTTCACAAGAGGCAAATAAAATCCAACATGAGATGATTAATGGACATTATAGAATTAGAATTTCTCATGAACATGACATACCACATAGAGACTAGATAAATTCAAATATCAACACTAAGTGGTATTCCTCATGTGAACACATATTTAGGATTGTGAAGTGCCAAAACATATCACTCCCCCCGAAATGGGATAGTCCATTAGTCTCTCAAAAGAGCCAAATAATATAAAAGAAGATGCAATATAGGCTCAAACACAAACACACATACATGGTGTGCAAACCCACAAGTACATACTTGATTAATCAAAATAAAATAAGTAGGTAGCACGACATATACCAACACATGTAATGGAACACAACCAACACATGCAAAAGGGGCGAGTAACTTTCAATGTAGATAAGTTGAGTACATGTTACCGCAAAGAGGAACATTGGATATATGATATAAACAAGATAATCCAATTGACTTGACTTGAGACAATATATTGATGAAGATCCCTTAATTCTTCATGATATAGCCAAGTCTCCAATGCCCTCCAACAAACACCTATTGATCAAGTTTTGGTGTATTGGTCCCCAACCAAGTTGGGTCCTAAGAGGTTATTCACAATAGGCTTGGCCACCCAAATGGTTCTTTTCTTGACACCACATTGAGTACCAACATATTTGGCAAACACATTGCCAACCTTATCCTTGCAAAGTAAGTATCATCAATTATGATAGGGTTGGATGAGTTACCCATAGTGCATGAAGAAGAAAGGTGACCCTTCTCACGACATATGTAGCAAGTTCTTTTATTCACCTTCTTGTCACTTGATTTCTCCACAATGGGAGCATTAACTTGATTCTTCTTGGGAAGCGACCTTTCTTCAACTCGAGGTTGAGCATGGCCTTGAACTTGAGGTTGATTCCCTTGTTGCTTCTCAACTAGTGCCTTCTTCTTCAAAGGGCAAGATCTAACATGGTGCCCTTCAATCTTGCACTTGAAGCAAACAATTTTGGCCAGATCTTTGACTTGTCCTTGACCCTTTTTCTTCTTGTCAATCTTGGACTTCTTCTTGTTGTTTGAGATAAACCCAAGTCCACTCTTGTCATTGGGGGATTTTTCCATACTCAACATATTGTCGAGTTTGGATTTCCCTTCATAACTCTTTACCAAGTCTTTCTTCAAGGAAGTGACTTGGGCCTTGAGCTCTTTGATTTCCTCTACATGGTTAGTAACAACACAAGTACTGGAGAAAGTAGAAGCTTCATTGTTAGAGCAACAAGGAAAGGAAAGTAATTCATCATAAGATATAGCAATGTTATGAGTGGATGAATTACTAGGACTAGCACAAGGCAATATGGCATTTTGAGAAGTATTGCAAAAGTCCACATGAGGCTCACTAGATGTTACCTTTGACATAATAGCTCATGAGCTAATTTTAGTCTATCATGGGAAGCTAGAAGATCCTCATGGGAGCTAGAGAGCTTTCCATGATTTTCTTCCAATTTCCCATAATTGCTAGTTAGCAAATCAAGTTGAGCCCTTAGCTCAACATTCTCCTTCAAGATGGATGCTTCACAAGAAGTAGAGTTAGTAGCACAAGCATCATCACTAATGGAAAGCGGAGAAGGTAATTTAGTAAGCTCATTTGAATTTGAAGCTTTAAGTTGCTCATGCGACTCGGCGAGAATGATGGGCTCACTCAAAATGACCCTAGAGTCATTTTTAAGAAGCACAATAGTCTCAAGGAGTTTAGCATAAGTAACTACAAGCTCTTCATATTTATTTTCAAAATCATTTGTCACCACAAGAGTTCTATCATAGGATTTCTTTATTTTAGATAATTCTAAAGTAAAGGTCTCCTCAAGAGATTCCTTGGTGGTTTGTTCTTCTTCTAGAGCTTCTTTTAGATCCGCGATCTCATCCGCGTAATCACGGGCATGACCTTGCATATTAAAATGGTATTCTCATGCTCCTCAATAATTTTATTGCTCTCGGCGGCAATAGCCAAAATCTTATAGAAGTAAGAGCAAGCAATTTTATTTTTACGAATAGCATGAAAAAACATTTCACTCTTCTCAAATAAAGAAGCAATATCATCATCTTCTTCTTCATTATCCTCATTCTCATCATCACTAGATATATTGGGTTCCAAAGTAGGAGTTACCTTTGAAGCCCTAGCCATAAGGCAAATGTGGGAAGCAATTGATGATGATGAATAAATACTTGAAGCACCAAGCGAGATCATGTCTTGGCCAATAGAATTTCCGGTTTCCTCTACATTGTTAGACACACAACAACTAGAGCAACTAGAGGCATTTATATCATGGCCACAAGACAAAGTAAGCATATCATTAAGAGATGTGTTCAAGGAGCATACACATGATATGCAAGGACTATCAACACAAGCATGTAAAGCATTTATGGTGCTAGAAGTGTTAAAGTCCAAAGATGAAGCATTGCAATGAGATAGAGATGAACGGTCATCACAAGTAAGCTTACTATCAACATTGCAATATTCATCGCCACTCACCATATCGTTACCTTGTGTCTTGCCACACATTGGTGAGGTGGATGAGAGTTCATCACGGCCGGAAGTGGAGGGAATACAATCATCCTCAATCTTGTTGGACATATCATATTTGTCTTGAATCTTTGTCCAAAACTCATGAGCGCTACAGAAAGGCATGATTGCAAGAATAACTGCATCGCTCACAAAATCAACGAGCACATTAGTAGCTCGAGAATTAAGATAAGAGTTTCTCTTCTCCTCTAAAGATAGACTTTGGGAATCCTTAGTAGGAGAGAAACGCATATCTAAAATTCTCTCTATATTTGGGTCCATATCACGAAAATGATTAAGCATGCAAATTTTCCATATATCATAATTAGTGCCATCAAATATAAAGGTGTCATTGTGCACTAATCCCCTAGCCGACATCTTTGCTCTCAAGGCGGTGAAGCCTTAAAATGAGAGACCTTGCTCTGATACCAATTGAAAGGACAATGATGTCGCCTAGAGGGGGGGGGGGTGAATAGGCGATTTAAAACTTTTATGAGTGGCTTGACCAATGCGGAATAAAACTAACGTTTAATTTGCCAAGCAAACAAAACCTAAACAAACTAGGTTCACCTATGTGCACCAACAACTTATGCTAGACAAGATAAGCAACTATGTGATAGCAAGATATATAAACTTCAAGCACGAAGGCTATCACAAAGTAAATTGCATAAGTAAAGGAGCTCGGGTATAGAAATAACCGAGGCACACGGAGACAACAATGTATCCCAAACTTCACACCCTTGCGAGTGCTAATCTTCGTTGGAGCGGTGTGGAGGCACAAGACTCCCCAAACGCCACGGAGACTCACCGTAATCTCCTCGAGCCCTCCCACCAAGATGGAAGACCCGACCACTATGGGACACTTGAGGGCGGTCACCGAACCCATACAAGCTTGGGGCAATCTCCACAACTCAATTGGAGGCTCCCAAGAATCGCCACTGAGGCACCACAAAGCTTGGGAAGATCTCCACAACTAAATTGGAGGTCCCCAAGTAATTGCCACGGAGGCACCACAAAGCTTGGGAAGATCTCCACAACTTAATTGGAGGTCCCCAAGTAATCCACTAAGCCACTAAGCCATCTAGGGTTCCAAGAACCCATGAGTAAAAAGCTCAACGAACTTTTCACCACCGAAACTCCGAGGAGAACTCAAACTGATGCAACCGATGCAATGGCAAGGACACAAAGTGCTCAAATCCTTCTCTCCCAAATCCTACCAAAGCAACAATTGCTATGGAGGGATATGAGAGGAAGAACAAGGAGGAAATCCACAAAGAACTCCAAGATCTAGATCCAATAGGTTCCCCTCACATAGAGGAGAAAGTGATTGGTGGAAATGTAGATCTAGATCTCCTCTCTCTTTTCCCTCAAAGATATGCAAGAATCATGGGAGGAGAGATGGGCAAGCTTTCCAAGGTCAAAAAATGGAGGGAGAGAGAAGGAAAAACGAGCTAACCCAAGCTTGAAGAAGGGGAGGGGTGTTTATACCCCTCCTAGGATTGTAGCCGTTGCTGCACTGCAGGGCCGGATATTCCGGTCCAAGTTTGGACCGGATATTTTGCCCCCCACGAAAAACTGCTAAGGACTTCGCGCGCGTCGTCCAGATTTGGGGCCGGATATTTTGGCCGGATATTTCAATTCCGGCCGGATATTTCGGCCACCCCCGAAATCGGCTAAGGACTTTGCACGCGTCGTCCAGATTTGGGGCCGGATATTTCAAAACTGGGCCAGATAATCCGCCTAGGAAGAGCGAGCAATATGAAAATAGCGATAACTTTTGCATCCAGACTCCATTTTCGATGATCGTGGGCTCGTTGGAATCACCACAATGAGCCATACAACATCATCCATAGAAACATCATAGTCCAACAAAGGAGGATGAAACCAAATGATAGAAGGTTTGACTTAGCTATAAAGATGAACCGATAAAACCTCCAAACACAAAAAATGCAATTAGAGTTCCATACGAAATCCATTTTTGATGAGCTAGAGCTTGTCATGGAAATAACCACAAGCTCTAGAACCTCACATGGATAAAAGCCAAATAAGAACCAAGAAAGATAATGCCAAGTATGCAAAGGTTTGAGCTCTCTCCGAACGATACGATTAAGTTACTCACTTGAGAGACCCTCTTGATAGTACGGCTACCAATCCTATAACCCGGTCTCCAAACTAACACACAAGACCGGTAGAAGAGAAAACCAATTAAGAACAAACCTTTGCCTTGTGCAATCCACTTGAGCTAGATGATGACGGTCTTGGCACCCTCAAGATTGAACACCTTTCTTGATCATGCTTGCTTGCACGAGCTTCATGAAGACATCTCAAAATACTCCCCCATACACCAATATGGGAGAGCCTTGCTTAGCTCAATCTTCATTAATCCATTGTAAGCTTCAATCAAATGATATCTTCCGAGATGGATCATATTGAACTTGCACTTCATAGTCTTCTAGATGTGTTGATCAAACACGACTTCATTCTTCAAATTACAACCTTGAAGCCAACATATGGCTCAAACAATATCTATGGACATGTCCTACAAATATAACTCAATGCAATCATTAGTCCATAGGGATTGTCATTAATTACCAAAACCACACATGGGGGCACATGCTGTTTCACATACACTCTGAGGGGTGGTGGTTTCTGTTGTTTCAAAACTATGTTGAGTTTCGCCCAGAAACTACATACCGGCCAGTATGTAATGTATGGGGGTTATTTCAGCCCTTCATAAATAAAATTTTTGTCGATGGAGTTCGTGTCGCAAGAACACGGGGTACCACGCGATGGACCCGAAGATTCGAACGCAGGGGGCTGAACGTGTGAGATCTTGGATCGCAACGAAACACGGTGACGGAAGCCTCGATTGTCGGACGCGCAACGCACTGCAGAGAGGGAGACCGAGCTTTACCCAGGTTCAGGGCCCTCGTGGTGAGGTAAAACCCCTACTTCCTGCCTTCTTGTATTACGACGCGACACCTCGCGAGGAGTACAAGGCCTTGGTTACAAAGCTCTAGCTGGCCAGAGGTTGAAGAACCTGCGTGCCCAACTAGCAGCTTGAAGACGATGGAGATCAGATTAGACCGGATCCCCTCTAAGGGGTGGCCTCCCCTCCTTTTATAGCGCCAAGGTCCTCCTTCCCCTTATCTTCTTGGGGAAGGGGTTGCCACACACGGCCAAGGAGGGAGGACAGCTGTAGAATAGGTTCTTCTGTAGACTTGGTCTTCGTAGGGTAGTGGCGCCGGTCCACAGGAGTGGGTGGAGGAGGCTGACGTCCTCCTCTGGCGCCCTGCACCGTCCATGCTATATTTAGGGGGGTGGCCAACTGCCACTGTGCCGCTTTGGGCAGGAACAGAGAAAGTTGGTCTCCTCCCTGTCGGGGGTAGCGTGGACGGTACGCGGTCTTCTGCCCGTTGCCCTTCTTGCTCCGCACGAAACGTGCTAGGCTGACGTGGGCGTACCTCCTCTCCTCACCAGCAGGGGCTCGTGAGGAGGTCTTCTGGTCCTTAGCGGTTTCTGTCGTCGTTCTCCTCACGAGGCGCCTCCTCGCGAGGGTCTTCTCCGAAGCGAAGATTGTTGATTATCTCCTGGGCTGAAGATGGGCCGATGACGGGGCCCAGGAGCAGGTGGACCGGGATACCCCGGTATCCATTACACCGACAGTAGCCCCCGGGAGCCCGGCCCACAACGCGCCCTCTTGAGGAAGCGAAGGGTCGGGGGCCCCCGAAGCTGCTGGGCCCTCCAACGGCACGCGTCAACCGCGCGGTCAGAGGACCATGTGAAGATGCAGAGGCTGCGGACACGTGCCGTGGCCGCAGCTGGTGAGACGAAACGGCGGCGACGCTACAGTCTCCGAGGCGTCATCCATCATAATGATGCGTCGCTTGACTGCAGAGCGCTGCGCCAACGCTTCGGTTCCCGCGCTGGGATTTGACGCATCGACGCTGGATGATCCCCTTAAATAGGTCCTCCTCGAGACCGTCGGCACTTCACCTCCTTCCTCCAGTGCCACTTCTGCTTCTTCTTCCCTGAGAGCATGGACCCTTCCAACTCCGCCGCCGCCGCCGGTCCAAGCTCCAGAACGAAGCGTCGAGGGCGCCCTCCGGGCAGCGGGAACAAGGCGAAGGTCCCGGCCCAGTGGACCCCCGGCGCCGGGGGCCCCTTGCGCATTGGCGCGCCGAGGCAGAACGAGGCGATTCGCCCAGCCTCGGGGACCTCCGGCGCCCTGACCCTCCGGGGCCCCGCACGCGGCGGAGCCCTGAACTCGCCGTCGCCGCTGGCGACGGCGCCTGCTCCCCGCGCCTCGGGGAGCATTGATCGGGCCCTCCGGGAGGTGGAGGCCGCCCTGGGCCCCCCTCCCCCTGCTGCAGATCTTCCGGCCCCTAGAGGCGATGGTGCGGATCTTCACCGCCGACGGCGTCCGCCGCACCTACCCCAGCTCCCGGCGCAGTGAAGAGGAAGTCCTGGGCGGTAGTCTTCTGGGGAGGGGAGCTAGTCTCCTCCCCTTTTCGTTGTGTAGTCCTTGCCGGCGGGGAATGCCCCGCCGTGCTTTGCTCCTTCCCCTCTGGGGGCGCTTTAATGAAATCCAGTTGCTTAATCTTGCTGTCCTTCACTGTCCCGGCCATTTGCTTGCTCGAGAGCCCTGGAGAGCTGCAGGTATCGACGGGAAGCCTCCCTCCACCTCAGAGCTCGGGACGGGTTCGGCGTCGATGACACAGTGGACGATTCCTGAGACAAGAAGTTGAAGAAAAGGTTGGAAAACAAAAAACCCCAAATCCCCGAAAACGGAAAAACAAATCGATAAAACAAACGAAAAAAGAAGGCGAATAAGATGCCCCTGTGACCGGCACAGGGACCTTCTCCGTCGTGGAGGAGCGCGGCACTATCTGTGCCAGCAGCTAAGAGCAAATTGCCGCGCGTGGCGATTGACGGGGCCTTCCTCGTCGTTGAGGGAAGCTGGACCCTCACGGACGTGAAAACGTCGACGCTTAAGAGAGCCCAGAGACCGTCGACACCTCACAAGGGTTGCTCATGAGGTTAAGGGCCTGGCGCGGACCTTTGGATCTGCGTCTCCTTCGCAAGATTTATCGGAGCGGCCTTGGTCTTCAATAATCCTGCCACGTTAGGCCTTCCTCGGGAGAGGGAATCTTCCTGCGGATGCTGATGCATCGACGCGTCTTTGCTCCCTCGTGAGGGTTGCTCACGAGGGGTAGGTCCTTAGCGGGTGCCATGGGCACACCTTGGACTTTTCCTCGAAGATTTTTTATTTTCTGGAGCACTTCGCGAGGAACTAAGCACCATGGGCATCCAGAGGTGATCGTTAATGGGGCCGTCGCCCCCGACCAGAGCTCGCTCCCTTCGGGTTTTTCGGGCTTGCTGTTTTCCGGGCGAAGGCCCCAGCATAGACACCGTGCCTAGCCCCCTTCCGCGAGGAGTACAACAGAAAATAAATGGACTTCATGCCATTTTGATGTCATGCCGAAGCAGAGGCGCTATATTGCGCTTTAACTTAATATCAGTGCTTAAGAGCAGATTGAGCTGATACAAGTGCCGTGCAAACGGTCTTTTTCTCCTCGTGAGGAACCTAAGGGTAGAACTTTCGCAGATGAGCTATGTTCCACGGGTTCCCCACTGGCACGCCTTCTGCGGTTTCCAGCCGCGCCGAGCCTGGCCTGGCGATATGCGTCACCTTGAAGGGTCCTTCCCACATTGGAGACAGCTTGTGCAGGCCCTCGCGAGAGAGTATTCTCCTCAGCACCAGGTCGCCGACCTCCAGAGTTCTTGCTCGAACATGGCGGCTATGGTAGCGGCGTAGTCCTTGCTGGTACCTCGCGGCGCGGAGCGCGGCTTGGCACCGAGCTTCTTCGAGCAGAAGGAGGCGGTCCTTGATGAGGTCCTCTTGGCGAATTTCGTCGAAGGCGAGCACTCTTGGCGACCCGAACTTGACGTCGGTGGGAAGAACAGCCTCCGCCCCGTAGACCAGGAAGAAAGGGGTTTCTCCAGTGGGCTTGGTGGCGGTAGTCCTGATGGACCACAAGATGGATTGGAGGTTGTCTAACCATTTTTTGCCGCAGGCTTCGAGCTTGGCGTTGAAGCTTTTCGTCTTGAGCCCTTTGAGCACTTCAGCGTTGGCGCGCTCGGCTTGACCATTGCTCCTGGGGTAAGCGACGGAGGCGAAGCAGATTTTGATGCCGGTCGATGCGCAGTATTCCCGGAACAAGCCGCTGGTGAACTGGCTGCCGTTGTCGGTGATTATGCGGTTAGGCACACCAAAGCGACAGACCAGTCCACGGACGAACTTGACGGCGGACCTGGCCGGGATTGTGCACACCGGTTCCACCTCCACCCACTTGGTGAACTTGTCGATGGCGACGTAGAGGTAGCGATAGCCCCCTTGCGCTCTGGGAAATGGACCGAGGATGTCCAGCCCCCAAACTGCAAAGGGCCAAGTGAGTGGGATGGTGCGCAGCTCTTGCGCCGGCTGATGTATCTGCTTGGCGTGGAATTGGCACGCCTCGCACCTCTTGACCATCTCCGACGCATCTCCGAGCGCCGAATGCCAGTAGAAGCCGCTTCGATATGCCTTCGCAGCTAGAGTCGCGGCTGAAGCGTGGTGCCCACATTCGCCGGCATGGATGTCCCTTAGAAGCTCTTGGCCTTGGTGAGTAGATATGCACTTCAGAGCGACGCCATTTGGGCGACGCCGGTACAAGTCACCATCCTTGACACAGTAGCCCGAAGCTTGCCGCACAATCCTTTCGGCCTCCTCTTCATCCTCAGGAAGCCTGCTGCTGGTGAGGTAGGCCTTGAGCTCGATGATCCAATCCACTCCCTCCTGCCGGGCCAATGCCAGGAGGACGCGGTCACCCGAAGGAGGCCCGCAATCCGGACCCCCCTGCTCCGGCGGTGGCGGCAAAGCGGAAGGAGGAGGTGGTTCGGATGTCGACGGAGAAGCGGACGGTTTGAAGAGACGCTCCTCGAAGACGCCGGCGGGCTGCGCCAGGCGATGAGAAGCGCGCTTGGCAATCTCGTCGGCCTCCACGTTTTCCCCTCTCGGGATGTGCTTCAGCTCCAAGCCTTGGAAGCGTTTTTCCATCTTTCGATGCTCCTCGAGATAAGCCGCCATGTGCTCATCCTTTGGAGTGTAGCTCTTGTTGGAGAAATTCACAACCAGCAGTGAATCTCCTTTGACGATGAGGCGCTTGATGCCCAAAGCATTCGCAGCCCTTAAGCCTGCAAGAAGTCCTTCGTACTCCGCGATGTTGTTGGAGACCTTGTGTTCCGGCCCAAAGCAGAGCTGCACAGCGTAGAAAAGCTTGTCTCCCGAGGGAGAGGTTAAGACAGCGCCTGCTCCCGCGCCCGGAAGGTTGAAGGCGCCGTCGAAGTGCATGACCCAGAGGCCCGGGGCCTCCTCTCCAGGGAGAGTCGACTCCACCTCTGGAGGCTCGTTTACGAATGGATCAGTCCATTCTGCAGTGAACTCGGCCAAAGCCTTGCTCTTGATTACCTTTGTAGTTTCGAAGGAGATCTCGAAAGGCTGAAGCTCCACAGCCCACTCAGCCACCCGCCCGGTGACATTGGGGTTGCGCAGGACGGTTTCCAGGGGCCGATCGGTTACCACCTTAATCGGGTGACCCTGGAAGTAGTGGCGTAGCTTCCGCGAGGCGATGAGCAAGGTGTAGAGCAGCTTTTGCTGCATTGTGTAGCGTTCCCGCGCGTCGCGCAGTACCGTGCTGACGAAGTACACAGGCTTTTGCACCTTGACGACCCCCTCGGAAGGCTCCCCCTCAGGAGGCTTTTGAGCGTTGCTCTGAGAGAGCGGCTCGGTCGGCGAAGATACCTCGGGCGGCTCCTCCCGAGGGGCGGGAGGTGAAGCGGCCTCTTCCTCGTGAGGAGCCCCCAAGCCTGGAGGAGTGACCTCCTTGGCGATTACCTTGACGTCCCGCTCCGCGACGAGAACGGCACTTGCAGTCCTTGGAGTTGCCGCGATGTAGAGTAGCAAGGGCTCGCGAGTCGTTGGGGCAACCATGATCGGTGGGCTCGTGAGGTACCTTTTTAACTCGGCGAAGGCCTTGTCGGCTTCCGGAGTCCACTCGAACTTGCCGGTGCGCTTCATGAGCTTGAAGAAGGGCAAAGCTTTTTCCCCACTCCTCGCGATGAAGCGCCCCAGGGCTGCCATGCACCCCGCGAGGCGTTGCATTTCCTTAAGATTGCGCAGAGGACGCATCTCTTCGATGGCCTTGACCTTGTCGGGGTTCGCCTCTATCCCGCGATTGGACACGAGGAACCCCAACAGCTTTCCCGACGGTACGCCAAAGGCGCACTTGGCGGGGTTGAGCTTGATGTTTACCTTCCTCAGGTTGACGAATGTTTCCTCCAGATCCTCGATGAAGGTGCGACCCTCGCGGGTCTTGACGACGATGTCGTCGACGTAGGCTTCCGCATTCCTTCCCATCTGAGACCCCAGGGCCTTACGCATGAGCCTTTGGAAGGTGGCTCCTGCGTTCTTCAGGCCGAAAGGCATGCAGACATAGCAGTACACCCCACAGGGCGTGATGAAGGCGGTCTTCTCCTCGTCCTCCTTTGCCATCTTGATCTGATGATAGCCGGAGAAAGCATCCAAGAAGCAAAGGAGGTCGCAGCCTGCGGTGGAGTCGACGATTTGATCTATCCTCGGGAGAGGATAAGGGTCCTTGGGACAGGCCTTGTTGAGACTCGTGAAGTCCACACAGAGGCGCCCACTGCCGTTAGCCTTTGGGACGACCACCGGATTAGCAATCCAGGTGGGGTGGGCTACCTCGCGTATCAACTTGGCCTTCTTCAGCTTCTCTATCTCCTTGACGATGAAGTCTTGCTTCTCTTGCGCTTGCTTTCTGGTCTTCTGCTTCACGGGGTGTGCCTGAGGGCACACGGCTAAGTGGTGCTCGATCACCTCCCTGGGAACACCGGGCATATCCGACGGAGTCCAAGCGAACATGTCAGAATTTGCCCGCAGGAAGGTGACGAGCGTGCTTTCCTATCTGGGGGAAAGCCCTGCCCCGATGGTGACGAAGTTTTCGCAGCCCCCAGCCTGCAGCGGGACCTTCTTAGTTGCCGAGCGCTCTTGGGTAAACTGGGGCCTCCTCCCTGAGGGTACCGCAGCTTCCCCAATGCTCAAGTCCATCATGGGATGGTCCAGGTCCTCGCTTGTAGTAGGCGATGCAGAGGCGGCGAACTTCTTCCCTGTCGAACCCAGAGTGTTGGGCTCGAGAGAGGCCTTCTTTGCAGCAGCCCGCTCTTGGGATACGAGCTGCTTTTTCCTCGTGAGGTCGCCGGAGTGTTCCAGTAGATCTTCGTCGGCGGGGAACATGGAGGCGGCCTCACGGTAGACATGCTCAACCGATCGGAGAGCATCCTTCTCATTGCAGCGCACGGTGATCGTGCCGTTGGCGCCCGGAATCTTGAGGACGTTGAAGCCATGGTGCGTTGCCGCCATGAACCTAGCCAAGGCTGGGTAGCCGAGGATGGCATTGTATGGCAGGGCGATGTAGGCAACGTCGAAGTCGAGGCTTTCTGTCCTGTAGTTGTCGCGGGTGCCGAAGGTGACGGGCAGGCTTACCTACCCAATTGGCGTCGTAGATCCTTCGGTTACCCCGAAGAACGGCCGAGTTGGCATGAGCCGGTGGTACGGCACCTGCATTTTTTCGAAGATCTCGACGGAGATGATGTTGAGGCCCGCCCCTCCGTCGATGAGAGTGCGATTGACGGCGACGTTGTTGATGGTCGGCGTGCACAAGAGAGGGATTGTTCCCACGCCCCTTGTGGAAGCCGGATGATCCTCCTCGTCGAAGCCAATCTTGCACGTCGACCACTTCATCAGGTGACTGCCGAAGTTGGGCTGTGCCGCCGCGATTTCTCACGACAGCTGCTTGAAGTGCCGATTTGACAGAGGAGCCTGAGCTCCACCCAGGAGGCAAGCGACGAAGTCTCGTGGCTCTTGATAGCCCCCCTGGTTCTCCTCCCGACGATCGTTTGCTGGTGGGGGTAGCGGCAGCGGCTCGGGATCGTCTCGAGATAGACCCCCACGGCGGCGACCTTCCTCGCGGTCGTCGTCGCGGCGATCGCCCCGGGATCCACTCTTGCTGTTGCTGCGGCCACCCCCACGACGCTTGGAGACACCGTTCTCCTCGTGAAACTTCCGGACAATCCAACAATCCTCGGTATTGTGGGTGTCCTTCTTGTGGATGAGGCAGTAGCGGCGACGTCGACCTTTATCGCGATCGGAGCGGTCCCCGCGGCGTTGCTTATGATCTGGCTCCGCCGCGAGGGCAGCAGCCTCCTTTCGCTTGGGGTCCTTGGACTTCGGCTTTGGGGGAAGCGCCTCCGGCAGATTGTGCACGAAGAGCCTCCCCTCCTCAGCCTTGGCGCAGCGGTCGGCGATCTCGAAGAGCCTGACGACGGAAGTCAGCTCATCATTCACGGACAGCTTCTCCCGCATCTTGACGTCGGAGACGCCCGTGGAGAATGCGGAGATGACCTCCTCGTTGGAGATCCTGGGAATCTTGTTCCTCATCTGACTGAAGCGCTGGATGTACTGACGAAGCGTCTCGCCCTTGTACTGTCGCACCGCCTTAAGATCGTTCTTGGTGGCGGGGCGCTCGTACGTGGGCATGAAGTTGGCAACGAACTGACGACATAAATCCTTCCACGAAGTCACGGATTCGTGAGGAAGATTCATGAGCCAAGTCCGCGGAGCGTCCTTGAGGGCCATGGGGAACCAATTGGCCATGGCGCGCTGATCTCCACGCGCAGCCTGGACGGCGACGACGTAGAGTTGGAGGAATTCGACAGGATTTGTGGTCCCGTCGTAGCGCGTGGCGATGTCGGGCTTGAACTTGTCAGGCCAGACGACGTAGCGCTGCTGGCGAGTGAGGGCGAGACACCCGGGGTTGTAGATCGGGACGCCAGGGGTCCTGATGTTCTTGCCAGCCTCGCCGATGTCATCGATGGCGCGATCATGATTTTCGCGGCGGCGCTCGAGGGAGACGCGTGCGTCTTCCGGAGCGCGTTGGACGATCTGGCAGCTGGGCTCCCCGCGCGGTGAAGATGCGGCGCGGGAAACCACCCTCTTGGCCTTGTGGGCCATCCCATCTCCGGCGCCCGGGGCGCGATGCCCCGCCGCCGGATCTGGGCTCCCCGCGCCCTGGGCTCCTCCCAAGGCCGGGTCTTCGTTGGCGATGGCAACGAGCTCGGCGATTCGAGCGCGCCACCCCTCACGCCCGTCATCGGTGGGTTGATAACGCAGCAGCTCCTGCGCCATGGCGAGTGCCTGCGCAGGAGACAGCTGACTCCCAGAACGAGCGCGAGAAGTAGCGGTGGCGGTGAAGGAGAGCGAAGGCTCTGTCCGCTCAGACGGGAGGTAGGAGGACTCTAGATCTTCCTCCTCTTCCTCCTCTGCCGAAGCTCCACGACGACGGAAGATGGGCTCGGTTTGCCCCCGAGCAGCGTTGCGACGGCGAAGACGCTCGAGCCTTGCGTTGGCGTCGGCCATGTCGAAGCAGATCTAGAAGAAAAAACACCACAGCCCCCTACCTGGCGCGCCAAATGTCGATGGAGTTCGTGTCGCAAGAACACGGGGTACCACGCGACGGACCCGAAGATTCGAACGCAGGGGGCTGAACGTGTGAGATCTTGGATCGCAACGAAACACGGTGACGGAAGCCTCGATTGTCGGACGCGCAACGCACTGCAGAGAGGGAGACCGAGCTTTACCCAGGTTCAGGGCCCTCGTGGTGAGGTAAAACCCCTACTTCCTGCCTTCTTGTATTACGACGCGACACCTCGCGAGGAGTACAAGGCCTTGGTTACAAAGCTCTAGCTGGCCAGAGGTTGAAGAACCTGCGTGCCCAACTAGCAGCTTGAAGACGATGGAGATCAGATTAGACCGGATCCCCTCTAAGGGGTGGCCTCCCCTCCTTTTATAGCGCCAAGGTCCTCCTTCCCCTTATCTTCTTGGGGAAGGGGTTGCCACACACGGCCAAGGAGGGAGGACAGCTGTAGAATAGGTTCTTCTGTAGACTTGGTCTTCGTAGGATAGTGGCGCCGGTCCACAGGAGTGGGTGGAGGAGGCTGACGTCCTCCTCTGGCGCCCTGCACCGTCCATGCTATATTTAGGGGGGTGGCCAACTGCCACTGTGCCGCTTTGGGCAGGCACAGAGAAAGTTGGTCTCCTCCCTGTCGGGGGTAGCGTGGACGGTACGCGGTCTTCTGCCCGTTGCCCTTCTTGCTCCGCACGAAAACGTGCTAGGCTGACGTGGGCGTACCTCCTCTCCTCACCAGCAGGGGCTCGTGAGGAGGTCTTCTGGTCCTTAGCGGTTTCTGTCGTCGTTCTCCTCACGAGGCGCCTCCTCGCGAGGGTCTTCTCCGAAGCGAAGATTGTTGATTATCTCCTGGGCTGAAGATGGGCCGATGACGGGGCCCAGGAGCAGGTGGACCGGGATACCCCGGTATCCATTACACCGACAATTTTGATAAAAGGATTTTAAAAAGTATTTTAGGATAAAACTGGCTTTATGCAAATTAGCCTATGAGATCCACTAGCCAAATGTCATGTAGTATAGTCTTTTGCACAAATGCCACAAATATGTGTCATTTGCCAGTACGTTGTTGTACTGACCCCTCTGGGTCTACATATTGGAACGTGTAGGTTTTTATTCGGATAAGGAACAACCAGTAGGATCTCGAGTCTACCTTCCAACATGTCTGCCTGTGGCACGTGATGAAGATGGTGGCTCACTGCATCTGTGCTTTATGCTGTGTACTCGTAAGGTTGAAGATCTTTGTATCTGGATTTCTGTTGTAATATATGATGCTATTGCAATGATTACTATATTTTGTACTGTGGTGCTATCTACTAATCCAGGGAATGACACATTATCACAGGAGTTCTGCCTTTGGTAAAAGGTAGGGCGCTATAGAATGGTATCAGAGCATAGTATTGCCTATAGAATCGAGACCCTAGGTTTGGAATAGACTAGGAAGCCATAGGAATTCTTTCCTCTACAAGAAAAATCTTTATTTCAGTTTTCATAAATAAAATTTACCTATATTCCAGTCTTACCATCTATTCTCATAAGACTTATCACATTCATTTGTTTTACACTACTCCTCTTTCTATTTTAGATGACCAGCCTCACCGAATCCCTCAAGAAAGGACCAGTGATGACCATGAACCTGAAGTCTGAGACTGAATTTCCCAAAACACTGAAGAACCTCATGTTAAGCATGGGAATTCAAGGAGATGCTATTTACAAAGGATTTCCCGTGATTGATGAAGGTCAAGAATATTGGTGGGTACAACTCCACCTATATAAGAAAAAGAAGATGACCACAAGAAGATGGGACTTTGGATGTTCACCAACTTTGAGATGCATACCTCATTCCTTGACTCTGCAAGATGTGCTGCATGGTCAGCTATAAAGGAACTTGGAGAAAGACTCAAGTGGAGACTCCATAATACCATAAGTCAACTTCAAAGTGACATGGAATAATTGGTATCTGAACTTAGTGTTCAAGGAGACCTCATCACAACCAAGGATGAACAGATTGCAAATCTACAAAAGAAGCTGGACTAGAACAATGGAAATACATAAAAGGGAACCAAGAAGCTTTAGTTGGACCCCCATTTAGAAATTTTAATAAGAGACGATGCGTAATAAATGTTATGATCATACCGACTTGTGGATGATCGTACCTTTTCGTGTGAGTTAGAACAAGTTTGCTTGACGTAATGAATGTTTGCTAGATGTTGATTGTAAGATGAATTGTCTTGATCTACTGTGTTTGGGTAGGAATTTTCTTTAGATCCCTTCTATCTATTCTCATCTATGCTAAGTCCTAAACCTGTCCCAAAACCCAAACCGAAGTATCATCAACGACAGAACAACCACAATAACCCTCAGTTGGTTATGGCAATACAACAGATGGTAGAAGTAACTGCTGAATTGATGCGAGTTTCAAATCAGAACTTGACCAACTTAGATAGCAAAGAGTTACCACCAAGAATGCAGCAAGTGTTGGATGATCACTTGTTTCAAGTGCAAGCTAAAAGGACCCTATTCGAATAAATGCATAGAGAAAAGGACTCCAGAACTTCAGTGAGATGGAATAACTGAAGGATACCACAACTACCAAGAAAAGACACCACAAGGTGTAGCCAACTGGGAAGAAATAGCAAACAGCTATTACTAGTGAGGAATAAAAGTTGAAAGGACATGCAAGAGCAAAGATCAACTTAATGGAATGGATTTCACTTCTTCTTATATGGCAAACCCAAGGAATTGCAAGATTAAGGAATGTTGCCATGAGTTTTGCCGCAAAACCCTAGCTAAGGAACGATAGATTTTGTTTTCAAAATTTAAAAAAAGGGATTTGGAATTTTGAGTCCATATCCAAGAAAACTTTTGTTAAAACTAGTGAGGTTGACCAAGAGTTAGAATACAAGGTTTAATGAACCATGTATGGAGTAATGATTTGGGTGCGACATGGATTAGCTACCATGACGACTACTCTTATTATTCGCTCTCATAATGTTGGCTTTGCAAACCTAGAGAGACATACCTATGAGAGACGATGTTGTAAACCTTGACCTTAGGAAGATAGCATATTATGCACCTTTATAGTAGACAAGTGCTGCCAAAATGTAGGAATACGGTAAGGATGAACCCCAAGCTTTCTGTTGATGGAGACTCACAATGAAAGATGTTTTTACCAACATGGATAACACCACGGGAACAGAATGGTTACTAGAACAGAATGGTATCGTAAATTTTGAACAGAATGGTATCATAAAGGAAGTAACCATAAGATGAAAGACCTCCAAGGACGTTGACTAAGAGGATGAAAGGAAGACAGGAGACCCCTCAGCTTTGTCTTCTGATTGACCCAAAGAGTGACTCTTCAGTGTCCAAAGTAGTTCAACAACTACCCTGTTGGATAGAAGCTCCACAAGGGAGCAAGATTACCCCAAGCAACCCTCGAAGAAGGTTGGTGCCCAAGTTTGTGAATAGACACCAACCTATTGTAAAAGAAGATGAAGGCTGACTATGGATTCAAAAGATGACCCAGTATCAAGTCAAAAGATGACCCAGTGCCAAATCAAGACCAATGTGATTCTGGATAAACCCAAGGGCCTAGACTACTTACAAAAGTTTCTTTTAAAGGTGGTAGCCACCTAGGTAACCCAAAACCTTCTTTCTTTCTAGCCTCTCTAATCTTGGGGATGAGATTTCTTTTAAGGGTGGTAGTCTGTAACATCCCAAGATTTTATCAAATTTTGGGGGATTTTGTTTTGTTTTGTTTTGCCTGTGTTGATTGAAATTTCACAGGGATTTGAAACTTTGAGCTATTTAAAATCCTTATTATAAAAACTATTTCAAACTCCCTTGTATTTCTTGAAGAACTCATTTGAGAGAATGCAAGTTTTCAAATACTATCAAACCTATGCAAGCTTTCTTGCAAAAGATTGTTTTACAAAATTGTTTTATTATTAAAGGTTGCTTGTCCAAAACTATATTTGAAAAGAATCTCAAAATAATTACTTTATAAAAGTATTATGCTCTTATTTCAAATGGATTAATTTCTCAAACCCTAATTCTATTTTTTATTATGCAAGCAAGCTATTTGGCTCAATTAAGATTTTTCTTGGAAATCATGTTTTATTTCTAAAAACTAGATTTACTACTGGTTTAAAACATTGCTGTGAATTTTAGAAAAAATTAGGAAGTGGATTGAATTGATTTGAATCAATTTTGCAAAATATAGGAAAGAAATGGAAAACAAAAAATAAGAAAAAGGAAAAAAAAGAGAATCAGACTGGCCGGACCGAACCAGCCGGGTCTGGCCCAGCCAGCCTAATGCGCGCGCGAGCCGCAGCACTCCCACGGCGGCCCACCCCGGAGCCCAGCAAGCCCTGCAACCCTCTTTTTTTCTTTTGTTTCTCTCTGACGGGTGGACCCCGAATGTCAACCCCGACCTCTGTCTAGAGACCATGGCACGCACGAGATTCATCCCGATCCAAAAATCCCTCCGATTCGATCGATTTCTTGCCTCCTCGCCCACGTAAATCCGTCTATAAACCCCCCCCCCCAAATCCCCCTCTTACCTCCCTTTTGCGAAAATCATCAAACCCTAGCCGCCACCGAGCCCGACCGATCTCGCTGGAGGAAAATGCCAATGGAGCTCGAGTTTGCAGATTAAAAGGTTCCCCGCCCCGATTTTCCATCCTATGCTCTTCCCCTTGCCGTAGGAAGTCCGCCTAACCTCTTTTCATCCTCCTATCTGCACCAGAGCGGCCACAATCTGTCACCGGAGTCACTCAGCCATTCACCGCCTCCGTTCTCCCGCAGCCTCCGCAAGAGAAGGGCAAAGTCGCCGTCGAGGACACCACCAGGTTCGCCGATGTTTGCCGCACCTCGTCCGCCGCTTTGGAGCCGCAGTGGACCGCTGGAACTCCACCGGAGGCCGCCGCCCGAGCCGCCGACATAGCCGTCGGCCGCCTCACCGGTGAGCTCCTGAAGAATAGATCTCGGCCATCCATGGCGACTAAGATCTGATGGCCAGAATACCCAATCCGCGTGAATAGGTACCGGCGAATCAGAGCTCGCCACGTGGTGGGTCCCTTTTCCCTGTTATTTTCGATTTTGATTAAAATAGTCAGAAAATAAGCAGATTTTGCCAAAATCATATCTCTCAAACCGTAGATCCAAAAATTACAAATAATATACCATTGGAAAGCTTATAAACACTAGAATCCACTAGTGAAATAAAACTTCATAGTTTCAGTATTCAAATTGGATTCATTTTCAAATTGAATCAAACCTATCTGTTTCACTATTAAATGCATATCTTTTGTTCTAAGTATCAAAAAATTACAAATTTGTAGTCTTTGGAATCCTCTAATCATGTAGATCATCATAGAATCAAGAAACTTCAAAGTTGATATGTGCACACACTTTGTGCATTCAGATCTATCTAAATCACTAATTTGATCATAGTTTGAATTATAGAAATTATTTTAGAATGAATCCAATTGCAGTAGCTTTGTTTTACTGCAAGCTATCCACTATCATCACTTCTTAATTTTTCTTGAATAACTTCACAATTATTCAAATTCAAATATGAGGATTTGAGTAATTACCTTCATAGGTTAATTCTATTTCTTTTCAGGTTATTTCATTTGTACAATAGTAAACCCTATGATCATACCTGTTCACCCACATCATCTTGACACCACCTTGACACATATCATATCTATCTAAATCTATCCTATCTAGTTCATATATATTCAAATTGCAATTGTGCTACTTGAGTAAAATATGAATTCATCTCAATCAAATATTCAACCTTTACTAGTGTGGTATTGTTATAACTTACACCATAGCACATGATCATACTTCATATTGTTCAATACTTCTTTGAGCCATATTCTCAAATGTCAATCACTCATACCCCAATCATTGTTCACTTAATCTTGAATTCATGTATTGAACTATTCAATCTGCAAATGAGTTTATTGAGTAAATCAATGCATTATGAAAGATCGATTGTTGAAGTGTAATAATTGCTATTTAAGCATAATTGTTGTCACACTTATTCAATAGTATTGTTGTTGCACTATTCAACACTTATGTGATCTAATTCACATGAATCATTTCTAAATCCTATTCATGCTTTAATAAAGCATAAAGACTTCATCAAATTATGTTTTGCTTAGTCCAATTCTCATCAATTATTTTGATCTTTTCCAACTAAGCTCTCAAATCCATATCTCATGACCCACTATTCTTTTGCCATATCTCTTCTATCACAATATGTTAAGAAATCTAAAATTGTTAAACAAACACTTTTCATTGTTAGTCTTGTTTGGTTATGATTGTGTTTGTATTGTATGTTTATGTTGTGTTGTTATGTGTTATAGCTTTGTACGAAGAGCTACGTGCTTAGTTGAGAGGAGTGAATGATCGTATTCTTCAAAAAGGCAAGTGACACACATATCTTCTACCTACTTTTGTTATGCATTAGTGTTTCAGTAGTATGTATGATAGGTGGAATATTCAACTGTTTTACAAAATGCTAGATCCTAGTAGTGAGTAGCTATCCATGAACCCCACTTGGTAGGATGCTAAATGTACATGAATATGGATGCCATGCTATGATCACATGTAAAGTTGTTTTGTGAATAAATTAACAACTTCAACTAAAATGAACTACCTGGGAGGATTGGTTTGATAAGAAGAGCACGAAGCAGGGCACATGCTAGTAAAGATGTGTAACTCAGGATACTGCTCAGGATGGCCACTCAGGATTAAAGAGATTAATATGGCTTCCATGATTAAAGTACTTCCAGTGCAGCCTTATGACATTATGGGCTCTGTCTTGATTGAGTAGGATTAAGGGTTCAACCATAGGGTACTGACAGCATGTGGTAGCAAAATATAGGGGGTACGGTCAGATCCAGATGGTTGAATGCTTTTTCTGAAAGGTCTTGTCTCATTTTATGTATGGGCGTAAAATGAGTATTAAGGTGAAAGTGCACAACCCTTGCAAGGTGTTAAAATCTAAGCGTTTAGCCGAGTCCTCAGAATGGACATTTGAGTCTCTAGCCATGGAATGTTCGGAAGAATCTCATCACCGTTTCTGAATGCTTTAAAAACTTGACTAGAAACTATCAGGAGAAGCTCAGGGCCATACACTCCGAGGGGTGGTGGTTTCTGTTGTTTCAAAACTATGTTGAGTTTCGCCCAGAAACTACATACCGGCCAGTATGTAATGTATGGGGGTTATTTCAGCCCTTCATAAATAAAATTTTGATAAAAGGATTTTGAAAAGTATTTTAGGATAAAACTGGCTTTATGCAAATTAGCCTATGAGATCCACTAGCCAAATGTCATGTAGTATAGTCTTTTCACAAATGCCACAAATATGTGTCATTTGCCAGTACGTTGTTGTACTGACCCCTCTGGGGCTGCATATTCAAACGTGCAGGTTTTTATTCGGATAAGGAACGACCAGTAGGATCTTGAGTCTACATTCCAACATGTCTGCCTATGGCACGTGATGAAGATGGAGGCTCACTGCAACTGTGCTTTATGTTGTGTACTCATAAGGTTGAAGATCTTTGTATCTGGATTTCTGTTGTAATATATGATGCTATTGCAATGATTACTATATTTTGTACTGTGGTGCTATCTACTGATCCAGGGAATGGTACATTATCACAGGAGTTCTGCCTTTGGTAAAAGGTAGGGCGCTACAACGATTCAGTAGAAAACATTCTTTTTAGACCGTTAGGTCTGGTCAACCTTGACCTAGACCCTAGACCCCACCAGTCAGTGACTGTGGCTAGACCAGACCCGATATAAAAAGTTTGAAACCCTAATTTTTTTAGAAAAGAGCTAAAACTTAGAAAAATCATAACTAATTCATACTAAATCATAAAAATACAAATAAGATATAAAAATGATCAGAAAAATAAGATCTATCTATTAATACAAGATCTTATTCAAATAAATTCAACAAATTCAAAAATCAATAAAACCCTAATTCATAATATTTCTTACTTTGATAATTCTAAACAAATATTCAATCCAAAACATTTCCACTTCAAATGTTATTCTTTTTGCCACTTCAAAATAAAGAACATTTCCACTTGTTTCCCAAAGCAATTATAAAGAAAACCTAGTTAAGTGATATTAACCAACCAAGTATAACCATGCCATGCCTTGTTGTGTAATGCCATGAATTTTTATCATGATATGAATGAGAACCTATGCTTGAGCATTATTGGGTGAAGTAAATTTGAGCAAAACCAAAACTGTAAATGACAAGGGTATAGATAATAGAGCCCGTTAGTTGAGTACCCGTGAGGCCCATTAAGCTAGGCCCAAGTGTAATCCTAGTCAAGATACGAGTTCATGTCATATATTGATATTGTAATCTGTGTCAGACCCCTCCCATAGCTTGAGACCTAGTAACCTATATATAGGGGCCAGGAGAGGATGGTGAGAGACAGATTGAAAGCAAGCCAAGTTCTTTACCACGTTTACTTTCGATACACACCCTGTTTGATTGACTTACCTTTGAGTTCATCCGACGCCCTACTTCCCCGATCCTAAGTCCTTCATCTAGGACATTTGTCAAGTTAACCCTCGTAAATTGGAACCGACCGTGGGGATTATGGGCATTGGAATCATGAAGTCGATGGCTTTTTCGCTTTTAGCCAACAGCAATCCAGAAGTTGACAAAAACCAGATATCTTTCGGGACCGTTGATTTTCAACCTCACCAGTCAAACTTCACGCCGATATTCGAGAGCATGGATCAAGATATGGACCTGACGATCGGAAGTCTAAACTTTCACGTCGGACCTTTAGGTTCAATTTGCCTTTCAGATCCGGCGAAACCGGGTCCGTCGGCAAGTGAATCCAAGACAGTGGCAATGTTGGAATAATCAGAAGGCTCCTCCAGCGAGATAAACTCGCCGGTCAGCTTCGCAACAACAGAAACAGAATAAGGAAAAATTGCAGAAGGCGATGAAATCATGGAGAATTTTGACTTAGAAGTTCAACTCGAAGACCTCATGATCTGCCACGATGATACCTCAGACAAATCAACAGACACCTGGAAGACAGGATTAGAGCTTCATGAAGATGACAATTCAATCTTCTCAAGCTTCAACAGTAAACTTGACAATCGGTACCAAGTACTCGCTATTATAGGAGACAACTCGGAGGAGCTTGACGAAAACAACAATCCAGTGCTCAACCCAGCAAACGTAAACAGAGGGGAAAATCACCTAGCAGAAGGAGAAACTACAGATCCCCTTGCGAGTAGGGACAAAATTTGACTATCAGTCAATGAATGGAGGGTAATCAAAATAGCCGTGGAGCACGGCACACCAATACCAACAGACGCTAGCAAGAATATGCTTTTGGGGTATCACTATGCCTTAAGACAGCAGTCAAAGCAACTAGCAAAAGAGAGGATCGAAATATAGAAGAGAAGTGACTCAGCCATTGCAGCAAGCGAAGCTTATCACAAAGCATGAAGTGATGCATCATACACAAATAGCAGAAGGCATCGTCGACATGGATCAAGGTTCGAAAACCTCGAGTACTCAGAAAGGCAAAGCCTCTCCAAAAACCTTGACTCGTCCTTCCTATCGGTCGACGAGCAAGGGAACATTATACCAAAGACACCTGAAGTAGCACTGGTGGCAGCTCAAGCATACCTGCACACAACATGACCAAATCCAGGAGACCCAAGGGAACATATGCATCGGGCAGCATTACAAGGATTGAAGATGGTAGGCAACAAATTGTCAGCAAAAGAAGAGGAGGCACACCACATCAAAGGAACACATAAACCAAGGTCGCCACACCGTCACAATAGTCCTCGGCACAGAAGCGGTAGCCGATGATCTAGAACACCATCACCAAGGCGACACAAAAGTCCGAAGCATGGAGGAACCCGAAGATCCAGAACTCCCACCAAAGCATATGACTACGATGACGATGAAAAGGAGATGGGGGCATCGTGCTTTACTCATAGGGTTCGCACCACGCCAGTACCCAAGGGTTTCAAACTACCCCATGATCATCAAAAATACGATGGATCTCAGGAGCCACCGTCATGGCTCTCGGACTATCTACAGGCAGTAAAAATATTGGGAGGAACAAAAGAAACAGCAATGCAAAGCTTGCAATTACACCTCACCGGCGTAGCAAGGTCATGGCTGAGCAAGCTAGAAAAAGGAATAATTGGAAGTTGGGAGGAACTCACAAAGCAGTTCACAAGTAACTGCAAGTCAACATACAAGTGGCCAACATCGATAGAAGAAGTCAAATCTTGCGTACAGCAACGCAATGAGACATTAAGGGCGTATATCCAATGGTGGAGCATTATCAAAAATTCAGCAGTCGAAGTCTCAGATGAAAGAGCAATAGATGCCTTAACGCTCGGGTTGCGACGAGGAGACCTAGTCGAAGAAATGGGCAGAATCAAGCCAAAGACAGTATCAGATTTAATGGATATAACAAACAGATTTGCAGATGGTGAAGATGCGTGCAACAACAAACGAACACGGTCACCAGAAGACGATAGAGGAAACAAATACGGTGGCCAAAGGAGGAGATCCCGCAATTACGACAACTACGGCTCCCACAGCCAAGTGGCCGCAGGGTACAAAGACAATAGTTATCAAGGAAACGACCGCAGAAGCTCGGGATACCATAGCTATGGAAAAGAAGAGTACGGCAGTAGCAAAAAGTTTCAGACAAAAGAACCCAGAGAATATAACCCATCACCAGAGGATATGCTAAACGGACAGTGCCACATACATTCCACGTTCGTTGATGGAAAACGAGTATCCAGACACGCGATGAAAGATTGCACGATGTTCTTGAAATTCCAGGAGGCAACAATGAATAAACAAGCCAAAGCAAAGAGGCAAGGATACAAAGGGAACACAAACAACGCGCCTGCAAGTCAACAAGGAAACAATGGAGTTCCTCAAGGTCAGGACCAGCCGAACCAGGGACACGACAATGATGGAGGATATGTTCCATCTAAAGGGCACATCACAGCAATGATACAACCAGTGCCAAAGTCGAACAAGGAGGAGAAAAGCATAACTCGCCAAGTTAACCTAGCAGTAACTTCACCGCCAGTGACAACAGAATATCTCCACTGGTCAGAACAACCCATAGAATTCAGCAGGGATGATCACCCCATAACAGTACCTCGGCCTAGAAACGCACCTCTGGTACTCAAAGCCCAAATTGGGACATACGACGTCGATAGAATATTTATGGATGCAGGGAGCGGAATAAATCTTATATACGCAAAGACTCTACAGGCAATGTACATTTCATTAGAGTTCCTGAAACCAACTGACTGTTCCTTCCACATAATCGTCCCAGGGAGTGCTAACTATCCACTAGGTCGAATAGCACTCAACTTCTGCTTCGGGAATCGACAAAACTACAGAAGAGAGAAGCTCGACTTCGAAGTCATGGACTGGCCATCACAATATCACGCGATCCTCAGACGACCCATGTTTTCGCGATTCATGGCAGTGCCTCCACTATACTTACCTGGTACTCAAAATGCCAGGACCCAACGGAATTATCACAGTAAAAGGAAGCTTCAAAATCTCGGACCTATGCCACAAGGAATTTTACAAAATAGCCCAAAATTTCGGCATGATGGCAAGTTATGGAGAACCGAAAGATAAGGCAAAAAGCGCGACTATAGGAGTCGCACAACAACTCGAAGAGCATCCAGCAGAGCCAGAGGTGAAGAAACTACAGGTACAGCCGTCGGACCCATGGGAAGCTACAGGAGAAGAAAGAAGGACATCGGTGACATAGGCAAAAAATATGAAAAGTAGAGTAGAAAAATAAGGCTGTAAAAGCCACAAGCTATCCTAGGGCAATGCCCTCTAGATCCAGAACACGGGCCATTGGCCGGATCTCTTGGGACACCCCATGTATCTTACAATGAGCATAAATAAAGACAAAGTTCCTCCTATGTGAGTTTACGGGTCTTCAGTATCTCAAACAAAGTTGCGGCAAACGCACCAAATGAAAACATTCTGAGAACAAAAAACTTCTGGCAAAAAACCCAGAAGTGGAAATCTTTGCGTTTCACATACAAAGCATATATACAACAACAAGATACACCATTGGCTGATCTGAGTCATCCACGTTGAGTGGGTTCAAGTAATGATGCTCGCGAAAAAACCTCGCGTCCTCCTGTAACAGCCTTGAAATAAACCTCCTCACCGGCTGCAACATGGCATCCATATGGACACCAAGCGTAGCATGCCCTGGAGGCAAATCTTGCGACATCGAGTCGTAATTGAGCCTTGGATGCCATTTTCGCATCCATCCAAGGGCAAAATTAGCACCAGCAATCAGGTTGAGTTTTATCAAAAGATGAACCCGTTGGCTTGTCCTAAAAAGTCTCAAGCAACTATCTAAAACTCCCCGGCGGAGGGTTGCGAGGGAGCATAACAGAATACATGGTTGTCAAAGATGTCTGACAACCATCAACTGCTTCTCCAATGTGTTGAGCATGATCTTGAAGAAGCACAATGGCACGACGGCGCTGAGGATTAGACCACAAACTGTCAGTTCCTCATGATGTTTTCTCGAGAGCCACAGTTTGTTCAGAAACCCGACGCGTCTCACCAACAAGGTCCAAGCAAGTACCTGGGACACAAAAGAATATCAACCCACAGCAGCACAGTAAAGATAAAAAGAAAGAGGGCTGCAAGAAACCTTACATCTCAACATCTCACAGACGGACTCAACGACCAACAAGAAAGGAGTCACATTCTTCAAGATGCACGATTCTGGCCACCAGACCCGACACTTTATCCTCAAGAGTGGATATCTGTTTCATCAAGCCGCAAGATTTGCTAGCCTTGTCCAAAGCAATCTTTGCCTGACGCTTCATCAAAGATAAATGACCTTCGAGGTCTAAAATCATCGATGAATATTCAGTGCATCGGCAAGAAGAGCGAGGAGGCGAAGGATCGCCGGACGCAAACACATTGGCAGGTGGCGAGCCATGACCACGATTTGGCGACCCACCAGCATGCGCAGGCTGGAAGCCAAAAGAAGGGAAAAGAACACACCTTAGGAACTCAATCAAGCATGACATTTCACAAATTATTTAAATAACTAAAATTTGACTTAGGAACAACGAATAAAATTTTGCCACACTTGTGCACTGTAGGATGGGGTCTTGGGTCATGCATCTCATTTACGTTTTTGCTGATTTTTTTATGTTGCTTCTTTAGCTAATCCTTTGAGTAAGGATGGAGATGAATTGATGTTATGTGTTATGGTTGCTGATTATTGGTTGTGTGTTGTATAGTTATGCCGCCGAGACGTAGAGGTCGTGCTCGTGGTCTTGCTGGCCACAATGGTCGTGCTGGCCGCAACGGTCGAGCAGAGGAGTCAGATCCAGAGGTTGAGCAGAGTCATAATGAAGACGAGGATGCTAGCCATTCTAGCAATAGTGACGGACGTCGTGCTTCAAACATGACTCTCACCAAATGGTTGGATATGAAATTGGAAAAGTTCATGGATCAGGGACACCAATCGATGCTTCAAGCTGGCTCCGCAACATGGAGAGATACATGGGTGCTTCGGTGATGACACCAGAAGACAAGGTTGTTTATGTGGCTTTTCAACTGAAGGGTCTCGCTGATGTTTGGTGGGAAGGATTTTGTGCAGCTTGGACACCGGTGCATGGACCGCCGACGTGGGATGTTTTTGTTAACCAATTCACTTCTAAGTACTACCCATCTTCATTCAGGGAGAAGATGGATGTGGCCCTAAGGAATATCAAGCAAGATGATGAAGACATCCCTACTACACAGCCATCTCCACCTACTGTTGATGATCCTATTGTTGCTGATCAAGATAAGTCCAATGACGAGATTCGGATTGGACCAATTACTCGAGCCCGTGCTAAGTTGTTACAACAGCAGGTGAACTCACTCCTTGCTGAATCTGATATTTATTGTAACGAGAATTTTATACTGCCTAAGTCTTTGTTCATATGTATGATCAGGCTCATTGGAAAAGAAGGGGTTCGAGGGAGCGAGGAGATGCACACATGGAGCACGACGTGGTGATCAAGCAAGAGAGCGCGAGGGAGGAGAGGGAGGCCGGCGCCACAAGCATGGAGAACATCACCACGTGAAGAAGATCAAGTCTGGATGAGCACGAGCACGTGATGGCGCACTAGGACTGCCTACGACACGATGTCTACATGTCTAAGGCACGCTACACACATGGCCTGCGTGCCAAAATTAGGCCGAACCCATATATGGGTCGGTATGTACCCGTTTGAGTCGAACCGAGTCAGTTTGGGCCCAAACCAGACATGTTTTGGGCCAGGTCTTTGCTGAGGTCGCCCGGCCACCTATAAGTACCCCTGGGCGCTCCCTCAATTAGGGTTAGACCACGTTTAGACTAAAGATTACTTCGTTGAACTGCTGTAAGCATTCATCTGAATTCCTCCGCACCAATTCATCTGGATTTGGTGTTATACTGCTGCAAGTTTAGTGTTATCTGTTGTTCCATTGGGAATCAGTAGATTGCAAACTACCATTTCGTGGTCGATGGCTACGTGCGCAAGTGTGTGGATTCGTGAATATCCTACAGGGTTTGAGAGCTGTTGCCTTGGCATCAGGGTTCAAGCGAGGAGAGTTCATCGGTGACACCAAGTTATCCCCGACAATCATCCGCTGCCATCATCACCATCGCTTCGCTCACGAGAAGATCGGGCCACCCCATATCATCTTGGTATCAGATTTCCACGGTTTACTCGGTGAGCATCCACAGATCCATCCCCGCAATTCGTTTTTGTTTTCAGTCCTATCCAGAAAAAGCCAAAAAGAAATTAGGGTTCTTAGTTCTGCCATAGCCTAGATTGCACCGTTCTTGAGTTTTAGTCGCTGATCGTCATTTCGCGTATCTTTTCTTCCAATTCGTAGGAGTCTAGGGTCATCGATCTTTTCTGCATCTTCGTTTCGAATTTGGATCTTGTTTGGTGCCTCCTTGATCGTTGTCTTCTTCCTTGGTTCGTGCGAGCTGTTATTCACGCTACAGCATAGGTCTTGCAGATCGGATCGGAAAGTTAAAAAAAAAGAGCACGGTAGCGTGTGCAGATCTGATTGTATTTGAGCGTCTTGAGCAGTCCCAGCCAGCAGATTCGATCGCAATCCAAAAAAAAGCCCCGATCGGAAGTCTTATTTTTGGTGTTTGGATCTAGTTAGACTGTGTCCTTGATCGTGTGGTTCCTGTCTTGTGCGTCACGAGCAGCACTGGTTTGGCAGTCCACGAGAAGATCCGATTGGTAATTTTTTTTAAAAAAAAATTGGATGCGTACACTGCAGCTTTGTGTACACTACACACCGCACCTATAAAAAAAAGAGACAAACTACTTTGTCCGTTTTGCGTCGCCGTCGCGCTGCCGTGCGTTTCTGGCGTCGTATATCTCTGCCGCGACACTTTTTTTGTCGATTTCTCTTCCGCGACAGCGTGTTACCACTATGTCCACATAGCGTCCTTTCTACACGATTTTGATCGCTTTAGCTATAGCCTGTCTACAGCATCGTGTTAGGAGCTTACCCATACGAGACTAGCTACTTTGTGCTCATCAGGCTGCTACCGTGTGCGCAATCTTGTGCCTGTTCATCGAGCCAGTGCTAGCGTCTCTCTTGTGCATTGCAACACGAGCTATTGTGCGTTGTCACTTATATCTCTTGAGCTCTTTTTCAGAGTTGCTTTGCCTCGCTTATCTCCATCGTGTGTGTTTCATGGGTCTGGTCATACGATCAGCACTAGGACTTGTTTGCGGTGTACTTAGGATACCATACCTACAGCTCCACCATATATTCCTGGTTTGTCGTGTGATCGCTCTTATACCCTCGGTATTCACTTCATCACATCCGTGCACGAGCTTGATACTTCGTTCTGGTATGCACTACTATTCACTTTGGAACGGTAAGATTACCTTTTCTTGTCAGTTTTTGAGTGAGTTGTGAGAGGCACCACACGTTTTTGATTTCGTGCACTAATCTACTAATCATGTCTACTAGTGGTTATGATGTGATGCAGGAAAAAGATGGGGATACACCTGTGGTTTGGACAGATTTTATTGGACTGCGCACTCATCTGGAGGGGGTGTTGGATCGCTCTACTGCCGACGCTGTGACTGCACATCAGCAACTCCAGTTCAAAGTGCAAGGCACCGCAGATACTGTTCAAGCTATGCAAGCTCAGTTCACTACTTTCCAGCACAACATTGATCAGTTGAACCAATCCCTAGCGGAGCTGCGTCGGCCCATTGTACCACTGGCTGTGCAGCCTGCTGCTGACTTTGCTGATGATGATAGTGTCCATGACAATGCCAATCTACTAGGCCCCAATGCTCGTGGGCGTGGTCTTGGACAACATGGTCGGCCCCCACATGGCCTTGGTGCCCGACGTGTAATACCTGCTGAGGATGATTTTCTAGGGAAGCCAAAGTTCTCGATACCCAGATTTGATGGTGAAGGTGATGTGGAGGATTACCTCACTTGGGAGCTCAAGATCGACAACCTATGGCGTTTGCATGCTTACACTGAAGATAAGAAGATCAAACTTGCATCCTCAGAATTTGATGGTTATGCCCTGCGTTGGTGGGATAATATTCTCTCACAACGACGAGCAGCTCATGAGCTTCCTGTTTTGCGATGGACAGAGATGAAGGAAATCATGCAGGCTCGTTTTGTACCCACCAATTATTTGCGTTCAGTTTTTGATAGATTGACACGGCTGAAGCAAGGGTTGTTGACAGTTGATGCTTATTACAAGGAGATGGAACTGTTGATGCAGCGATCGCGAGTTCAAGAGTCTAGTCAAATGACGATGCAACGGTTTTTGCACGGACTCAGACTTCCTATCAAGAACATCGTCCGGCATCATACTTACAATGATATGAATCAGTTGCTTCACCATGCTATGGAGGCTGAGGCACAACTTGCTGAAGAGGCGCAACAAAAATCTCGCTTTTCACCTGCCAGTCGATACACTGCCAGGGCGCCTTCTAGCCCTGCCCCAGCGCTACTTGAGGGGACCCCTACTCGCCCCTCCTCGTCCACTAGGCCAGCGACCTCTGGAGCTCAATCCAGGCGTCCCGCTACCACACCAGCTGCTAGTTCTGGTTCGAGTGCCTCCGTGACTCGTACTACTGAGAAACTATGTCATACGTGTGGAGGCAAGGGACACTTTAAAAGAGATTGTCCCAACAACAAAGTGATAGTGGTTACTGAGAACGGATATGAGACCGGAGAAGATGCTGATCCGTTTGGTTCTGATGATGAAGGTGAAGATGCTTATGCTGATTCTTCTCCTATTATTGTTGTCTCTACACGTACGTTGAGTGTGCAGCCCAATATTGATTCTCAACGCTGCAACCTGTTTCAAACCAAGGCACTAGTTGGTCCCAATAAAGCTTGCAAGGTGATCATTGATGGCGGAAGCTGTCGCAATCTCGCAAGTAAGGAGTTATGTGCCAAGCTGGGTTTGAAATATTTACCTCATCCTAACCCATATTATATTCAGTGGTTAAGTGACAATGGTGAGATGAAGGTAAACTACATGGTACGTGTGAACTTTGAGATAGGGCCATACAAGGATTCTATAGATTTTGATGTGGTTCCTATGACAGTTTGTCATCTCTTGTTGGGTCGGGCCTGGCTCTATGATCGACATGTGCAACACAATGGTCGAGCTAATACTTATCACTTGGAGTTCAAGGGCAAGAAAATCATCCTACTGCCTATGTCACCGCAGCAAATTGTTAATGAATCTCGTCAGAAGACTGAAGTGAAACTTGAACAGCCACCTCCACGAGATAATGTAACAGCCGTGAGTGATATAACGAAAAGTGAGGGAGTGCCCAACTTGTTAGTTTTAGCCACCAAAGAAGACATGAGAGAATTTCGTGAGCATCCTACAGCCATGCCTCTTGTGCTCATGTACAAGGGCGAGGTCTTAGTTTCTAACGATATGCAACCTGTTTCTCTTGGTGTCTCCACTGTTTTGCAGGACTTTGATGATGTTTTTCTGGCGGAGGTACCTGCTGGGATGCTACCATTACGAGGCATCGAGCACCAGATTGACTTGATCCCTGGTGCCTCCTTGCCCAACCGCGCCCCCTACAGGACCAACCCTGACGAAACAAAGGAGATACAAGCACAAGTGCAAGCTCTTCTGGATAAAGGGTACATTCGTGTCTCTCTTAGTCCTTGTGCTGTTCCTGTGATTTTGGTGCCTAAGAAAGATGGTACATGGCGCATGTGCGTCGATTGTAGAGCTATAAACAACATTACTATTTGATATCGTCATCCTATTCCCCATCTCAAGGATATGTTAGATGAATTGAGTGGTGCTGCTATTTTCTCTAAAATTGATTTGCGTAGTGGTTACCATCAAATTCGCATGAAAGAAGGAGATGAATGGAAAACTGCTTTCAAAACTAAATTTGGCTTATATGAGTGGCTAGTCATGCCTTTTGGTCTTACTAATGCACCTAGTACATTCATGCGCTTAATGAATCATGTTTTGAGAGAGTTCATTGGTCGTTTTGTGGTTGTCTATTTTGATGACATACTTATTTACAGCCACAATGAAACTGAACACTGTGCTTGATGAATCATGTTTTGAGTGGTGAATGAAGAAGCACATACCGCAGGCAAGGGATGCTTGGAGTCGAAGAAATCAGCGGTTAAAGCTGAAATTTCATGATCCTTTGTGAGAGTAGTCAGAGCTCTCACTCGCTTGTTGAGATCCTTCTTATCTACATCCTCTTCAGACACTCGAGAAGAATCTTCCAGGCCAAAGTACGACCAAAGTTTGGAAACACGATGTTGAAGAGGCTAAATTCGTCGTTGCAAAAAGAACGACATAAGTTGAGTCCCTGACAGCGCACCTCCACTTGCACTCTTCAGAGCCTGGATGCAGGTTAGCAGTGGCTTGATATCTTCCATCTCAGCTTCCGTGGGAGGCGAATCCCACGATGACAACTTCTTCAGATCTTTATTGGCATCAAAAGGGGCAATGTTGTATTGGTCAGAGGAAGAGTTTTTCTGATCTTTGATGTAAAACCACTTCTTCTTCCAACCTTGCACTGAGGCAGCCATGGTAAATTCCAAATAATGAACCTCAGCGCGGACGGAAACAACAACCCCGCCTAGCTCAGGCTTCTTTGACAAAGCAACACTAGGGTGGAGGCGGAAGAGAAATTTCTAGAGAATCCAATGGGGTTCGATCCCCAGAAAAGACTCGCAAAGAGCGACAAAGCAAGCAATGTGTAAAATCGAGTTTGGCGTGAGCTGGTGAAGCTACACGCCGTAAACAAAGAGAAGTCCACGGAGAAATTCATGGGCAGGAAAGGATAATCCGCGCATGAGGAAGGCGAGAAACATCACCCGATAGCCGCTCGGGGGCTTGGCGATGCACTCAGTGCTGGGGAAGACGACCTGATCCGCTTCGGTGATGAGACCCTCCTTCTGGGCCTTGGTGAGATTGGTTTGCCCAAACTCCGAGGGCACCCAGCTGGTCGACGCACTGGTGGTTTTGCTTTTTCCCCATCTGGTTCTTGTGGGCAAGGCTTTTTACGCGCATCTATAGCAGCGGCGGCAAGGGGGCTGTGAAGAAGCTCGGGAGCACAAAGAAGATGCAGCAATGGTGGCGGGGGAAGGGCAATGAACTGGTAAATAGTAATAGCCCCACTATCCCCCCTTATAAAGCGTCCTGGTGAAGGAACGTGGGCTGCGACATGGCGTAAGAACCGGAAGTGGTAGCCCACTAACGGGCAGGAAAACTTATGAAATTACCGCGATGCCCACGAGTAACGGTCAGCGCCCAGTCAAATCACATACAGAGTGATTCTACTAATGACGTCATGAGCATTCGAGTAACGGGAAGTAAATACATTACAGGATAATATAACACTTACGGATATTCATAAAAAATTCAGCCACAAGTCTAGCATGACATTGTGCGCATTGGTGTTAATCAAGGAACCCAATGAAATCTGATTATGGGAGATATAGAGGCGTCAGAGAAAAAAATAATATTTTTTTGAGTCTATACCCTATAGCCTCGGGGGCTACTAACATCGGGAGTGCTGAGCGCACACCCGACGATATTACCAAAAAGCTATTATCTGATGATTAAAGAAGCGACAATTTATTTGAGCCTATACTCGAAACACGTTTTCAACTATAGCCTCGGGGGCTACTCCCATTGGGAGCGCTGGCCGCGCACCCGACGATATTTTTACATGAAGAGAACAAAGAAGGTGAAAGAAGACTTGGATAGCGTCATTACTCCCATCGGGAGGGAATTCATATTATTTAAGGTTGAGTAACCTGAAGATTTTCAGAACTGAATCAGTTAAACAAGGCTGCGACATATGATTCTTGAGTTGCGTCATCGTGACAAAATTCGAATGCCATGATTGAAACATATCGTGAAGGTAAGACCCCAAGATCCTTCCTGTGTGGCTTGGTATACGCACATGGATGCGCTCTGCTAGTACCTATCCGTGTCTACGACGCGAAGAAAATCCTGGTAGATGCACTGGGTACCCTGAGAACTACTGGGACTCGTTCTTTGTAAGTCCTAAATACGGCGAAAGAATGGGTTTGACCGGTTTCCCAGATTCAAGTCCAAGGGGATTGAATTTGAAGTAGATCCCAAGTATCTGTTCCGGCAGTTAACTGACCTCTTGATCCGTTAGAGTTGTCAGGCTTGTTCATCAAAGCCCCTTGTTCACCCGCAAGGAACTACAGTGGGTGGGATCCCGTAACATCCCCATCTTATGTGGCAGGATGACGGCTCTAGTGTCTCAGCAGGGAAGAAATATGATCGCAGCTGTAAACCGGTTCAGTGCAAACAGGTAGATTGCGGAGTAAATGAAACTAGTGATTGGCGAGTCTTTAGTACTGGGCCCCATACACAAAGGTCGTATGGATGGGAGTAATTTTCCCGGTTGTGCAACATAGCTAAAGGCGTTTGTGGGAAAAGCAGCACACCTCTGTAGAGTGTAATAAAGCGTGTCATGATACTCCCTGTTCCGGAAAGGAACTACGATCGCAACGTGGAAAGGAACTAGATACAAGTTCTAACAACCCGTGAAGACTGACTGATGAGGGTTAACTCGACAAATGTCCTAGATGAAGGACTTAGGATCGGGGGAATAGGGCGTCGGATGAACTCGATGGTAAAGATCAGTCAAACAAGGCGTGTATCGAGAATAAACGTGGTGGTCAACTTGGCTTACTCTCAATCTGTCCCTGACCGGCCTCTCCTGGCCCCTATATATAGGTGGCCAGGTCTCAAGGAACCGGTCGGGTCTAATATATATTACAATGTCTGTATACGATAGGGACTCGTACTTTAACTACGAATATTCCTGGGCCTAGCTTAACGGGCCTCAGGGGTACACAAGTAACGGGCTGTATTAGCTATACCCTTGTCAGTAGCCCCCGAGATTCTACCAGAATTGTAGATTCGGGTTGAATCTCAAATCTTCATATCTTTGACTTGATCAATCTTCAAATTCTTCTTTTCCATGTACTCAATAAAACAACTTTCATTATATTATTTCGCAAGGGGTTTTTGGTTAACAAGCCTGACAACTCTGACGGATCAAGATGCCAGTTAACTGCCGGAGCAGATACTTGTTACCTACTTCAAACTCAATCCCCTTAGACTCGAGTCTGAGACCTGGTCTAACCCATTCTTTTGCCGCATTTAGGACTTACAAAGAAAGGATGACGTAACTCGAGAATCATATCTTGCAATCGTTTCAGCCTTGTTTGACTATTTCAATACTAAAAATCTTTGGGTTGTCCAACTTTTGGCTAATATGAATTCCCTCCTGATGGGAGTAACATCAAAAAACAAGTTTTCTTTCACCTCCTTTACTATTCTTGAAAACTGAAATTTTGTCGGGTGCGCGACCAGCTCTCCCGATGGTAGTAGCCCCCGAGGCTATAGTCGAAAATGTTTCGAGTATAGGCTCAAGTAAACTTTTATTTTTCCCTTACATCCTTCATGTATCTGCTTGTTTTTCTCAATAATATCATCGGGTGCGCGCCCAGCACTCCCGATGGTAGTAGCTCCCGAGGCTATAGTCGAAGGTTTCTTTTTTTCGGGTATAGACTCAAAGATAAATTTTCCTTCACTGCTGCCTTGTATTTCTCGTTGAATGTTCGTCGGGTACTTTGATCAGCACCGATGATTAAAGTAGCACTCGAGGCTATTACTGAATTTCCTGTGGGTAGTCATGATCTTCGAATCATATTCTGATTTCTTATTGTTCAACGACTTAACGCTTGTGAGGTCATTGAGAGAGTCACTCTCTGTGCGATTTCACTGGACGCTGACCATTGCATGTGGGTAGCGCAGTAATTTTGCAGTTTTCTGCCTGTTAGTGGGCTTACCGCTTCCACTTCATGAGCCACGTCTCAGCCCACGTTCCTTTCATAGGAAGGTTTATAAGGGGGAGACTTTGGTTTTTACTGTTTACCAGCCCTTTGTTATTTCACCGCCACCATTGCTGCATCTTCCTTGCGCTCCTGAGCTTCCTCGCAGCCCCCGAGCGCACCTCCTCCGAATGCCCATAAAGAGAGTTGCGCACAAGGAACAGATGGCGAAGAAGAAGAGTGGGAGCACGGCGACCAGCTGGGTGCCCTCTGAATTCGAAGAGTCTGATCTAACCAAGGCTCAGAGGAAAGGGTTCCTCGTCGGAGGGGAGCAGGTCATCTTCCCCAGTACCGAACGCATCCCCAAGCCCCCGAGCGGTTATCGGGTGATGTTTCTTGTTTTCCTTATCCGTGGTCTTTCTCTTCCTGCCCATGAATTTCTTCGTGGGCTTCTCTTGTTTACGGCGTGCAGCTTCACCAGCTCACGCCAAATTCTATCTTGCACATCACCTGTTTTATCATTCTCTGTGAATCCTTCCAGGGGGTTGAGACCCATTGGATTCTTTGGAAATTCCTTTTCCGCCTTTGCCCCAGTGTCTCTTTATCTAAGAACCCTGAGCCGGGGCTGTTGTATCTGTGCGTGCCGAGGCGCATTATCTCGAATTTAGCATGGCTGCCTCAGTTCAAGGTTGGAAGAAGAAATGGTTCTACATCAAGGACCAGAAGACTGCTTCCTCTGACAAATTTGGGATGGCCCACTTTGATGCAAACAAGAATCTGATGAAGCTGACATCGTGGGATTCCACTCCCACAGAAGCTGAGATCGAGGGCATCAAGCCCTTGCTGACTCGCATTCATATTCTGAAGAGCGCAACTGGAGGCGCACTAACAGGGACGCAACTCATGGTGTTCTTCCTGCAGAGGCACAAGCTCGTGTCTCCAAAATGTGGTCGTATTCTGGCTCAAAAGATCCTTCTCGAGTGTCCAAGGGGACCTAGAGAAAAAGGGTCTCGACAAACGAGTGAGAGCTTCGACTACTCTCACAAAGGAGAACGAGATCCCAGCTTTGACAACTAATTTCTTTGACTCCACTCATCCTTTACCCGAGTTATGTGCTTTGTAACTTGTCTATGTCGACTTCTTATTTCTTTGCCTTCTTGTGGTTTGCTTTTGTTAACTAATAGTTTTGCGACTGATTCTTTTGTAGAGCCACCAATTTTTGGTTTCTCGTCCTCCCATTTCAGAGGAGGGGCCAATTTAGGCGGATCCTGCCTCTGCTGCTTCTGAAGCCCCTAAGGCCGACGAAGGCCAGGGCAGAGATGATGCCAAAGTTTCTCGATAAGAAAGCGGCTCCACTTCGTCGCCTCCCCCTGCTAATTCTGAAGAGCAAACCTTGGATAAGAAAAGGAAGCGTCTCGACGAACTGCTTTCTTCAAGTACCTCTGCTCCAAAGGATGCGCCAAGGGAGCCCTCTGCTCCCAATACCTCTGAAGTTGAAATTTTTGATGCTTTGGACTCGTGAGTTTTGCTGACTCGAATCTTTATATCCTTAGTTCTTGCTCTTTTTTGTTGATGCTAAGTTTTTCTTTTTGTTCCCTTCTCAGTGACGATGATGATCCAAAGAGGGATGCTGTAGCTACTCCTCTTTTGGACACTTTGATTATCACCAAGGTGCCCTCTCAAGAGGAGGCTATGGTGGTTAAATCATCAGAAGTCCCCCCTAAGAAGAGTACTCCTGTTCGTGCTTCCAAGCGTCTGAAGAAGGCGGTGGCAGTGGGTACTTCTCTTGAGGTTCCTCGCCCCGCAGCTTCTTCGGAAAACGTGAGTAATGCTTCTTATACTCGCTTTTTCGTTGCTTGATTTTCCCTAACATACTTTTGTTGTGCAGACTTCGATGCAAAAATTTCTCTCCTTGGTGCTGAGTGCGTCGGGTTTTAGGAGACTGCTCAGGCCTCTCAAGGTATGTCTGTTTTTGTTCTTGTCACTCCTACTTGTCCTTGTGTCTTCCCTAATTTCTTACTATCTTTCCTTTTCTGAATTGCAGTCGCTTTGGCCACAGCCAATGCTCGCTTATCGGCTCTAGAAGCTAAACTTAATACTGCTAGAGAAGCTCGGAAAGGTGAAAACGCCGCGAAGGTTGTTGCTGAGAAGGTCGCTAAGTCAGCAGAGACCAAGGTGAAGAAAGCTGAGAAGGCACTTTCCGATGCTGACCAAAAGCGAGTCCAACGAGAGAAGACTATAGCCGAGCGGCTTGACAAGATTTTAGTTCTTGTTGGCAGTAAGTGTTGTATTTGTCTTTTTTGGCTCCTTGCTCAGATTTGTATTTCTGACATTTTGTTTTCTTTCTTTGGCTCGTTTCTCTGTGGTGCAGCAGAGAAAATTGGAGTATCTTGGAAACTTCGGCAGCCAGATACTGATGACCCTTTGCTGGCTGCGGTGGATTTGCTGGAATCGAACTGGAAGTTAGTCTAGGAAGTTCTTCAACTGACTCGCCGTGTGCTGATGCGGATGTTTGTCAGGTTGTGGCTGAAGAAGAAGGAGGAGATGCCAGTCGACAACCTCAAGAAGCTTGCTGAGGCCTTTGACACCCTCAAAGATCATGTTCGTGCAATGAAGGGCAGGTTAGTAAAACGGGGTGTCAAAGGGGCAATTGCACTTGCTCGCATGGTGAAGAAGTGGATTGGGAGAAGGTTAGCTCTTCTCGTGCTCGTCCTCTTTCAGAGCTGCTGGGGTTCTTCAAGAAGGCAAAGAAGTACGCGCCAGGCATTGTGTCTATTATCACTCCTTCGGTGACTTCTTTGACTCCTGCGCCTAGCTCTTCGACTCCTATGCCAAGTACCTCGATGCCTCCGCCAAGTGCCGATGCTGATTCTTCTGCGCCTTCTATCGCCACGGAGCCTGCTACTGAGGTGGCATAGAATTTAGCGTTCTCTTGTAATTTCTTATCTTTTGAGTTAATGTAGTAGAACTTCCATCCCTCGCCCGATAGTCTATCGGGGAACTCTATATTTCCTATAAATATTTTTGCTTTATGAAGTGTTGCGCTTGGTCCCTCGATGTCTTTCTGAGTCATTTTTCCTTTCATTCTTTTGCCTTCCAGCCTGTGTATGCTGGTGGATCATCGACTCATGATCGCGACTCGCCACCCGCCAATATGTCTAACTCTAGGGTTTTGTCTCCTCCTCGTTCTCCTTGCCGATGTGCTGAGTACTTATCGAGGATTTTGGACCTCGAAGGTCGCTTGTCATTGCTGAAGCGTCAAGCAAAGTCCGCTTTGGACTAGGCTGGGAAATCTTATGGTTTGATGAGGCAGGTATCCACGCTTGAAGATAAAGTGTATGGTTTGGTGGCTCGGGTTATGCACCACAAGGAATGTGATTCTTATCTTATTGAGATTATTGAATCAGCATGCGAGCAGCTAAAGTGTGAGTTTTCTTTAGACCCTTTTGAATTTCCTGCTGATTTTCTTGACTTTGTGCTCTGATGAATTTGCGTCTTCCAGGTACTTGCTTGCATCCCACTAATGAGGATCGTCGGGTATCCGAGCGAATCATAGCTCTAGAAAGGGCATTGAGGGATACCAATACATTATGGGTTGATTCACAGCGTCGCAGCGCCATTTTTCTTTTGCAGGCTCGCGCTCAGCATATTGGTCGATGTCGGTGTTCTGGATACCGGGGTATCCCGGTCCACCTGCTCCTGGGCCCCTTCAACGGCCCAGCTTTGGCCCAGGGGTGGAGCGACAACCGAAGCCAGCGGAGAAGACCCTCATGAGGAGGCGCCTCATGAGGAGAACGACGACCAAAACTGCTAAGGACCAGAAGACCTCCTCATGAGCTTCTGCTGGTGAGGGGAGGGACCACGTCCACGTCAGCTCGGCACGTTTGTGTGCAGAGCAAGAAGATAAGGGCAGAAGACCGCGTACCGCCCATGCTACCCCTGACAGGGAGGAGACCAACTTTCGCCATGCCTGCATAAAGCGGTACAGTGGTTGTTGGCCACCCCCCTAAAAATAGCGTGGACGGTGCAGGGCGCCAGAGGAAGACGTCAGCTTCCTCCACCCACTCTGGTAGACCGGCGCCACTACTCTATGAAGACTACGTCCACGGAAGAATCAAGACTACAGTTGTCCTCCCTCCTTGGCCATGTGTGGCAACCCCTTCCCCAAGATGATAAGGGGAAGGAGGACCTTGGCACTATAAAAGAAGGGGAGGCCACCCCTTAGAGGGGATCGAATCTTCATCTCCGGGCTCCTAGCTAGGCTAAGTTGGTTCTTCTACCTCCGGCCAGTTAGAGCTCTATAACCAAGACCTTGTACTCCTCGCGAGGTATCGCATCGTAATACAAGAAGGCAGGAAGTAGGGGTTTTACCTCACCACGAGGGCCCTGAACCTGGGTAAAGCTTGGCGTCCCTCTCTGCAGTACGTTGTGCGTTCGACGACTCGAGGCTTCCGTCACCGTGTTTCGTTGCGATCCAAGATCTCCCATGTTCAGCCCCCTGCGTTCGAATATTTGGGTCCGTCGCGTGGTACCCCATGTTCTTGCGACACAAAATCCATCGACATTTGACGCGCCAGATAGGGGGCTGTGGTGTGTTTTCTTCTAGATCTGCTTCGACATGGCCGACACCAACGCAAGGCTCGAGCGTCTTTGCCGCCGTAACGCTGTTTGGGGGCAAACCGAGCCCATCTTCCGTCGTTGTGAAGCCTCGGCCGGGGAGGAAGAGGAGGAAGATCTGGAGTCCTCCTACCTCCCGTCCGGGTGTACAGAGCCTTCGCTCTCCTTCACCGCCACCGCCACTTGTCACGCTCGTTCTGGGAGTCAGTTGTCTCCTGCGCAGGCTCTCGCCATGGCGCAGGAGCTGCTGCGCTATCAGCCCACTGATGAGAGGCGTGAGGGGTGGCGCGCTCGAATCGCCGAGCTCATCGCCATCGCCAATGAAGACCCGGCCCAGGGAGGAGCCCAGGGTGCGGGGGAACCAGATCCGGCGATGTGGCATCGCGCCTCGGGCGCCGGAGATGGGAAGGCCGCCAAGGCCAAGAAGGTAGCATCCCGCGCCGCATCTTCGCCGCGCAGGGAGCCCAGCTGCCAAATTGTCCAACGCGCTCCGGAAGACGCACGCGTCTCCCTTGTGCGCCGCCGTGAAAATCATGACCGCGCCATCGATGACATCGGCGAAGCTGGCAAGAAAGTCAAGACCCCCGGGGACCCTATCTACAACCCTGGGTGCCTTGCTCTCACTCGCCAGCAACGCTATGTGGTCTGGCCTGACAAGTTCAAGCCGAACATCGGCGCGCGTTACGATGGGACCACAAACCCTATCGAATTCCTCCAGCTCTACGTCATCGCCGTCCAGGCCGTGCATGGAGATCAGCGTGCGATGGCCAATTGGTTCCCCATGGCCCTCAAAGACACTCCGCGAACTTGGCTCATGAATCTTCCTTACGAATCCGTGACCTCATGGAAGGACTTGTGCCGTCAGTTCGTCGCTAACTTCATGCCCACGTACGAGCGCCCTGCCACCAAGAATGATCTTAAGGCGGTGCGTCAGTACAAGGGCGAGACGCTTCGTCAATACATCCAGCGCTTCAGCCAGATGAGGAACTAGATTCCCAGGATCTCCAATGAGGAGGTCATCTCCGCGTTCTCCACGGGCGTCTCCGACATCAAGAAGAGGGAGAAGCTGTCCGTGAATGCTGAGCTGACTTCCATCGTCAGGCTCTTCGAGATCGCCGACCGCTGCGCCAAGGCTGAGGAGGGGAGGCTCTTCGTGCACAACCTGCCGGAGGCGCTTCCCCCAAAGCCAAAGTCCAAGGACCCCAAGCGCAAGGAGGCTACTGTCCTCGCGGCGGAGCCTGAGCATAAGCAGCGCCGCGGGGACTGCTCCGAGCGCGATAAAGGTTGACATCGCCGCTACTGCATCCTCCACAAAAAGGACACCCACAATACCGACGATTGTTGGATTGTCCGAAAGTTTCATGAGGAAAATGGTGTCACCAAGCACCGTGGGAGTAGCCGTAGCCACGGCAAGGGTGGATCCTGGGGCGATCGCCGTGACAACGACCGTGACGAGGGTTGCCACCACGATGGTCTGTCTCGTGCAGATCCCGACCCGCTGCCGCTGCCTCCACCAGTGAATGATCATCGTGAAGAGAACCAGGGGGGCTATCAAGAGCCGCGAGGCTTCGCCGCTTGCCTCCTGGGTGGAGCTCAAGCTCACTTATCTAATCGTCACTTCAAGCAGCTATCGCGAGAGATCACGGCGGCACAGGCCAACACCAGCAACTGCTTGATGAAGTGGTCAACCAGCAAGACCGGCTTCGACGAGGAGGATCATCCGACCTCCACCAAGGGCGTTGGCACAATTCCCCTCTTGTGCACGCCTACCATCAATAACATCACCGTCAATCGTACTCTCATCGACGGAGGGGCGGGCCTCAACATCATCTCAGTCGAGGTCTTCAAGAAGATGCAGGTGCCGTAGCATCGGCTCATGCCAAACCGACTGTTCTTTGGGGTAACCGAAGGGTCTACAACGCCAATTGGGCAGGTATGCCTGCCCGTCACCTTCGGCACCCGAGACAACTACATGACGGAAAGCCTCGACTTCGACGTCGCCTACATTGCGCTGCCATACAATGCCATCCTCGGCTATCCAGCCCTGGCAAGGTTCATGGCAGCAACGCATCATGGCTTCAACATCCTCAACATTTCAGGCGCCAATGGCATGATCACCGTGCGCTGCAACGAAAAGGAAGCTCTCCGATCCGTGAAGCATGTCTACCATGAGGCCGCCGCCATGTTCCCCGCCGACGAAGATCTACTGGAACACTCCGGTGACCTCACAAGGAAGAAGCAGCTCGTATCTCAAGAGCGGGCTGCTGCGAAGAAGGCCTCTCTCGAGCCCCACCTGCTGGGCTCGACAGGGAAGAAGTTCGCTGCCTCTGCATCACCTACTCCAAGCGAGGACCTGGTCCATTCGATGCTGGACATGAGCATTGAGGAAGCTGCGGTACCCTCGGGGAGGAGGCCCCAGTTCACCCAAGAGCGCTCTGCAACAAAAAAGGTCCCGCTCCAGGCTGGGGGCTGCGAAAACTTCGTCACCATTGGGGCAGGGCTTTCTCTCAAATAGGAAAGCGCGCTCGTTACCTTCCTGCGGGCAAACTCTGACATGTCCGCTTGGACTCTGTCAGATATGCCCGGCGTTCCCAGGGAGGTGATTGAGCACCACTTAGCCGTGTGCCCTCAGGCACACCCCGTGAAGCAGAAGACCAGGAAACAAGCGCAAGAGAAGCAAGACTTCATCGTCAAAGAAATAGAGAAGCTGAAGAAGGCCAAGCTAATACGTGAGGTAGCCCACCCCACCTGGATTGCCAATCCGGTGGTTGTCCCAAAGGCTAATGGCAGTGGGCGCCTCTGCGTGGATTTCACAAGTCTCAACAAAGCCTGTCCCAAGGATCCTTATCCACTCCCGAGGATAGATCAAATCGTCGACTCCACCGCCGGCTGTGACCTCCTTTGCTTCTTGGATGCCTTCTCTGGCTATCATCAGATCAAGATGGCAAGGGAGGACGAAGAGAAGACTACCTTCATCACGCCCTATGGTGTGTACTGCTATGTCTGCATGCCCTTTGGCTTGAAGAACGCAGGAGCCACCTTCCAAAGGCTCATGCGTAAGGCCCTGGGGGCTCAGATGGGAAGAAATGCGGAAGCCTACGTCGACGACATCATCGTCAAGACTCGCGAGAGTCACACCTTTATCGAGGATCTGGAAGAAACCTTCGCCAACCTGAGGAAGGTAAATATCAAGCTCAACCCCGCCAAGTGTGCCTTCGGCGTACTGTCAGGAAAGTTGTTGGGGTTCCTCGTGTCTCATCGCAGGATAGAGGCGAACCCTGACAAAGTCAAGGCCATCGAAGAAATGCGTCCTCCGCGCAATCTCAAGGAAATGCAACACCTCGCGGGATGCATGGCAGCCATAGGGCGCTTCATCGCAAGGAGTGGGGAGAAGGCCTTGCCCTTCTTCAAGCTCATAAAGCGCACTGGGTAGTTCGAGTGGACTCTGGAAGCTGACAAAGCCTTCGCTGAGCTGAAGAGGTATCTCACGAGCCCACCGATCATGGTTGCCCCAACATTCCGCGAGCCCTTGCTGCTCTACATCGCGGCAACCCCAAGAACTGCAAGCGCTATCCTCGTCGTGGAACGAGATGCCAAGGTAATCGGCATAGAGAAAATTGATCCTCCCTGCCCGGGGGCTCCTCGCGAGGTAGAGGCAGCTGTTCCTTCTATCCCTCAAGAGGAGCCGCCCGCTGGAACTTCGCCGACCAAGCCACTCTCTTAGAGCAACACTCCTGAACTCTAAGAGGAGAGGAATCCTGAGGACACCGCCAAGGTGCAGAAGCCCGTGTACTTTGTCAGCACGGTGCTACGCGACGCGCGGGAGTGCTACACCATGCAGCAAAAGCTGCTCTACACCATGCTCATCGCTTCAAGGAAACTACGTCACTACTTCCAGGGTCACCCGATTAAGGTGGTCACTGATCGTCCCCTGGAGACCATTCTACGCAACCCAAATTTCACCGGACGGGTGGCAGAATGGGCCGTGGAGCTTCAGCCCTTCGAGATCTCCTTCGAAACCACCAAGGTGATCAAGAGCAAAGCTTTGGCTGAGTTCAGCGCCGAATGGACTGATCCATTCGCCGAAGAGCCTCCAGAGGTGGAGTCAACACTTCCAGGAGAAGAAGCCCTAGGCCTCTGGGTCATGCACTTCGACGGTGCCTTCAACCTTCCCGGCGTGGGGGCTGGCGCTGTTCTTACCTCTCCCTCTGGGGACAAGCTCTTCTACGCCGTCCAGCTCTTCTTTAAACCAGAGCACAAGGTCTCCAACAACATCACGGAATATGAAGGACTACTCGCTGGCCTAAGGGTGGCGAATGCTTTGGGCATCAAGCACCTCATCATCAAGGGAGATTCATAGCTGGTTGTGAACTTCTCGAACAAGAGCTACACTCCAAAGGATGAGCACATGGCAGCTTATCTTGAGGAGCATCGAAAGATGGAAAAACGCTTCCAAGGCTTGGAGTTGAAACACATCCCAAGGGGAGAAAATGTGGAAGCAGAAGAGATCGCCAAGCGCGCCTCACATCGCCTGGCACAACCTGCCGGCGTCTTTGAGGAGCGTCTCTTCAAGCCGTCCACTTCTCCATCGTCGTCCGGATCAGACCCTCCGCCTGCCCTGCCACCGCCGCCGGAGCAGGGGGCTCCAGACTGCGGGCCTCCTTCGGGTGACCGCGTCCTTCTGGCGTTGGCACGGCAGGAGGGAGTGGATTGGATCCTCGAGCTCAAGGCCTTCCTCATCAGCAGCAAGCTTCCTAAGGATGAATCGGAGGCCGAAAGGATAGTGCGCCAAGCTTCGGGATACTGCGTCAAGGATGGTGACTTGTACCGGCGTCGCCCAAACGGCGTCGCTCTGAAGTGCTTATCTACTCACCAAGGCCAAGAGCTTCTCAGGGACATTCACGCCGGCGAATGTGGGCATCACGCTTCCGCTTCAACCCTCGCTGCAAAGGCATATCGAAGCGGCTTCTACTGGCCTTCAGCGCTCTGGGACGCAGCGGAGATGATCAAGAGGTGCGAGGCGTGCCAATTCCATGCCAAGCAGATTCATCAGCCGGCGCAGGAGCTGCAAACCATCCCACTCACTTGGCCCTTTGCCGTTTGGGGGCTGGACATTCTCGGTCCATTCCCCAGAGCGCAAGGGGGCTACCACTACCTCTACGTTGCCATCGGCAAGTTTACCAAGTGGGTGGAGGTGGAGCCACTGTGCACCATTCCGGCCAGGTCCGCAGTCAAGTTCATCCGTTGGCTGGTCTATCGCTTTGGTGTGCCTAACCGCATCATCACCGACAACGGCAGCCAGTTCACCAACGGGCTATTCCGGGAGTACTGCGCATCGGCCGGCATCAAGATCTATTTCGCCTCAGTCGCCTACCCCAGGAGCAATGGCCAAGCCGAGCGTGCCAACGCCGAGGTCTTCAAGGGACTCAAGACAAGAAGCTTCAATGCCATGCTCGAAGCCTGCGGCAAAAAATGGTTAGACAATCTCCAATCCATCCTGTGGTCCATCCGGACTACTGCTACCAAGCCCACCGGGGAGACTCCTTTCTTCCTGGTCTATGGGGCGGAGGCTGTCCTTCCCACCGACGTCAAGTTCGGGTCGCCAAGATTGCTCGCCTTCAACGAGATTCACCAAGAGGACCCCATCAAGGACCGCCTCGTCCAGCTCAAAGAAGCCCGGTGCCAAGCAGCCCTTCGCGCCGCGAGGTACCAGCAAGGACTACACCGCTACCATAGCTGCCATGTCCGAGTAAGAACTCTGGAGGTCGGCGACTTGGTGCTGACGAGGATACTCTCTCGTGAGGGCCTGCACAAGCTGTCTCCAATGTAGGAAGGCCCCTTCAAGGTGACGCACATCGCCAGGCCAGGCTCGGCGTGGCTGGAAACCGCGGAAGGTGTGCCGGTGGGGAACCCGTGGAACATAGCTCATCTGCGAAAGTTCTACCCGTAGGTTCCTCACGAGGAGATAAAGACTGTTATCACGGCACTTTGTATCAGCTCAAACTGCCCTTCCGCACTGATATTAAGTTATTGCGCAATATAGCGCCTCTGCTTCGGCATGATATTAAAATAACATGAAGTCCATTTATTTTCTGTTGTACTCCACACGGAAGGGGGCTAGGCCCGGTGTCTATGCTGGGGCCTTCGCCCGGAAAACAGCAAGCCCGAAAAACCCGAAGGGACTAAACTCTGATCAGGGGTGACGACCCCATTATTGATCACCTCCAAGTACCCATGGTGCTTAGTTCCTCGCGAAGTACACCAGAAAATTAGAAATATTTGGGAAAAGTACAAGGTGTGCCCAAGGCACCCGCTAAGGACCAACGCCTCGTGAGCAACCCTCATGAGGTGCAAGGACGCGTCGATGCGCTTAAGCATCCGCAGGAGGATTCCCCTCACTTGAGGAAGGCCAAACGCGGCAGGATTACTAAAGACTAAGGCCGCTCCAATCATCTTGCGAAGGAGACGTAGATCCGGAGGTCCGCGCCAGGCCCTTCACCTCGTGAGCAACCCTTAACGAGGTGTCGATGGTCTCTGGGCTCTCTTAAGCGTCGGCGCTTTCGCGCCCGTGAGGGTCCAGCTTCCCTCAACGACGAGGAAGGCCCCGTGAATCACCACGCGCGGCAATTTGCTCTTAGCTGCTGGCATAGATAGTGCCGTGCTCCCTCACGACGAGGAAGGTCCCTGTGCCGGTCACAGGGGCATCTTATTCGCCTTCTTTTTTCGTTTGTTTTATTGATTTGTTTTTTGTTTTCGGGGATTTGGGGTTTTTTGTTTTCCAACTCTTTCTTCAACTACTTGTCTCAGGAATCATCTGATGTCGTCACCGGCGCCGACCCTTTCATGAGCTCTGAGGCGCAGGGAGTCCTCCCATCGGTTTTGACAACTTGCTAGGGCTCTCGAGCGTGCGAACGACCAGGACAACGACGAACAACGAAGAGCGAGAAAAGCAAAGAAGATTTCATTGATGACCCCCGGTGGGGAAGGAACAAAGGCATGGCGGGGCATACCCCGCCGGTGCAAGCTACATTGCAAATGAGGGGAGGAGACTAGCTCCCCTCCCAGAAGGCTACCACACCAAGGCCGCCCCTTTACTGCGCCGCATGCTGGGGGTAGGTGCGGCGGACACCAGCGGCGGCGAAGATCCGCATCGAGGCCTCCAGCGTCCCCAGCTTGAAGCGGAAGACGAGGTGGTCACCGACGCGGAGGCGGTGGCCGAGGGCAAAAGCCCTCTAGCGCCCGGAGAGGATGGCGTTGCTGCTCGCTCCGAGGACGATGTCCACAGGCCAGAAGAGATCTGGCCTGCTCTGCTCCGACAGTGCGACCTCTCCTGAGGAAGTGCCGGGGGCGTAGATCACCCTCCGGACTACGTCGGGCAGCCAGAGGGAGTCGAAGCTCCAAAGGTCGACGACGACGAGGAGCTCCAGGAAGCAGGACCCCGGGGCGATGAGGGGTCCCAGCATTGCCGCCGCCAAGGGGAGGGGAGTGGCGACCACTCCGGTCGCCGGCGGGGCCACCTCCTGTGGCCCCGGGCCATCTGCGGCCGGGGGGAGGGGTCCCAGGGCGGCCTCCACCTCCCGGAGCTCCCGGTCGATGCTTCCCGGGGAGCGGGGAGCCGACGCCGCCGCCACCGGTGACGGCGCATGCAGAGCGCCTCCAGGCGCAGGACCCCGAAGGGTCAAGGCACCGGAGGCCCCCAGGGCGGCGTGATTCGCCTCGCCCTTCCTCAGCGCACCGATGCGCAGGGGGCCGCCGGCGCCGGGCATCCACCGGGCCGAGATCTTCGCCTTGTTCTTGCTGCCCAGGGGGCGCCTGCGGCACTTCATCCCCGAGCTCAATTATGCGGTGGCGGAGGAGGCAGAGGGATCCATGGGCTTGGGGAGCGTCGAGGAAGAAGTGGCACTGGAGGAAGAGGGTGAGGTGCCAGAGGTCTCGAGGAGGCCGTATTTAAGGGGCACGGCCGGCGTCGATGCATCAAGTCTTAGCGCGGGAATCGAAGCATTGGCGCAGCGCTCTGCAGCGAAGCGACGCGCCATCATGACGGTTTGACGCCTCGGGGACTGCAGCGTCGCTCGCCATTTCGTCTCGCCGGCTGCGGTTGTGCCACGTGCCCATCACCTCTGCATCTTCACATGGTCCTCTGACCATGCGTTGACACGTGCCGTTGGAGGGCCCAGCAGCTTCTGGGGGCCCCTGGCCCTTCGCCCCCTCAAGAGGGCGCGTTCGCGGGCCAGGCTCCCAGGGGCTACTGTCGGTGTTCTGGATACCGGGGTATCCCGGTCCACCTGCTCCTGGGCCCCTTCATCGGCCCAGCTTCGGCCCAGGGGTGGAGCGACAACCGAAGCCAGCAGAGAAGACCCTCATGAGGAGGCGCCTCATGAGGAGGCGCCTCATGAGGAGAACGACGACCAAAACAGCTAAGGACCAGAAGACCTCCTCATGAGCTTCTGCTGGTGAGGGGAGGGACCACGTCCATGTCAGCTCGGCACGTTTGCGTGCAGAGCAAGAAGATAAGGGCAGAAGACCGCGTACCGCCCACGCTACCCCCGACAGGGAGGAGACCAACTTTTGCCATGCCTGCATAAAGCGGCACAGTGGTTGTTAGCCACCCCCCTAAAAATAGCATGGACGGTGCAGGGCGCCAGAGGAAGACGACAGCTTCCTCCACCCACTCCGGTGGACTGGCGCCACTACTCTATGAAGACTACATCCACGGAAGAATCAAGACTACAGCTGTCCTCCCTCCTTGGCCGTGTGTGGCAACCCCTTCCCCAAGATGATAAGGGGAAGGAGGACCTTGGCACTATAAAAGAACGGGAGGCCACCCCTTAGAGGGGATCGAATCTTTATCTCCGGGCTCCTAGCTAGGCTAAGTTGGTTCTTCTACCTCCGGCCAGTTAGAGCTCTGTAACCAAAACCTTGTACTCCTCGCGAGGTATCGCGTCGTAATACAAGAAGGCAGGAAGTAGGGGTTTTACCTCACCACGAGGGCCCTGAACCTGGGTAAAGCTCGGCGTCCCTCTTTGCAGTACATTGTGCGTTTGATGACTCGAGGCTTCCGTCACCGTGTTTCGTTGCGATCCAAGATCTCCCACGTTCAGCCCCCTGCGTTCGAATCTTTGGGTCCGTCGCGTGGTACCCCATGTTCTTGCGACACAAAATCCATCGACAATCGATGGTTGTCAAAGATTGTTGACAACCTTGTATTCCGTTATGCTTCCTCACAATCCTTCGCCAGAAAGTTTTAAGCAGCTACTCGACGCTTTTAGATCGAGTCAACGGATTCATCGTTTGATAGAGCTAAACTTTGTAGCCGGTGCTAACTTTGCTCTTGGATGGATACGCAAGTGGCATCCAAGGCTGAACTTTAGTTCCATGTCACTAAGTTTGCCTCCAGGGCGCACGAAGCTGCAGGTCCATATGGATGCCACGCTTCAGTCGGCGAGGAGAATCATAGGTAGGTTGCTTCAAGAGGATTGATGAGGATCAACGTGATCCAAATGGGGTTTGGCCCAATCTTTCACGGCGATCAAATAGACAGCAAGATAAATTAGTCGTTGAGCAGATTAGATCTACTCCACGAATTGCAAAACAGATCCTTATGAATCAGCAAGCAAAACCAATGATATTGGTGTCCCCCGACATGGGACCTTTTTCCTTGTATATTCTCAACTCGAAAATTCAACTCCTCTTACATTGGTGCGCACCCCTTTGGCTTTATAGTTGCAGCTGACCTCCCTATTACTTGACTTACAAGCAGAACGAAAATATAGAAATAAAATAAACTCAACAACTCGCACAGCTGTTTCCTAAACCAAAAACTAAAATAAAAAGAACTAAAATAAAAAGGACTCTTTTGTTGGTGCGCCACCATCTCCAACACGCTGCTAGGTGGTCCCCAAAAGGACTCCTTCAAGGACAACACGCTCCACCAATATTGCACTCCAATTGCGTCCCTAATCTTTTCCTTGCGTGGTAGAAATAGGAACAAAAACTTTGTCTTGGTAGTATCAGCAACAACATAACTAGAGATAGTATAGTAAGCACTATCATACATGGGAGGTGCCACATCATCCTCCCCTTCTTTAGGCGAAACCGTCCTCGGTTTTGAGTCAATCAGCAAAACATCAATAGGGACATATTGAGCTGATACTTTAGGACTATCAGCAACAGAAATGGCAGCAGCAGATTCGGCCCTTGTTTCATTATGTTCAAGGTGCTCAGAAAGGGGTATAGCAGCTTCGGCTTCCTTCTGCTTCACCTCTTCGTACTCCTTGACTTTTGCTTCAACCTCCTTGAGTTGCTGGAGTTTTTCATCTCTCCAAGCCTTATACGTCAAGGTATCCATGGAGAGCAGATGATATGTCTTCTTGCCATAGGATAAACATACTTGGCATAATAGTAATTATTCATGTGATATGATGCACCTTGGTCCTTGCACCATGGCCTTCCCAAAAGGAGATGACATGAAACCGTGTGTAGAGGAAGCACATCACACCAAACAGCAAAAGCTAAGTTGCCCAACATAAATTGAACCATTGTGTGATGGGTGATGGCAAGCTTATTGTCACCTATACGCAGAAAATATGGTTCGTGAAGTGGCGTCATCGGCATCTCTAACTTCTCCACCATCTCATTGCTAACAGCGTTGATCAGAGCCATTTGGTCGATTGTCAAAGCACACACTCGTTCTTGCACAATCACACGAGTATGGAACAGTTGCTCAGCATGCCCTTTCTCTTCTTTCTGAAACCAATGGGAGAACACGTTCTTTTCCTCCATAATTGAATCAGATATCAGCAGAACATACAGCCAGTAAACGGTGATATTGCAGTAACAATTACGGTGGACAAATCACAGATCGGGCGGCAGGGTCACAGGCAGAAAATTGCTCGTAGCTGCAAAGGAAGTGTACTCACGTGAAAGTAGACACAACGATCCTGAATTCTTGTTTGCCTTTTTAATTCTATCTTGGACACCATGAACAGGAAGAGACCAAACCAATCTAATCTCCTCTATTTCTTTTTCTTGTGCACGTGAAGACCAACCAATCAGGAGTGGCAGAACAAATCATATATAGCAAGGTAAAACCTGATCGGATCTCCACACTGATGCAAACTTTGTCATTCTTCAGGCTGCACCGCTAGCAGAGCAGCACTGCAATAGAGTTTCAGATCACAGAGCCCCGCGCCTCCAATTCAAGCTCACAGAACCTATGTGTTGCCAAACCCGCCGGCAGCGATAGTCTCTATAGCTGATCGTCTTCCACAAATGAATCTTGGAACCGGTGTTTTGGCTTTGATGCCTCCCGCAGCAACTTCACCAGTAGAACAAACTCAGCAGATCGATCTCAACAACAAATTACGCCATGAGAAACCTGACGAATCTGATACCAAGATGATGCGGATCAACGTGATCCAAATGGGGTTTGGCCGAATCTTTCACGACGATCAAATAGACAGCAAGATAAATCAGTCGTTGAGCAGATTAGATCTACTCCACGAATTGCAAAACAGATCCTTACGAATCAGCAAGCAAAACCAACAATATTGGTGTCCCCCGACATGGGACCTTTTTCCTTGTATATTCTCAACTCGAAAATTCAACTCCTCTTACATTGGTGCGCACCCCTTTGGCTTGATAGTTGCAGCCGACCTCCCAATTACTTGACTTACAAGCAAAACGAAAATATAGAAATAAAATAAACTCAACAACTTCGACAGCTGTTTCCTAAACCAAAAACTAAAATAAAAAGAACTAAAATAAAAAGGACTCTTTTGTTGGTGCGCCACCATCTTCAACATGCTGCTAGGTGGTCCCCAACTAGACTCCTTCAAGGACAACACGCTCCACCAATATTGCACTCCAATTGCGTCCCTAATCTTTTCCTTGCATGGTAGAAATAGGAACAAAAACTTTGTCTTGGTAGTATCAGCAACAACATAACCAGAGATAGTATAGTAAGCACTATCATACATGGGAGGCGCCACATCAATGATGCTAGATTTTTTCGCGCATCACTATTTCAACCCTCTTATGGTAGATGATTCAGATCAACCAATGTTGTAATGTTCTATTGTGGTATATACGTTTTTTGTTTATGAAACGCGAGAGTTTTCATGTTCTAGGGCTGTTTGCCATAAATTTTTGTTCTCAAGGCGTTTATATTTGTTAGTGCGTTTGCCGCAATTCCATAGTGTAGAGCTTTGGGATTGTTTCGCTAAGACTTGTAAGCTCGAAAAGGAGGGACTTTGTCTTTATTATGCTTGAATATAAGATACATGGGATGTCCCAAGAGACCCGGCCAATGACCTGTGTTCTAGGTCTAGAGGGCATTGCCCTAGGATAACTTGTGGCTTAATAGCCTTATTTTTTCTACTCTACTCTTGTACACTTGCTGTCTATGTTGCCGAGGTCTTTTCCTCTTCTCCTGTAGCTTCCTTTGGGTCTGATGGCTATACCCGCAGTTTCTTCGCTTCTGGCTCCGCTGGGTGTCCTTTGAGTTGTTTTGTGATGCCTGTAGTCGTGCTTGTTGCCTTACCCTTAAGTTCTCCATAGTTGGCTATCATGCCAAAATTTTGCGCCATTTTGTGGAATTCTTTGTCGCATAGATCTGAGAGTTCGAAGCTTCCCTTTACTGTGATAATCCCGTTTGGTCCTGGCATCTTGAGTACTATTTACGTATAGTGAGGTACTACCATGAATCGCGAAAACACGGGTCGCCCAAGGATCGCGTGATATTGAGAGGGCCAGTCCATTACTTCGAAGTCGAGCTTTTCTCTTCTGTAGTTTTGGCGATTACCGAAGCAAACATTGAGTGCTATTTGACCCAATGGATAGTTGGCACTCCCTGGTACGATCTCGTGAAAAGAACAATCTGTTGGCTTCAGGAACTCCAATGATATGTGCATTGCCCAGAGGGTCTTTGCATATATTAGGTTTATTCCGCTCCTTGCATCCATGAGTACTCTATCAACATCGTATGTCCCAATTTGAGCTTTGAGTACCAAAGGCGTGTTTCCCGGCCGAGGTACTGTTATAGGGTGATCATCCTTGCTGAATTCTATGGGTTGTTCAGACCAGTGTAAGTATTCCATGGTTGCTGGAGGCAATGTTACTGCTAGGTTCACTTGTCGAGTTATACTTTTTTCCTCTTTGTTCGACTTTGGGACTGGTTGTATCATTGTTGTGATGTGCCCTTTGGACGGGATATATCCTCCATCATTGTCGTGTCCTTGGCTTGGCTGGTTTTGACCTTGCGAAGCTCCATTGTTTGCTAGTTGGGTCGTTGTAGGTGCATTGCTTGTGTTTCCTTCATACCCTTGCCTCTTTGCTTCGGCTTGTTTGTTGACTGCCACCTCCTGAAGTTTCAAGAATGTTTTGCAATCTTTCATTGCATGTCTAGACACCCTTTTCCCATCAACGAACGCGGAGTGTATATGGCACGGTCTGTTTAGCATATCATCTAGTGATGGATTGTATTCTCAAGGTTCCCTTGACTGGAACCTTTTGCTATTGCTAAAGTCTTCTCTTCCGTAGCTACGGTATCCTGAGTTTCTACGGTTATCTCCTTGATAGTTATTGTCTTTATATCCTGCGGCTACTTGACTGTGAGAACCATAGTTGTCGTAGTTGCGGGATCTTCTTTTTTGGCCACTGTATCTATTTCCCCTATCGCCTTCTGGTGATCGTGTCCGCTTGTTGTTGCACGCATCTTCGCCATCTGGAAATCTATTTGCTATCCCATTAGATCTGATATTGTCTTCGGCTTGATTCTGCCCATCTCTTCGACTAAGTCTCCTCGTCGCAACCCAAGGGTGAAGGCATCGATTGCTCTTTCATTTGAAACTTCGACTGCGGAGTTCTTGATAATGCTCCACCTTTGAATATACGACCTAAGCGTCTCATTGCGTTGCTGTACACAGGCTTTGACTTCTTCTATCGATACTTGCCGCTTGTATGTTGACTTGAAGTTACTCATAAATTGCTTTGTGAGTTCCTCCCAGCTTTCGATTGTTCCTATTTCTAGTTTACTCAACCATGACCTGGCTGCGCCGGTGAGGTGTAATTGCAAACTTTGCATTGTTGTTTCCTTCGTTCCTCCTAGTATTTTTACTGCCTGCAAGTAATCTGATAGCCATGATTGCGGCTCCTGGGATCCATCATACTTTTGCTGGTCGTGGGGCAGTTTGAAACCCTTGGGTACTGGTGTGGTGCGAACTCTATGAGTAAAGCACAATGCCCCCATCTCTTTTTTATTGTCTTCGTAGTCATATGCCTTGGTGGGAGTCCTGGACCTTCGAGTTCCTCCATGTTTTGGGCTTTTGTGGTGTCTTGGCGATGGTGATCTAGATCGTTGACTACCACTCTGGTGCCGAGGACTGCTGTGACGGTGTGGTGACCTAGGCTTATGCGTTCCTTTATTGCGATATGCCTCTTCTTCTTTTGCTATCAACTTGTTGCCTACCATTCTTAATCCTTGCAGTGCTGCCTGGTGCATATGTTCCCTTGGGACTCTTAGACTTGGCCGTGTCATGTACAGATATGTTTGTGCTGCCACAAGCGCTGCTTCTGGTGTCTTTGGTATGATATTGCCCTGCTCGTCGACCGATAGGAAGGACGAGTCGAGGTTTTTGGAGAGGCTTCGCCTTTTTTAGTATTCGAGGTTTTCAACCCTTGATTCATGCCTGTGGTGCCTTTTGTTGTTCGTGTATGATGCGTTGCTGCGTGCTTTATGAAGAGCTGCGCTTGCTGCAATGGCCGAATATTTCCTTTTTGTATTTCGCTTCTTTCTCTTGCTAGTTTCTTTGATTGCTATCTTAAGGCATAATGATACCCTAAAAGCATGTTTTTGCTTGCATCTGTTGGTATGGGCACGCCGTGCTCTACGACTGTTTTGATTATCTTCCACTCCTCGATTGATAGTCGAAGTTTTTCCATGCTTGCCAGAGAATCTGCAGTTTCTCCTTCTGCTAAGTGATTTGCTCCTCTATTTACGTTTGTTGGGTTGAGTACTAGATTTTTGTTTTTGTCGAATTCTTCTGAGTTGTCTCCTACGATTGCGAGTACTTGATACCAGTTGTCAAACTTGCTGCTGAAGCTTGAGAAGATAGTTTCATCATCCTCATGAAGCTCTAGTCATGTCTTCCAGGTGTCTATTGATTTGTCTGAAGTGTCATCATGGCAGATCATGAGGTCTTCGAGTTGATCCCCTAGGTCGAGATTCTCCATCGTTTCGTCAAGTTCTTCGATTTTTTCTCCTGCAATTTCTATTGTTGCAAAGCTGACCGGCGAGTTTGCCTCGCTGGAAGAGCCCACCGATGATTCAGACATTGCGATTGTCTTGGTTTCGCTTGCCGATGGATCCGGTTTCACTGGATCTTAAAGGCGAATCGATCCCAAAGATCTGACGCGAAAGTTTAGACTTCTGATCGTCAGGTCCATCTCTTGATCCAGGCTCTCGAATATTGGAGTAAAGTTTGGTGGATGAGGTTGAAAATCGATGGTTCTGAAGGATATCTGGTTTTCGTCGACTTCTGAACTACTGTTGGCTAAGAGCGAAAAAGCCATTGAATTCATGATTCCAACGCCCAGAGTCCCCACGGTCGGCGCCAATTGACGAGGGTTAACTTAACAAATGTCCTAGATGAAGGACTTAGGATCAGGGGAATAGGGTGTCGGATGAACTCGCAAGTAAAGATCAGTCAAACAAGGCATGTATCAAGAATAAACGTGGTGGTCAACTTTGCTTACTCTCAATCTGTCCCTGACCGGCCTCTCCTGGCCCCTATATATAGGTGTCCATGTCTCAAGGAAGCGATCGGGTCCGATACATATTACAATATCTGTATACGACAAGGACTCATACTTTGACTATGAATATTCCTGGGCCTAGCTTAACGGGCCTCAGGGGTACACAAGTAACGGGCTCTATTAGCTATATACCCTTGTCACTGACAGACATAGTTTTGATAAAATCTAAAACTTACCTTTTCTAAAAATTGTTTATGAAAACTTGCATAAGCCTAGGATTCTTTGATCCACGACTGTAGATAGTGCATCAAACACCCACCATAGAACTTGCTGAGTATGCTCGTACTCAATCTATCTTCTTAAACCCTTGCTATATCTTAGGACAAGACATGAATGATGTACCAGCACCGGAGGACGACAGAAGGCATACTTCACAAGACCAGAGGAGTCGACATGAGAACAATAATCAACTATGGAGTTGAAGACCATAGATCTTTAGATAGAGTATAGATGGGATCTAATCCCCATATCATAGACTTTACTTTTGCATAGAATTGCTTTAGCAAGCAATCACAAGATAAGTAGGACTCGAGATAGGTCTTGTCGTGGCATAGTCGCCAAGTTGCTTCTTTGGATTTTGGTTTGATTAGGAACTTACCTGACAACTACTTGTGTCACGGAGGTTCCAAGGATCTACTGCAAAGAGATCTATGCTATGAATAAAACAGACTTGGTCCTGCGATGTTTCTGTTGTACTACTCTGTTGGGTGTAATATTCATGGAATGTTGTTTTCGTGAGTGTTATGCCAACAATGCTCGCACTACAACATGCAGTGGTGTGCTAGGTCACCGCAGATGGTATCAAAGCAAGTGTTGCGACTCTAGGATTAAAACCCTTTTAGGAAACCTGTAGGATGGATAGAGACTATAGGAAACCACCTTATCTAAAACCAATTCTTTCTAACTACTTGTGAGGGATATTCACTTGAAAATAATCTTATCACACTAAAGTAAACTCTTATTACCTATTTCTCTTAGGAACACTTCTTATCTATTTAGAATACTTTCAAATAGTGGTAGGAAATGTAAAAGAGTCTTCTAAATCAACCCAAATACCAAAGTAGTATACCTAAGCTATGAAGTATTTATGGAGTTATCTTGCAAAGAGAAGCCATACATACTAGTAAAACCTTATAACAAACCAAAAAGGATAGTATCATCTTTTGATGATCTTTGAAACTATGCACTTCGCCGAACTCCCGCTGTATGAATGATACGTCCAATTTGCATCACTATTTTGTATCATAATTTACTGTTATTCATTGATATATTTCATATTTAGATATGATACTTATGTTATTTCCTTTGTTTTCACATGTTTGATGATCATCGGAGGAGAGGCTGCCGGAGTCAGGATTCTGCTGGAAAAAGGACCATCAGAAGACCATATTTTGAAGATCAGGAAAATTCCAGAAAAATACCCAGAAATTGTAATTTCCCAGAAGACTCACGGAGCCAGAAGGAGGAGTTGAGAGGGGCCAGGGGTGGCCCACACGCTAGGGCGGCGCGGCCAGCCCCCTGGCCGCGCCAGCCCTGTGTGAGGGGCCCCTGGCCCACCTCTGGTCTCGCCCCTTCGCGTACATCATCGTCCCCGAAAACCTAAGTGAGGGGGGGGTTCAGAGTTAGACACAACCGCCTATGCGGGGCGGAGAACACCAGAGAGAGAAAGCTCTCCGGCAGAGAGAAATCAGCCGGGGAAATTCCTTCCCGGAGAGGGGAGATCGTCGCCATCATCATCATCATCGCACCGGACTTCATCGGGATCATCATCATCATCATCTCCATCACCAGCACCTTCATCTCCACCATCACCTCGCCATCCCGCTGTAACATCTTGAGTTGGATCTTGTATATTCATAGGGGAAACTTTCCCGGTGTTGATTACTCTTGTAGTTGATGCTATTGAGTGGAACCGTTGAATTAAGGTTTATGTCCAGATTGTTATTTACCATTATTTCACCTCTGATCATGATCCATATGATGTCTTGTGAGTAGTTCGTTTAGTTCTTGAGGACATGGGAGAAGTCAAGATGTTAGTAGTGAATTATTGTTGAGAAATATTTAATGGTTTGATATTGTTGTGGTGCTATTTCACTAGTGGTGTCATGTGAACGTCGACTACATGATACTTCACCATTTATGGGCCTAGTGAGATGCATTGTGTATTTGGTCACCGACTGTGGGGTTGCTGGAGTGACAGAAACCTAAACCTCCGTTGGGAAACCATTGCACCAGGGAGCGTAGGATCCTAGATCTTAAGGCTGTGGTTAGATTTATCTTAATTACTTTCTTGTATTTGCGGATGCTTGCAAGGGGTATAATCACAAGTGTGTATTTATCCTAGTAAGGGTAGTGCGCTAGCACAGGTTCACCCCCATAACACTTACCAAACCAATAAATACTATTGGCTCTATGAAGCGAAAGCTCTTGACAGAAACCTCCCGTGTGTCCTCGAGAACGTTTGGTTATTATAAGAACACAACCGGCTTGTCCTTTGCTGAATAAAGGATTGGGCCACTTGCTGCAATTGTTACTACTGTCTTTTATTTACTCGCACTTTATTTACTCGTATTATCAAATACTCCTGAAAACCTGTTTGCTAGTATTTACAGTGATTCCTTGATCAAAACTGCTCATCAACACCTTCTGCTCCTCGTTGGGTTCGACACTCTTATTTATCGAAAGTACTACGATACACCCCCTATACTTGTGGGTCATCAAGACTATTTTCTAGCGCCGTTGCCGGGGAGTGTAGCGCTATTGAAGAGTGGAATTGGAAAAGGTAGCCGTCACTGTGAGTATTGTTTTATTTTGTCTTTTATTTTTATTCTGCTATGGAGAACTCTCCATTTGGTTTCCTATTTGGAAACACATCTACTACTGCTACTGCTGCTGCTGCACATGCGGAGGAACCACCACCGCCACCGCCTGCTGAAATTGATCCTTTTAAAATACCTATGAAAATTGTTGGGCGTATTATGGATAACTGCTATTCAGGAGATGGAACTATCCATCCGGGTGATCACTTATTGTTTATACATGAATTATGCGAGTTGTTCAGGTGTGCAGGTATTTCACCAAGCCAAGTCAAAAAGAAATTATTCTCTATATCATTGAAAGGCAGAGCTGAAGAGTGGTATCGACTACTCCAAGATGGTCCATCTATGGCATGGGAGGATATTGTGCCTCTCTTTTATTCCAAGTTTTATCCTCCAAGTGAAATTCATAAAGACCGTAACAAGATATATAATTTTTGGCCTCATGATGGAGAGAGTATTGCCCAAGCGTGGGGGAGATTGAAGTTACTAATGCTCAAATGCCCCATTCATGAGCTCCCTAATAATATTGTTATTGATAATTTTTATGCGCGGCTTACTCTTCCTGATAAGGATTATTTGGATGCTTCTTGTTTTGGATCATTTACTCATATGAAAGAAGATGCCAAGTGGAAACTTCTTGACCGTATAAAAGAGAATGCTGAAGGTTGGGAAAACGACAAAGGTAGGAAGTCAAGTATAAACTATGATTATGAATGCATTAAATCTTTTATGGGAACCGATGACTTTTATAGTGTTAGCGCTGCTTATGGTCTTGATTCACAAATACTTGATAATTGTCTTAAGGCCTTTGCCTCTTATATTGATGTTCCAAAGAAAGATTGGAACAAATATCATGCGCCTTACAAAGATTCTATTAGTCATATACCTGCTGCAGCTACAGAAGTTTGTACGGTTGATAGCATCATTCCTGAACCTTATATTGAGAAGACACCTTTCCCTGCTAAGGTAAAGAAATACTCTACTTTGGTAAGTGTGTCTAATAAAAGCACTAAGAAAGCTGCAGAGCCTGATGAGCAAATTACTATTAAGTCTCCTGTTGCTATATTGAAAGATCTTGTTACTAAAGATGTAGGAGATGAATATATTCTTTTTTGTGAAGATGCTTCTAACATTCTCTCGCATCCTAAAAGGCATAGGAAAGCAAGTGTTCCTGTTATTTCTGTCAGGATTGGAGATCATTGCTATTATGGCTTATGTGATATTGGTGCTAGTGCAAGTGCTATTCCCTTAGAGCTTTATAAAGAAATTATGCACGAGATTGGCGCTTGTGAACTTGAAGATATTGATGTGGTTGTTCAGCTTGCTAACAGAGAGACCGTTTGGCCTCTTGGTATTGTTCGAGATGTGGAAGTTCTTTGCGGTAAGACTAAGTACCCTACTGATTTTCTAGTACTTGGTAAGGAGGCCAGTGAAACTTGTCCTATTATTTTTGGTAGACCCTTTTTGAACACTTGTGGCGCCATAATAGATTGTAAGAAAGAGAAAAATTTTACTAAGTTTAATGGAGAGTCTTATGAGTTTAATTTTTCCAAGTTTGCTAAGACTTCTTATGAAAATGACACGCCTAATGAAAATTTTCGAGTTGAGCAGCTTGCTTCTATTGCTCTTGCCCCTAATAATGCCTTGCAGCAATTCATGGAAGATCACGAAAGTGATGTGTTTAGCAAGGAAAGAGAAGAGATTGACGATATTCTTCTTCGTCAACCACCATTACTCAAGCATAATCTACCTGTGGAGGATCTGGGTACCACTTTGCCGCCTAGAGAAGATCCTGTGTTTGAATTAAAACCTTTACCTGATGACCTCAAATATGCTTATATTGATGATAAGAAAATATATCCTGTTATTATCAGTTCTAAACTTTTAGGAAAGGAAGAAGAAAGATTATTGGAGATATTGAGGAAACATCGAGGAGCTATGGGATATACTCTTGATGATTTAAAAGGGATTTCTCCTACTTTATGTCAGCATGCCATTAATATGGAGAAAGACGCAAAGCCAGTTGTAGAGCATCAACGTCGCCTAATTCCTAAGATGAAGGATGTGGTAAGAAATGAGGTATTAAAACTCCTTGATGCTTGTATTATTTATCCTATTGCTGATAGTAGATGGGTTAGTCCTGTTCATTGTGTTCCTAAGAAAGGAGGTATGACTGTTGTACCTAATGAGAATAACGAGCTTATTCCTCAAAGGGTAGTTGTTGGTTATAGAATGTGCATTGATTATAGGAAGGTAAACAAAGTTACTAAGAAAGATCATTACCCTTTACCGTTTATAGATCAAATGTTAGAAAGGTTGTCTAAGAAGACTCATTTTTGTTTCCTTGATGGTTATTCTGGTTTTTCTCAAATTGCTGTTAAGAAGGATGATCAAGAGAAAACCACTTTTACTTGTCCTTATGGAACTTATGCTTATAGACGTATGCCGTTTGGTTTATGCAATGCTCCTGCTACCTTTCAAAGATGTATGTCTGCTATTTTTCATGGTTTTTGTGAAGAAATTGTGGAGGTCTTCATGGATGATTTTTCCGTCTATGGAACTTCTTTTGATAATTGTTTGCACAACCTTGATAAAGTTTTGCAGAGGTGCAAAGAAACTAACCTTGTTCTTAATTGGGAGAAATGCCACTTTATGGTAAATGAAGGAATTGTCCTTGGACATAAAATCTCTGAAAAAGGTATTGAAGTTGACAGAGCAAAAGTGGAGGCAATTGAGAAAATGCCATGTCCAAGAGATGTTAAAGGTATTCGTAGTGTTCTTGGTCATGCTGGTTTCTATAGGAGGTTTATTAAAGATTTCTCTAAGATTTCAAAGCCTCTTACCAATCTTCTTCAAAAGGATGTACCGTTTGTCTTTGATGATGATTGTAAGGAAGCTTTTGAAACTCTTAAGAAGGCTTTAACTACTGCTCCTATTGTTCAACCACCTGATTGGAATTTACCTTTTGAAATTATGTGTGATGCTAGTGATTTTGCTGTTGGTGCTGTTCTTGGACAGTGCATAGATAATAAGTTGAATGTTATTCATTATGCTAGTAAGACTCTTGATGCTGCTCAGAAGAATTATGCTACTACTGAGAAAGAGTTTCTTGCTGTTGTTTTTGCATGTGATAAGTTTAGATCTTACATTGTTGATTCTAAAGTCACTATTCATACTGATCACGCTGCTATTAGATATCTTATGACTAAGAAGGATGCTAAGCCTAGGCTTATTAGATGGGTGTTGCTTTTACAAGAGTTTGATTTGCATATCGTAGATAGGAAAGGTGCTGAAAATCCTGTGGCTGACAACTTGTCTAGATTGGAAAATATTTCTTTTGATCATATTCCTGTTAATGATAGTTTTCCGAATGAACAGTTGGCTGCAATTAATGTAAATTCACGAGACCTTCCTTGGTATGCTGATTATGCTAACTTTATTGTTTCCAAGTATTTGCCTCCGACCTTTACAGCTCAGCAAAGAAGAAAATTCTTCTATGATTTGAGGCATTATTTTTGGGATGACCCACATTTATATAAAGAAGGAGTTGATGGTATTATGAGAAGATGCGTACCAGAATATGAGCAACAAGAGATATTAAGAAAATGCCATAGCAGTGCTTATGGAGGGCATCATGCTGGAGATAGAACCGCACAGAAGGTTCTACAATCAGGTTTTTATTGGCCAACCCTCTTTAAGGATGCCAGAAGGTATGTTTTATCTTGCGATGAATGTCAAAGAGTTGGAAATATTTCTAGACGCAATGAAATGCCTATGAATTACACTCTAGTTATTGAACCGTTTGATTGTTGGGGATTTGACTTTATGGGTCCTTTTCCCCCTTCAAAAGGCTATACCCATATACTTGTTGCTGTAGATTATGTTACTAAATGGGTAGAAGCCATACCTACAAAGAGTGCCGATGGTGAGACTTCGTTAAAAATGCTTAAGGATGTTATTTTTCCTAGGTTCGGAGTGCCTAGATATCTTATGACTGACGAAGGTTCTCATTTTATTCACGGTAGTTTTAGAAAGACTCTTGCTAAGTATGATGTCAATCATAGAATTGCTTCTGCTTATCATCCCCAAACTAGTGGGCAGGTAGAGCTTTCAAATAGAGAGATTAAGTCTATTTTGCAGAAGACTGTTAGTAGGTCTAGGAAAAACTGGGCTAGTAAGTTAAATGACGCTTTATGGGCTTATAGAACTGCTTATAAGAATCCCATGGGTATGTCTCCTTATAAGATGGTTTACGGAAAAGCGTGTCACTTGCCCTTAGAATTAGAACACAAAGCTTTTTGGGCAGTGAGAGAGTTAAATAGGGATTTTAAACTAGCCGGTAAGAAGAGGTTGTTAGATTTGAGTTCTCTAGATGAGTGGAGAAACGAAGCGTATGAGAATGCCAGACTTTTCAAAGAGAAAGTCAAGCAATGGCATGATAAGAGAATTCTTAAGAGAGAGTTCCATGTTGGTGAGAAAGTTCTTTTGTATAGGTCTCGTCTCAGATTTTTTGCAGGTAAATTACTTTCTAAATGGGAAGGACCATATGTTATTGTGGAAGTGTACCGCTCAGGTGCTATTAAGATTGCTTCATTGAAAGATGATTCTATGCAAGTGGTGAATGGGCAAAGACTCAAACATTATATTTCTGGAGATTCTTATAATGAAGATGTTGATGTTATTGAAACAATTTCTCCGGAAGATTACATCCAAGACAAACTGCAGGAACCTGCAGAGTTCGTTTTCGAATAGGTAACAGTTCTAGTCAGAAAAGTTTCGCGAAAAGTTCTTCCTTTAATATTTTTGCTGTTTTTAGTAAATATGAAAAATCACGAGACGAAAACGGGGAGGAAAAGAAGTCCGTGTGGGTCTCACACACGGGTGGCGCGGGCCCACCCCTGGCCGCGCCACCCCCATGTGAGAACGCCTCGGAACTCTTTTCCGTCCCAGTTTCCTCCTGTGACTTCGTTTCGATGCATAATTTTTGCCTATTTAACCCCCCGGAGTCCCCGAGGTCTGTATATCGTTTTCTTGTCGTGTTTTATTTCGAGCTGTTTCTGTCAGGAGTTGATCTTAAGCTTTGGGGAGTCATGGCCTCTTCAAGCAGAGACAAGGAGAAGACACCTCCTGAGGATGATCACCAAAATCCCAAGCTGAAGGAGGGACAGATTACCGCTGGATCAAGGACAAGAGAACCTACTCTTGTAGGATCGATTAACACTGGACGCGCTTTTTCTCATAATTTGCAGGGACCAATACCACCAGTTCTTGACCTCAGCTCCTACCCTGCATCAGTGGAAGCCCTTCGGGTCACCAATGAGTTTTGCGATAAATATCGAGCTCTTAGGATGGAGGTGGAGATACTTCGGGAGGAGAACAATAGGCTTCGCAGAATGCTAGAGGATTTTCTCACTCCAATCATGATTGCACCACCACCGCCAAAGGAGTAATTCGTCATCGGTATAGGCATCCCCTTGGCTTGTTCCAAGCTTGGGGGAGTGCCGCGGTATCACATCATTACCTTCTGTTTATTTACTTTTCAAGTAGAGTCTTATCATGAATGGAGAAGTTATCATATAGAATAGTTTGCAGTTGGGAGTATCCTCCTTAGTTAGTTATCTTTGTATCCCTTGGTGTGAGTTGCGGTGATGAAATATTAATGAGAAGTTTTATCGTTTACTTTTCGCACACTTTATGTTAGTCTGCAATCTCTCTTATGTGACTAGTCTTGTTGATTGGTATTGGTATCACATTGGGAACATGAGTAAATTTAGTTGGTTTTGGCAAACCTAGCTTGGTCAGTAGCAACTTTACCTTGAAGTTTGAGTAGAAAAGAATAAAGAAGTGCTTGTAGTTACATCACTTCAGTTTTCCTTATGTTTGGCTTATAAGCATTGTTATTCTTAAAGTTAAAATCATTGTACTTTCAGGGGAGTTTGCATGATTGTTCTCATTATATGTATGTTTATTTGTTTCATGCAACTCTTATGCTTGCTACCCAACCTTGCTAGCCAAAAACCTGTACTGAGAGGAAATACTTCTCGTGCATCCAATTCCCAAAAGCCAAGTCACTTCCAAAGAGTACACTATAAATTCCTATACATGGTATTTTAAGCCATTCCAAGTAAATTTTCATGTGCTACCTTTCAAAAACTTTCAAACACTTCTCATTTTGTGCCACTGTTTTTAGCTCATGAGGACGTAGTGGATGGGTTTGTTATCTTCCATACTAAATTAAGTACCCCTCGACTAGGCAGCTTCATCTGCTCATCATTAATTTTGCAAGAGAGCCGGTCAGACCATTATAATCTTAATTCTAAAAAGAAAGAAAAAGGCACTCCTCCAATGGATTGTGAAAGTTGGTCGGCACCCGATGGAATCGGTTAGCCATGGTTTGAGAAAGGAAAAAAGGTGGGGAGGAGTGCAAAGTTTTTAAAAGAGCACCAAAGTGCCAACTAATTAAACATCTCGGAACCGCTCTCACTTGTTTAGTATGGAAGATATCAAGAACTCTGTTGCTAGTCGTTGACAAAAGCAACCACCTCTCAAAACAATTTTTACCTCTGTTTTACAAATGAAAAGCTCTAGCACATGTTTAATCTCTGCTTCCCTCTGCGAAGGGCCTATCTTTTACTTTTATGATTGAGTCAACCTATTTCCCTCTATCTCAAGCAAGCATTTGAGTTGTTATGTTTCACTCATCCATATGTTGATCCGTTTAATCATGTTTATTATCTTCCTTGTTTTTTGTATAATGCTTTTGTCTGAAGGAATACATCTTTGAAAGCTTTATTTGAATGCAAAAGTTTACTTTGTTGAGCATATAGTCTTTGCTATATTAGCTCCGTTTTGAAAAGCTCCGTTTAAAAGAGAGAACTGCTTGTTCTCCATTCTTTGACCAAGAACTAAGGTTTGCCATTGCCAATTATAATTTACCTTGTGCATCCTTATATGCGATTCCCTTTTACCCATTGCAAGTTTACATCTTATAGAGGGAAGTTGCTGTCTATTATAATTTGTGCCTTAGTGAATGTGATGCTTCTTGTTCGTATTTTGATTATCGACACTTCACTCCATAAACCTGTGGTCATGTTTACCGAGTTTAGTTTTCGCTTGGGGACAAGCGAGGTCTAAGCTTGGGGGGGTTGATACGTCCAATTTGCATCACTATTTTGTATCATAATTTACTGTTATTCATTGATATATTTCATATTTAGATATGATACTTATGTTATTTCCTTTGTTTTCACATGTTTGATGATCATCGGAGGAGAGGCTGCCAGAGTCAGGATTCTGCTGGAAAAAGGACCATCAGAAGACCATATTTTGAAGATCAGGAAAATTCCAGAAAAATACCCAGAAATTATAATTTCCCAGAAGACTCACGGAGCCAGAAGGAGGAGTCGAGAGGGGCCAAGGGTGGCCCACACGCTAGGGCGGCGCGGCCAGCCCCCTGGCCGCGCCAGCCCTGTGTGAGGGGCCCCTGGCCCACCTCTGGTCTCGCCCCTTCGCGTACATCATCGTCCCCGAAAACCTAAGTGAGAGGGGGTTCAGAGTTAGACACAGCCGCCTCTGCGGGGCGGAGAACACCAGAGAGAGAAAGCTCTCCGGCAGAGAGAAATCTGCTGGGGAAATTCCTTCCCAGAGAGGGGAGATCGTCGCCATCGTCATCATCATCGCACCGGACTTCATCGGGATCATCATCATCTCCATCACCAGCACCTTCATCTCCACCATCACCTCGCCATCCCGCTGTAACATCTTGAGTTGGATCTTGTATATTCATAGGGGAAACTTTCCCGGTGTTGATTACTCTTGTAGTTGATGCTATTGAGTGGAACCGTTGAATTAAGGTTTATGTCCAGATTGTTATTTACCATTATTTCACCTTTGATCATGATCCATATGATGTCTTGTGAGTAGTTTGTTTAGTTCTTGAGGACATGGGAGAAGTCAAGATGTTAGTAGTGAATTATTGTTGAGAAATATTTAATGGTTTGATATTGTTGTGGTGCTATTTCACTAGTGGTGTCATGTGAACGTCGACTACATGATACTTCACCATTTATGGGCCTAGTGAGATGCATTGTGTATTTGGTCACCGACTGTGGGGTTGCTGGAGTGACAGAAACCTAAACCTCCGTTGGGAAACCATTGCACCAGGGAGCGTAGGATCCTAGATCTTAAGGCTGTGGTTAGATTTATCTTAATTACTTTCTTGTATTTGCGGATGCTTGCAAGGGGTATAATCACAAGTGTGTATTTATCCTAGTAAGGGTAGTGCGCTAGCACAGGTTCACCCCCATAACACTTACCAAACCAATAAATACTATTGGCTCTATGAAGCGAAAGCTCTTGACAGAAACCTCCCGTGTGTCCTCGAGAACGTTTGGTTATTATAAGAACACAACCGGCTTGTCCTTTGCTGAATAAAGGATTGGGCCACTTGCTGCAATTATTACTACTGTCTTTTATTTACTCGCACTTTATTTACTCGTATTATCAAATACTCCTGAAAACCTGTTTGCTAGTATTTACAGTGATTCCTTGATCAAAACTGCTCATCAACACCTTCTGCTCCTCGTTGGGCTCGACACTCTTATTTATCGAAAGTACTACGATACACCCCCTATACTTGTGGGTCATCAATGAACACGATTTGTTGCAATCTTCTGACGTTCTGTGATCCTTCTATGCTGCTCTTCAGTATGCTGGTTGAAAGATCACTGATGCGCTATAAAATTGATTGGTCATTTCATTGTGTGACAAAGATTGTGCATAAGGAAAGGAAACAATAACACATAAAAATACTATAGAAGTTGACCAATAAGAATTCAAACGTTGAATTCACTTGAGAATTTATACGTGATGGAGTAGAACTTGACCAACGGTAGCCATACTAGAGAAAAGATGATGAAAAATCATGGTGAGCTTAACTCCTATACCATGATACATAAATCAAATAGGAACCTTTGAGGGTGTACATATTGAAGAAGGAGTACTAAAGTAGAATGTAGAATCAAGAATTTAGGGAAGAAACTTACTCATAGATGATATCTGATAGAAAATTGGATCATTTTGTCTAAGTTATCCTGTTGCAAGTGGACAGCTAAGGTAAATGTAAAGGAAAATGGTACTATGCCCCATATATACTAGGACTTGACGGTAGAAACCTATATACCATTAGCTATCTTGATTGAAGTGTGTAGTATTCAAGAGGTTGGTACTAGAGATGTATTACTCAAAATACCACTACAAGAGCTTTTGATAGATGAGTGACATATATATCATTTGGATTTCTTGGATTTTATTGGATTTATTGTATGACGAGACCTTTACATGAAGATTAAACGATGTACAAATGCATGATGCAACATCCAGTTTTTCCTTGATGATATTGATCTAGAGGGTAACATGTATTTGTGTAAGAGAGAAACGATGATGAGGATTGGCATGCTATGACAACCCATGATATGTAATAATTAAGTCTAAGGCTGTGTCAATAATTTGTATCTATGTCCATTTTATTTCTTAGCCAGGTCATGTTGTGGGCCGCTTAGGTTTTATTTTATGTTTTGGTTTGGGCCTATCCAAACCCAATAGTTTTCTGGCCGCCTATATAAGGAGGTTGGGCGGCTAGGGTTAGGGAGGCTGAAAATTATGTAGAACTTTATGTTCCAACGTGTGTTCCCTCCCTCTGGGATCGGCGTGCGTGATGGCGTCTCGGACGTTCGTCGAGTTATCCAATAATAAAGGCAAGAGAGTTCTTGAGTTGTCAAGAGCAATCGTGCGTGCGAGAAGGTCCTCGAATTGTCGAGGGTTGTCAAGCTTTGGCGTGTTGATTCAGCGTGAGGTTCATCGTTCATCGTCAAGTTGCTCGTAGGATTGACGTTCCCCCAATTTTCAGGTTGCGTGTATCACTCACATGATTGGGAGATTTATCAGATCCACTGGATCAGGAGGTGCATCGTGAAAGATCGGGCAAACAGTCTGTCGATGGATTTCGTGTCGCAAGAACACGGGGTACCACGCGACGGACCCAAAGATTCGAACGCAGAAGGCTAAATATGGGAGATCTTGGATCGCAACAAATCACGGTGATGGAAGCCTTGAGTCATCGAACGCACAACACACTGCAGAGAGAGACGCCAAGCTTTACCCAGGTTCAGGGCCCTCGTGGTGAGGTAAAACCCCTACTTCCTGCCTTCTTGTATTACAACGCGATACCTCACGAGGAGTACAAGGTCTTGGTTATAGGGCTCTAACTGGCCAGAGGTAGAAGAAACCACTTAGCCTAGCTAGGAGCCCGAAGATGAAGATCCGATCTCCTCTAAGGGGTGGCCTCCCATCCTTTTATAGTGCAAAGGTCCTCCTTCCCCTTATCATCTTGGGGAAGGGGTTGCCACACATGGCCAAGGAGGGAGGATAGCTATAGTGTTGATTCTTCCGTGGACGTAGTCTTCGTAGAGTAGCGGCGCCGGTCCACCAGAGTGGGTGGAGGAAGCTGACGTCTTCCTCTGGCGCCCTGCACCATCCATGCTATTTTTAGGGGGGTGGCCAACAACCACTATGCCGCTTTATGCAGGCATGGCGAAAGTTGGTCTCCTCCCTGTCGGGGGTAGCGTGGGCGGTAAGCGGTCTTCTGTCCTTATCTTCTTGCTCAGCACGGAAACGTGCCGAGCTGATGTGGACGTGGTCCCTCCCCTCACGAGAAACAGCTGGTGAGGAGGCCTTCTGGTCCTTGGTAGTTTTAGCCGTCGTTCTCCTCATGAGGCGCCTCCTCATGAGGGTCTTCTCCGCTGGCTTCGGTCATCGTTCCACCCTTGGGCCGAAGTTGGGCCGTTGAAGGGGCCTAGGAGCAGGTGGACCGGGATACCCCGGTATCTAGAACACCGACAGTAGCCCCCGGGAGCCTGGCAAGCGGACGCACCCTCTTGAGGGAACGAAGGGCCAGGGGCCCCCAAAAGCTACTGGGCCCTCCAACGGCATGCGTCAACGCGCGATCAGAGGACCATGTGAAGATGCAGAGGCTACAGACACGTGGCGTGACCGCAGCTGGCGAGACGAAACGGCGGGTGATGCAGCAGTCCCCGAGGCGTCAAACCGTCATGATGGCGCGTCGCTTCGCTGCTGAGTGCTACGCCAACGCTTCGATTCCCGCGCTGAGATTTGACGCATCAACACCGGCCGCGCCCCTTAAATACAGCCTCCTCGAGACCTCCGGCACCTCACCCTCTTCCTCCAGTGCCACTTCTTTCTCAATGCCCCCCAAGCAAATGGATCCCTCTGCCTCCACCGCCGCCGCTGGATCTAGCTCAGGGGCAAAGCGCCATGGGCGCCCCCCGGGTAGCAAGAACAGGGCGAAGATTCCCGCCTGGTGGACGCCCGGTGCCGGAGGCCCCCTGCGCATCGGGGCGCCGAGGCAGGACGAGGCAAATCGCGCTGCCCCGGGGACCTCCAATGCTCTGACCCTTCGGGGTCCAGCGCCTGGGGGCGCTCTGGATGCGCCATCGCTGATGGCGGCGGCGCTGGCTCCCCGCTCCCCAGGGAGCATCGACCGGGCGCTCCGGGAGGTCGAGGCCACCCTGGGCCCTCTCCCCTTGGCCGCGGACGCCCCGGGGCCGCAGGAGGCGGCCCCGTCGGTGACCGGAGTGGTCGCGACTCCCCGCCCCCTAGCGGAGGAGATGCTGGGACCCCTCGTCGCCCCGGGGTCCCGCTTCCTGGAGCTCCTTGTCGTCTTCGACGCCTGGAGCTTCATCTCCCTCCGGCTGCCCGACGCAGTCTGGAGGGTGATCTATGCCCCCGGCGCTTCCTCTGGTGAGGTCGTGCTGGTGGATCAGAGCAGGCCAGAGCTCCTTTGGCCTGTGGACATCATCCTCAGAGCGAGTGGCAACGCCGTCTTCTCTGGACGCTAGAGGGCTTTCGCCCTCAGCCACCGCCTCCGCGTTGGTGACCACCTCGTCTTCCGCTTCAAGCTGGGGACGCTGGAGGCCTCGGTGCGGATCTTCACCGCCGCTGGCGTCCGCCGCACCTACCCCCAGCCCGCGGCGCAGTAAAGGGGTGGCCTTGCCGCGGTAGCCTTCCGGGGAGGGGAGCTAGTCTCCTCCCCACTTTTGCAATGTAGCTTGCGCCGGCGGGGTATGCCCCGCCGTGCCTCCGTTTCCTCCCCCGCTGGGGTTTATCAATGAAATCTTCTTTGCTTTCTCGCTTCTTGTTGTTCGCCATTGTCTTGGTCGTCCGCGCGCTCGAGAGCCCTAGCGAGTTGTTAACACCGACGGGAGGTCTCCCTGCGTCTCAGAGCTCATGGCGGGGTCGGCGCCGACGACGACATTGGACGATTCCTGAGACAAGTAGTTGAAAAAAGAGTTGGAAAACAAAAAACCCCAAATCCCCGAAAACGGAAAAACAAATCGATAAAACAAACGAAAAAAGAAGGCGAATAAGATGCCCCTGTGACCGGCACAGAGACCTTCCTCATCGTGTGGGAGCGCGGCACTATCTGTGCCAGCAGCTAAGAGCAAATTGCCACGCGTGGCGATTCAAGGGGCCTTCCTCGTCATTGAGGGAAGCTGGACCCTCACGGACACGAAAGCGTCGATGCTTAAGAGAGCCCAGAGACCATTGACACCTCGTTAAGGGTTGCTCACGAGGTGAAGGGCCTGGCGCAGACCTCTGGATCTGCGTCTCCTTCGCAAGATGATCAGAGCGGCCTTGGTCTTCAGTAATCCTGCCGTGTTTGGTCTTCCTCGAGTGAGGGGAATCTTCCTGCGGATGCTTAGTGCATCGACGCGTCCTTGCCCCTCGTGAGGGTTGCTCACGAGGAGCTGGTCCTTAGTGGGTGCCTTGGGCACACCTTGGACTTTCCCGAAGATTTCTTATTTTCCGGTGTACTTCACGAGGAACTAAGCACCATGGGCACTTGGAGGTGATCGATAACGGGGCCGTCGCCCCTGATCAGAGCTCAGTCCCTTTGGGTTTTTTGGGCTTGCTGTTTTCCGGGCGAAGGCCCCAGCAAAGACACCGTGCCTAGCCCCCTTCCGCGTGGAGTACAACCGAAAATAAATGGACTTCATGCCATTTTCATATCATGCCGAAGCAGAGGCGCTATATTGCGCTTTAAATTAATATCAGTGCTAAAAAACATTTTGAGCTGATACAACATGCCGTGACAACGGTCTTATCTCCTCGTGAGGAACCTACAGGTAGAACTTTCGCAGGTGAGCTATGTTCCACGGGTTTCCCACCGGCACGCCTTCCGCGGTTTCCAGCCGCGCCGAGCCTGGCCTGGCGATGTGCATCACCTTGAAGGGGCCTTCCCACATTGGAGACAGCTTGTGCAGGCCCTCGCGAGAGAGTATCCTCCTCAGCACCAGATCGCCGACCTCCAGCGTCCTTGCTCGAACATGGCGGCTATGGTAGCGGTGTAGTCCTTGCTGGTACCTCGCGGTGCGAAGCGCTGCTTGGCACCGAGCTTCTTCGAGCTGGAGGAGGCGGTCCTTGATGAGGTCCTCTTGGCGAATCTCGTTGAAGGCGAGCACTCTTGGCGACCCGAACTTGACGTCAGTGGGAAGCACAGCCTCCGCCCCATAGACCAAGAAAAAAGGAGTCTCCCCGGTGGGCTTGGTGGCGGTAGTCCGGATGGACCATAGGATGGATTGGAGGTTGTCTAACCATTTTTTGCCGTAGGCTTCGAGCTTGGCGTTGAAGCTTCTCGTCTTGAGTCCCTTGAGGACTTCAGCGTTGGCACGCTCAGCTTGGCCGTTGCTCCTGGGATAGGTGACTGAGGTGAAATAGATCTTGATGCCGGCCAATGCACAGTACTCCCGGAACAGTCCGCTGGTGAACTGGCTGCCGTTGTCGGTGATGATGCGGTTAGGCACACCAAAGCGACAGACCAGCCCATGGATGAACTTGACTGTGGACCTGGCCGGAATGGTGCACACCGGCTCCACCTCCACCCACTTGGTGAACTTGTCGATGGCGACGTAGAGGTAGCGGTAGTGATGAGGATCTATCCATGGAATATGATGATTCTACTTGTTTGAGCTGGAAGGAAATATTGATCCTAACTAATAATAATGATAAGGTATGTCATCTGTCAAGATATCGCCAGCGGGAGGAAAGAGAGGACGGCGATCAAGAGACAAGTGGAGATCAAGTCTGCATGAGCACGAGCATGTGATGACGCACTAGGACTGCCCATGACACGATGTCTACACGTCTAAGGCGCGCCACACACATGGCCTGCGTGCCAGAAATAGGCCGAACCCATATATGGGTCGGTATGTACTCGTTTGAGTCGAACCGGGTCAGTTTGGGCCCAAACCAGGTTGGTTTTGGGCCAGGTTCATGATGAGGACGCCCCAGCCTCCCTTAAGTAGCCAGGGGCGCCCCCTCAAGTCCCTTAGACCACGTTTAAACAAAACCCTAGTTTCTAGACAGAACCAAGTGTTCCTCTGTAATTATTCGCACCAATTCGTATCGATCTGGTGTTTGTTCTTCTGAAAGTCTGAGTGTAATCTGCTGTTCCGTTGGGAATTAGTATATTGCATAACCGCTTCGTGGTCGGTGGCTACGTGCGCAAGCGTGTGACATTGCGAATATCCAAAGGGTTGAGAGCTGTTGCGCTGGCAGCAGGGATTAGCCGGAGAGTTTACAGCGACACTCGAGTTATCTTCATCACCAACATCGTCATCTACATCGCGCTCGCTGAGAAGATCGGGACACCCCTTATCATCTTGGTATCAGAGCTTTTTTTTTACTTGATTTCCGATTGGAGCTGGACAAAGGAATTGGCACAGAAATTTTTTCCTAGCGATGGAAGCTAGATCGGGAACGATCGGATTTTTTTTTTGATACTATATGCTATCTCTTGCTCCTCTATGTGGACACAGTTTAGAACGAAAAGGAGAAAAAATGGACTCACGAACAGACACAGTTTATACGCGCGCGGGCAGACAAAAGACACAGAATGTCTGATGGATAGCGTGCACTGCGTACGCGCGATAACAGACAAAAATCCAAAGTTGTCTGGTCCAGCGCGTGCCGTATTTTTTTTTGCTTCGGTGCTGGACTCACGGGCAACGCTGGGACTCCTGCCCAACAGCGATCAGAGAAATTTTTTTTTTGACTTGATTTCCGATCGGAGCTGGACAAAGGAATTGGCACAGAAAATTTTTCCTAGCGATGGAAGCTAGATCGGGAACGATCGGAATTTTTTTTTTTTGAAGTAGAGCCGATCGGAATTGGTAAAGTAGCTGGACTCTGGCAAGATTGATCCAATCTGGACGCTAGGTAGATGACGGATCCGATTTCGTATCGTATTGTTTTTTGACAGAAACGATCAGCCTCGCAGGGAAAGTGTATAGCAATACGGATCTGGCTGAATTTTTTTTTACTATGCAGCACAGGATAACGATCGGAAACGATCGGAAACTGACGACGAACACGACGGACGGAAAACCAGACTGAAGAAGAATACGCAAAAAAGAAACTACGATCAGCAACTAACACGATCAAACTGGAATTGGTTAAAGCAGCTGGACTCTGGGGATCGATCAAACCAATCTTGACACGAGACCAATATCGATCGGGTTTTTTTTTTTTGGTAACGAGTAGCGATCTGATCGGGATGAAAACAAGCAGAACAATCGGAAACAATCGGAAACTGGAGGATGTACACACGGCGGACGGAAAAACTGCTTTGACGAAGATGACGACAACACAGAAGATAATAAACGTATGGAAAATTAGACACGGCGAAATTGATTGAAAAGCTACGCGAAAAAGAAATACGACCAGCAACTAAAACAAATACTTTGATGCAATCTAGGCTATGGCAAGAACTAAGAACCCTAAATTTTTTTTGTATGGCTTTTTCTGGATAGGACTGAAAACAAAAACGAATCTACGGGGATGAATTTGTGGATGCTCACCGAGAAAACGCTGGAATCTGATACCAAGATGATAAGGGGTGTCCCGATCTTCTCAGCGAGCGCGATGTAGATGACGATGATGGTGATGAAGATAACTCAAGCGTCGCTGTAAACTCTCTGGCTAATCCCTGCTGCCAGCGCAACAGCTCTCAACCCTTTGGATATTCGCAACGTCACACGCTTGCGCACGTAGCCGCCGACCACGAAGCGGTTATGCAATATACTAATTTCCAACGGAACAGCAGATTACACTCAGACTTTCAGAAGAACAAACACCAGATCGATACAAATTGGTGCGAATAATTTCAGAGGAACACTTGGTTCTGCCTAGAAACTAGGGTTTTGTTTAAACGTGGTCTAAGGGACTTGAGGGGGCGCCCCTGGCTACTTAAGGGAGGCTGGGGCGTCCTCATCATGGACCTGGCCCAAAACCAACCTGGTTTGGGCCCAAACTGACTCGGTTCGACTCAAATGAGTACATACCGACCCATATATGGGTTCGGCCTATTTCTGGCACGCAGGCCATGTCTGTGGCGCGCCTTAGACGTGTAGACATCGTGTCATGGGCAGTCCTAGTGCGCCATCACATGCTCGTGCTCATGCAGACTTGATCTCCACTTGTCTCTTGATCATCGTCCTCCCTCTCCTCCCGCTGGCGATATCTTGACAGATGACATACCTTATCATTATTATTAGTTAGGATCAATATTTCCTTCCAGCTCAAACAAGTAGAATCATCATATTCCATGGATAGATCCTCATCAGGTAGCCCCCTTGCGCTCTAGGGAATGGACGGAGAATGTCCAGCCCCCAAACAGCAAAGGGCCAAGTGAGTGGGATGGTTTGCAGTTCCTGCGCCGGCTGATGAATCTACTTGGCATGGAATTGGCATGCCTCACACCTCTTGACCATCTCCGCCGCGTCCTAGAGCGCTGAAGGCCAGTAGAATCCGCTTCGATATTCCTTTGCGGCGAGGGTTGAAGCAGAAGCATGATGCCCACACTCACCGGTGTGAATGTCCCTGAGAAGCTCTTGGCCCTGGTGAGTAGATATGCACTTCAGAGCGACGCCGTTTGGGCGACGCCGTTTGGGCGACGCCGGTACAAGTCACCATCCTTGACGTAGTATCCCGAGGCTTGACATACTATCCTTTCGGCCTCCGATTCATCTTTAGGAAGCCTGCTACTGACGAGGAATGCCTTGAGATCGAGGATCCAATCCACTGCCTCCTGCCGTGCCAATGCCAGAAGGACGTGGTCACCCGAAGGAGGCCTGCAGTCCGGAGCCCCCTGCTCCGGTGGCGGTGGCAGGGCAGGCAGAAGGTCTGATCCTGTCGACGATGGAGAAGCGGATAGCTTGAAGAGACGCTCCTCAAAGACGCCGGCAGGTTGTGCCAGGCGATGAGAGGCGTGCTTGGCGATCTCGTCCGTTTCCACATTTTCTCCTCTTGGGATTTGCTTCAGCTCCAAGTCTTGGAAGCGTTTTTCCATCTTTCGATGCTCCTCAAGATAAGCTGCCATGTGCTCATCCTTTGGAGTGTAGCTCTTGTTTGAGAAGTTCACAACCAGCTGTGAGTATCCCTTGACGACGAGGCGCTTGATGCCCAAAGCATTCGCTGCCCTTTGGCCAGCGAGTAGTCCTTCATACTCCGTGATGTTGTTGGAGACCTTGTGCTCTGGTTTAAAGCAGAGCTGGATGGCGTAGAAGAGCTTGTCCCCAGAGGGAGAGGTGAGGACGGCGCCAGCCCGCGCGCCGGGGAGGTTAAAGGCACTGTCAAAGTGCATGACCCAGAGGCCTGGGGCTTCTTCTCCTGGAAGCGTTGACTCCACCTCTGGAGGCTCATCGGCGAATGGATCAATCCATTCGGCAGTGAACTCAGCCAAAGCTTTGCTCTTGATCACGTTGGTGGTTTCAAAGAAGATCTCGAAGGGCTGAAGCTCCACGGCCCATTCTTCCACCCGCCTGGTGACATTTGGGTTGCGTAGAATGGTCTCCAGGGGGCGATCAGTGACCACCTTAATCGGGTGACCCTGGAAGTAGTGACGTAGTTTTCTTGAAGCGATCAGCAGGGTGTAGAGCAGCTTTTGCTGCATGGTGTAGCGTTCCCGCGCGTCGCGTAGCACCGTGCTGACGAAGTATACGGGCTTTTGCACCTTGGCGGTGTCCTCAGGAGTTTTCTCCTCTTGGAGTTCAGGAGCGTCGCTCTGAGAGAGTGGCTCGGTCGGCGAAGTTGCAGCGGGCGGCTCCTCTTGAGGGACAGAAGGAATGACTGCCTCTACCTCATGAGGAGCCCCTGGGCAGGGAGGATCAATTCCCTCTTTGGCGATTACCTTGGCGTCCCGCTCCGCGACGAGGACAACGCTTGCAGTTCTCGGGGTTGCCGCGATGTAGAGCAGCAAGGGCTCACGAAACGTTGGGGCAACCATGATCGGTGGGCTCGTGAGATACCTCTTTAGCTCGGCGAAGGCCTTGTCGGCTTCCGGAGTCCACTCAAACTTCCCAGTGCGCTTCATGAGCTTGAAGAAGGCAAGGCCTTCTCCCCACTCCTTGCGATGAAGCGCCCTAGGGCTGCCATGCATCCCGCAAGGCGTTGCATCTCCTTGAGATTGCGCGGAGGACGCATTTCTTCGATGGCCATGACTTTGTCGGGGTTTGCCTATATCCCGCGATGAGACACGAGGAACCCTAACAACTTTCCCGATGGTACGCCGAAGGCGCACTTCGTGGGGTTGAGCTTGATATTTACCTTTCTCAGATTGGCGAAGGTTTCCTCCAAATCCTCGATGAAGGTGTGACTCTTGCGAGTCTTGATGATGATGTCATTGACGTAGGCTTCCGCATTTCTTCCCATCTGAGCCCCCAAGGCCTTACGCATGAGCCTTTGGAAGGTGGCTCCTGCGTTCTTCGGGCCGAAGGGCATGCAGACGTAGCAGTACACACCATAGGGTGCGATGAAAGCAGTCTTCTCTTCGTCCTCCCTTGCCATCTTGATCTGATGATAGCCGGAGAAGGCATCCAAGAAGCAAAGGAGGTCACAACCAGCGATGGAGTCGACGATTTGATCTATCCTTGGGAGCAGATAAGGATCCTTGGGACAGGCTTTGTTGAGACCTGTGAAGTCCACGCAGAGGCGTCCACGGCCATTAGCCTTTGGGACAACCACCGGATTGGCAATCTAGGTGGGGTGCGCTACCTCGCGTATCAACTTAGCCTTCTTCAGCTTCTCTATTTCTTGGACGATGAAATCTTGTTTCTCTTGCGCTTGCTTCCTGGTCTTCTGCTTCACAGGGTGTGCCTGAGGGCACACGGCCAAGTGGTGCTCAATCACCTCCATGGGAATGCCGGGCATATCTGACGGAGTCCAAGCAAACATGTCAGAGTTTGCTCGCAGGAAGGTGACGAGCGCGCTTTCCTATTTGGGAGAAAGCCCTGCCCCGATGGTGACGAAGTTCTCGCAGCCCCTAGCCTGGAGCGGGACCTTCTTTATAGCAGAGTGCTCTTGGGTGAACTGGGGCCTCCTCCCTGAGGGTACCGCAGCTTCCCCAATGCTCATGTCCAGCATCGGATGGACCAGGTCCTCGCTCGGAGTAGGCGATGCAGAGGTGGCAAACTTCTTCCCTGTTGAGCCCGACAGGAGGGGCTCGAGAGTGGCCTTCTCCGCAGCAGCCCGCTCTTGAGACACGAGCTGCTTCTTCCTTGTGAGGCCATCGGAGTGTTCCAGCAAATCTTCGTCGGGGGGGGGGGGGGAACATGGCGGCGGCCTGATGGTAGACATGCTCCATAGATCGGAGAGCGTCTTTTTCATTGCAGCGCACGATGATCATGCCGTTGGCGCCCGGAATCTTGAGGACGTTGAAGCCATGATGCGTTGCTGCCATGAACCTTGCCAGGGCTGGATAGCCGAGGATGGCATTGTATGGCAGTGCAATGTAGGCGACGTTGAAGATGAGGCTTTCTGTCCTATAGTTGTCCCGGGTGCCGAAGGTGACAGGCAGGCGTACCTGCCCGATTGGCGTTGTAGACCCCTCGGTTACCCCAAAGAATGGTTGGGTTGGCATGAGCCGATGGTACGGCACTTGCATCTTCTCGAAGACCTCGACTGAGATGATGTTGAGACCCGCCCCTCCGTCGATGAGAGTACGGTTGACGACGATGTTATTGATGGTAGGCGTGCACAAGAGTGGAATTGTGCCCACGCCCTTTGTGGAGGTTGGATGATCCTCCTCGTCGAAGCCGATCTTGCTGGTTGACCACTTCATCAAGCAGTTGCCGGCGTGGGGCTGTGCCGCCGCGATCTCTCGCGATAGCTTCTTGAAGTGGCGATTAGACAAAGGAGCTTGAGCCCCACCCAGAAGGCAAGCGGCGAAGCCTCGCGGCTCTTGATGGCCCCCCTGGTTCTCTTCCCGATGATCATTCGCCGGTGGAGGCAGCGGCAGCGGCTCGGGATCTGCACGACACAGACCATCGCGGTGGCGACCTTCGTCTTGGTCGTCGTCGCAGCGATTGATGTCTACGCACTTCTATTCTTGTAGACACTTGTTGGGCCTCCAAGTGCAGAGGTTTGTAGAACAGCAGCAAGTTTCCCTTAAGTGGATCACCCAAGGTTTATCGAACTCAGGGAGGTTAGAGGTCAAAGCTATCCCTCTCAAGCAACCCTGCAATTACGATACAGAAAGTCTCTTGTGTCCCCAACACACCCAATACACTTGTCAAATGTATAGGTGCACTAGTTCGGCGAAGAGATAGTGAAATACAAGTGGTATGGATGATTATAAGTAGCAAACGTGATGTGGAACAAATATCGCTGCGAGCAAACAAGTAATAAAATAGCAAGTAAACGGTGTGCAAAGCTTGGAAACAAGGCCTAGGGATCATACTTTCACTAGTGGACACACTCCCAACAATGTAACATGAATGAACAAATAAATAACTTCTCTCCACTGTGGTACTCTGAATTACTCTCCTATTGAATAACACTAATCATTGTGTAGTGGCTACAGAAGCACCCCTTAAAGTTCATCAAGTACTTGACAAACACCACTCATAGAGACATTCAAATCAGATCACAACTCAAGATAGAAATCATTGCAACTTAGACCAAGTACTAACACGGTGCACACACTGTCAACATTACACCATGAAAGGAGGAATAGATCACTCAATACTATCATAGTAATAATTACTCTCATAATCCACAAGAGACCATGATCATAGCCTAAACCAAGTACCACCACGATGCACGCACTATCACCGTTACACCATGGCAGGAGGAATAGATTACTTTAATAACATCACTAGAGTACACTATAATAATTAAGCATAGGAGTAGCATAATATCTGAATAATAACATCTACTTGTTCAGCATGATACAAAGCTCACGATCACATAACGATCACATCATGGGAGAGAGAGGTGAACCACATAGCTACCGGTAGAGCCCTTAGCCCCGGGGATGAACTACTCCCTCCTCATCATAGGAGACAGCAAGGTTGATGGAGATGGCGGTGAGGTCGATGGAGACCGATGGAGATGGCTCCGGGGGCACTTCCCCGTCCCGGCAGGGTGCCAGAACAGAGACTTCTGTCCCCCGAAATTCATCGACGGTGGCGGCAGAGCTGCGGAACTCTTTCTGGAAAATTGCCAATTCCCCTAGGGTTTTCCGTCCCGAGGCTTCTTATAGGCGAAGGGGCGTCGCAAGAGGGCAGCCAGGGGCTCCTCACACATGGGTGGCGCGGCCAGGGCCTGGGCCGCGCCAGCCCTGTGTGAGGGAGGCCTGTGGCCCCTTTCCTTCCTCTCTTCGGATGTCTGGATGCTCCCAGGAAAAATAAGACTTCTGGATTTTGTTTCGTCCAATTCCGAGAATATGTCATGTGTATCACTTCTGAAACACAAAAACAGCAGAAAACAGGAAACTGACACTGTGGCACTTGTTAATAGGTTAGTTCCGGAAAATGCATAAAAGTGCCACTAAGTGTAACGAAACAATAGGCAAATGGTGTAAAAACAAGCATGGAGCATCAAAAATTATGGATATGTTGGAGACGTATCAGCATCCCCAAGCTTAACTCCTGCTCGTCCTCGAGTAGGTAAGTGATAACAAAAGAAATAATTTTTGAGGTGACATGCACCATCACAATCTTGATCATATATGTAAGCATTGTGAGCTGGGATCATAAGAACTTAAAACATGGGCATGAAGATATAATCTTGATAATAGAAACTTGGCAACCATGTTATAACATGAAAATGAACACAAACAAAAGATCATGAATAATGAAACAATGAAAGTCAAACGTGTGTTCACATCATAAGGAAAAACATACAAATGGTTTTCAGCTTGTCCTTCAAAGAGAGCAAAACATAAATGCATAGGACACCTTCAAGTTTAAGAGGGCGACTAGATACAAATAATTTAAGAACAAGTGAAACCATGATCATGAATCAATCAATGAAAACTTTGGGACAATGCACATTATACTCAGAATGACAACTATGCTCTCTTAATGGTGCATAAAGATAGAAGGTGGTGACTCAACATAAAAGTAAAAGAAAGGCCCTTCGCAGAGGGAAGCAGTGATTAAACATGTGCTAGAGCTTTTCATTTGTAAAACAGAGAGATAAAAATTGGTTTTGAGAGGTGGTTGTCTTTGTCAACGACTAGCAATGGGGTTATTACTATCTTCCATACAAAAATGAAGCAAGTTTTTGAGAGAGAGATTGGCACTTTTGTGCTCTTTTATAAAGCTTGGCACTCCTCCCCACCTTTTTTCCTTTCACAAACCATGGCTAACCGATTCCATTGGGTGCCCACCAACATTCACTTTCCATGGAGGAGTGCCTTTTTGGAATAAGCAATATGGAAGATAGCAAATCCGACCACTACATCCCCATGAGCTGAAAACAGTGTCACAAAACGAGAAGTGTTTTGAAGGTTTTTGAAAGGTAGCACATGAAAATTTACTTTGGAATGGCTTACAAATACCATGCATAGGAGTTTATAGTGGACACAATGGCGAACTTTGGCTTTTAGGAGTTGGATGCACGAGTAGAGCTCATACTCAGTACAAGGCGAGGGCTAGCAAAAGATTGGGAGCGACCAACTAAGAGAGCAATAACGGCCATAATCATGCAAAGCGACAAAGCGACATTAAAAGAAGCATAAGATGGCATCAAAAGTCAAAAACTAAATGATCATGAAGGCTAATGGCGACTTTGTAAGAGTCTAACATGTGTGAGCATGCGCCAAGTCAACCCAAATAAAGCATCAAGGAGAAAACCAAAATAATGCTTCCATACAATAAAAACAACGCATGATTTTTTCAAAGGCTCATTAAGCAATCTCAGTTATTTGAGACAAGTCATGCTACAACAAAACCACTAAGCATACTATCAAAAAGACATCAAGCATGACATGAAAAAGCCTAAGCCGCAGTCTACACAAGCTCCTTCTTGTACCACTATTTTGCACAAAGCTTTTTCTCTTTTCCAACACCATTTGAATTTTTTATAAACACCTCTTTTGATGAAAACCAATGAAGATCAGAGGCAAAAATACACCTTGATGAAAAGATATGACAAGATCTGAATGCAAATCAAGGCGAAAACGAAAACCAAAAGCAGTAGCGTAAAAAGAAGAACACTCGGTGAAACGATAAGAGTGAAAAAACGGAGTGTTCTTGGCAAATGAAAAGCGAAGTATGTCTCCCTCCAAACCAACATGATGTGATCAACCATTTATTACAGCAAACAAAACTAAACTAACTAAGAAAACTAAAACAACTTACGCTCCAAGAAAAACACATAGTGCATAAAGCAATAAAAATATAGTGTTTTGAAAGGTGACCTGATTTTTGCCGATGAAGAAGGGGTGCCTCGGGGGCATCCCCAAGCTTTGACGCTTGTACTTCTTGAATATTTCTTGGGGTGATGCATGGGCATCCCCAAGCTTGAGCTTTTGTCCATTCTTCAACTCATCTCATCATTCTCCAATCCCTACACTTGAAAACTTCCTTCATACAAAACTAAACACAATTCTATTAGCAACATTAGTGCAAGCATAACATATATTCAATCCTCTATTTGCTTCAGGTTTCAACTCAAAACCACCACATATATAGTAAACACTACTGTAGCAACCTCCCCAAAAGTTCCGTGATCAAAAGAACTCAAAAGAAAGCAATAAAGCGGCAAACACAAATATTGGCAGAAATCTGTCAAAACAGAACAGCTGACAAAGGTCGAATTTTTGAGGGATTTTCTGTTGCTCAAATCAAAAAGTGTTCAACTAACAAAAGTTTGGATATAACCTGGGGCATATGCACAAGAAATCGCAGGTCCAAAAGATCTACAGAGAATTTTCACGAATTTTTGTGGTGCAGCACCGAAAACAGTTTCAGGACAACAACATCCCCAAATCTTACCTCACTCAAATTAGAGGCTTCTCTTGGCACAACAATAAAATAAAAAGGATAAGGAGGGGTTATTACATTAGTAATAACTTCCAAGACTCAAATAAAAGAAAAAATTACTGAGAATAAAACATTGGGTTATCTCCCAAGAGTGTTTTTCTTTAACGCCTCTGAGCTAGGCGCAGTAATTTGCAAAGATGCTCATGTGGGCGACATAATAGAGCTTGAGGCAAAGGCGCCATATAGGAACTTAAAGAAAAAGAGAGCATCAAAAAGCAAATGTGAAAGACATTTAAATCTAAACCACTTCCTATGAAAAATAGTCTTGTAAAGAGACATGTCATAAAAGCGCAAAGCAAAAAGCATCGGAAGGCAAGACAAGTACAACTTCAAGAATTGCAACATAAAGAGGGGAAACTCAATATTGTTGAGATCCATCAAACCATGTTTCCCTCTCTCATAATAACTTTCAGTAGCATCATGAATAGAACTAACAATATAACTATCACATAAAGCATCTCTATCATGAGCCACATGCATAAAAGGATTAATACTCCCCACATGAACAATCGTACTAGGAGCAGATTCAACAGAATAATTATTCTCATCAGCATAATCATCAAAAATAGGAGGCATATTGTAATCATAACTAATTTTCTCCTCAAAAGTAGGTGAACTGAAAATATTATACCCATCATCACAAGCTAGAGAACTACTATGTCGCAAAGCATATTCATCAAACATATCATCATAAGAAGGAACACGGATAGCACTAATGGTACAACAATTATTAACCTTAGAATTGGTACCAAAAAGATTTTCAATATCAAAAGTAGAGTGCTTTTCCCAATCATGATCACTAACATAGGTAACAGGCATAGGAACATCATCCCAATCAGAATTATCATAATCTATAGCAGGATCATAACGCTTAGGGGAAGATACCGTGTCCTCTCGCCTCTTACTCCTCTTCTTCTTCTTCTTCTTACTCTTCTTACTCTCTCCTTTAGGAGGGAGAGACTTGAAGGGCATCTTCTCCACATATTCTTGCTTGCTGATAGAAACAACAGAAGAAACTTTGGAGGATTCCTCCTCTCTATTAATAAGATCAAAGCATCTATTAGTCCTATCATAGCTTGGCAAAACATCATGTTTAATAAGATCTTATAAGTAAGTATTTGCGAGGCAATCTTTAGCACAATAGAGATGACAACCACGAAGGGTGCTATTAAGATCAACATCATTCATGTCTACCAAAGCAATCTTTCTAGATATCTCTTCGCAATTCAAAAACAAAGTAAGCTCATCATACTGATTGAAAGTAATCTTATCATCACAATACAAATCTGCGGTACTCGTTCGATTAATTGGGCATTGAAAATTAAAGTGCCCCTTTTCACCGCAAAATTCACAAAGAAAAGGATAAAGCTCACAAACCCATTCACCAAGCACATCTAGATCCTTGAGCCACATGCTGGTTTCTTCATTTGCGTGGGTAATGCAATAATCTTCCTTGTTGTAACTCTGTTCACAAAGTCTATGTATTCCACAAAAATTAACATGCTTATAAGAAATAGTACTTTGAGAAGTTTGAGCATGTTTATTGCAATCATCAACAACAATATCACTTTCTATGCAAGTGTCCTTAAAAGGTTCATGATACACGTCCCCATTTCCTTTAGGAACATTCATATGGGAAGCAAAGGCTTTAAAGCAATCAACCATAATTTGAGGATCAAGACCATATTTAGCACTAAGCTCTTGAAAATTAGCAGTTTCAGCGAAAGACTTAATGCAATCAAACTCATAATTCATACCTGATCCTTTACCTTTGTCGCTATCCCAACCTTCAATATTGTTTTGAATTGTCTCAAGCAGACCCCACTTGGTGTCGACATCCTTGCTTGTGAAAGACCCATCAAAGCATGCATCTAGATAGTCCTTGTAATGTCTTGAAAGCCTTGCATAAAAATTGTTAATAACAATATTACGGGGAAGATCATGAATAGGACATTTATGCATTAGTAACTTCAATCTTCCCCACGCTTGGGCAATGCTTTCTCCCTCATGAGGCCAAAAGTTATATATCCGATTACGATCTTTATGAATTTCACTTAGAGGATAAAACTTAGAATAAAAGAGAGACACAATTTCCTCCCATGCAATAGATGGACCATCTTCAAGCAGCCGATACCATTCCTCAGCTCTGCCTTTTAAGTGACAAAGAGAATAGCTTCTTCTTAACTTGGTTCATTGAAATACCTGCACACTGGAACAACTCGCATAATTCATGTATAAAAAGCAAATGATCACCAGGATGGACAGTTCCATCTCCTAAATAGCAGTTATTCTTAACATGATCAACAATTTCCATAGGTATTTTAAAAGGATGAGGAGCACAAGCATCATTAGAAACATCATATATGGGAGATAAAATATTATCAGAGCAAACTTTCTCCACTAAAGCTGGGGGACTAAAAATATCATACTCAACAAAACAAGCTTCCCCAAGCTTAGACTTTTCTATAGCATTAGCAACAACGGTGTTCAAAGCATTCGTACTAATAACATTGCTAATAAGCTCCAAAGGATTTTCAATTTTCTCTTCAAATCCAAAATCAGGAAAAAGACTAAAGAACTCTTTGTTTTCCATTAAGCCTAACTAGTGAAAATAAAAACAAGAAACAAAAAGATGTAATTGCAGAATCTAAAGGAAATAACTCCGAGCACTCACACAGGAGGATGCGAGTACCTTTTACCTTACCTCCCCGGCAACGGTGCCAGAAAAGAACTTGATGTCTACGCACTTCTATTCTTGTAGACACTTGTTGGGCCTCCAAGTGCAGAGGTTTGTAGAACAGCAGCAAGTTTCCCTTAAGTGGATCACCCAAGGTTTATCGAACTCAGGGAGGTTAGAGGTCAAAGCTATCCCTCTCAAGCAACCCTGCAATTACGATACAGAAAGTCTCTTGTGTCCCCAACACACCCAATACACTTGTCAAATGTATAGGTGCACTAGTTCAGCGAAGAGATAGTGAAATACAAGTGGTATGGATGATTATAAGTAGCAAACGTGATGTGGAATAAATATCGCTGCGAGCAAACAAGTAATAAAATAGCAAGTAAACGGTGTGCAATGCTTGGAAACAAGGCCTAGGGATCATACTTTTACTAGTGGACACACTCCCAACAATGTAACATGAATGAACAAATAAATAACTTTTCTCCACTGTGGTACTCTGAATTACTCTCCTATTGAATAACACTAATCATTGTGTAGTGGCTACAGAAGCACCCCTTAAAGTTCATCAAGTACTTGACAAACACCACTCATAGAGACATCCAAATCAGATCACAACTCAAGATAGAAATCATTGCAACTTAGACCAAGTACTAACACGGTGCACACACTGTCAACATTACACCATGAAAGGAGGAATAGATCACTCAATACTATCATAGTAATAATTACTCTCATAATCCACAAGAGACCATGATCATAGCCTAAACCAAGTACCACCACGATGCACGCACTGTCACCGTTACACCATGGCAGGAGGAATAGATTACTTTAATAACATAACTAGAGTACACTATAATAATTAAGCATAGGAGTAGCATAATATCTGAATAATAACATCTACTTGTTCAACATGATACAAAGCTCACGATCACATAACGATCACATCATGGGAGAGAGAGGTGAACCACATAGCTACCGGTAGAGCCCTTAGCCCCGGGGATGAACTACTCCCTCCTCATCATAGGAGACAGCAAGGTTGATGGAGATGGCAGTGAGGTCGATGGAGACCGATGGAGATGGCTCCGGGGGCACTTCCCCGTCCCGGCAGGGTGCCGGAACAGAGACTTTTGTCCCCCGAAATTCGTCGACGGTGGCGGCGGAGCTGCGGAACTCTTTCTGGAAAATTGCCGATTCCCCTAGGGTTTTCCGTCCCGAGGCTTCTTATAGGCGAAGGGGCGTCGCGAGAGGGCAGCCAGGGGCTCCTCACACATGGGTGGCGCGGCCAGGGCCTGGGCCGCGCCAGCCCTGTGTGAGGGAGGCCTGTGGCCCCTCTCCTTCCTCTCTTCGGATGTCTGGATGCTCCCAGGAAAAATAAGACTTCTGGCTTTTGTTTCATCCAATTCCGAGAATATTTCCTGTGTATCACTTCTGAAACACAAAAACAGCAGAAAAAAGGAAACTGGCACTGTGGCACTTGTTAATAGGTTAGTTCCGGAAAATGCATAAAAGTGCCACTAAGTGTAACGAAACAATAGGCAAATGGTGTAAAAACAAGCATGGAGCATCAAAAATTATGGATACGTTGGAGACGTATTAGCGATCGCCCCGGGATCCACCCTTGCCGTGGCTACGGCTACTCCCACGGTGCTTGGTGACACCATTTTCTTCATGAAACTTTCGGACAATCCAACAATCGTCGGTATTGTGGGTGTCCTTTTTGTGGAGGATGCAGTAGCGGCGACGTCGACCTTTATCACGCTCGGAGCGGTCCCCGCGGTGTTGCTTATGCTCAGGCTCCGCCGCGAGGCTAGCAGCCTCCTTGCGCTTGGGGTCCTTGGACTTCGGCTTTGGGGGAAGCGCCTCTGGTAGGTTGTGCACGAAGAGCCTCCCCTCCTCAGCCTTGGCTCATCGGTCGGCGATCTCGAAGAGCCTGACGACGGAAGTCAGCTCATCATTCACGGACAGCATCTCCCTCATCTTGATGTCGGAGATGCCTGTGGAGAACGTGGAGATGACCTCCTCGTTGGAGATCCTAGGAATCTTGTTCCTCATCTGGCTGAAGCGCTGGATGTATTGACGAAGCGTCTCGCCCTTGTACTGACGCACCGCCTTAAGATCATTCTTGGTGGCGGGGCGCTCGTACGTGGGCATGAAGTTAGCGACGAACTGACGGCACAAGTCCTTCCATGAAGTCACGGATTCGTGAGGAAGATTCATGAGCCAAGTTCGCGGAGCATCTCTGTGGGCCATGGGGAACCAATTGGCCATCGCACGCTGATCTCCACGCGCGGCCTGGACGGAGACGACGTAGAGCTGGAGGAATTTGACGGGGTTGGTGGTCCCGTCGTAACGCGCGCCGATGTCCGGCTTGAACTTGTCAGGCCAGACCACATAGCATTGCTGGCGAGTGAGAGCAAGGCACCCAGGGTTGTAGATAGGGTCCCCGGGGGTCTTGATGCTCTTGCCAGCTTCGCCAATGTCGTCGATGGCGCGATCATGATTTTCACGGCAGCGCTGAAGGGAGACGCGTGCGTCTTCCAGAGCGCGTTGGACGATTTGGCAGCTGGGCTCCCCGCGCGGCAAAGATGCGGCGCGGGAAGCCACCTTCTTCGCCTTGGCATCCTTCCCATCTCCGGTGCCCAGGGCGCGGCGCCCCGCCGCCAGATCTGGTTCTCCCGCACCCTGGGCTCCTCCCTGGGCCGGGTCTTCATTGGCGATGGCGACGAGCTTGGCGATTCGAGTGCGCCACCCCTCACGCCCGTCATCAGTGGGCTGATATCGCAGCAGCTCCTGCGCCATGGCAAGAGCCTGCGCAGGGGACAGCTGACTCGCAGAACGAGCGCGAGAAGTGGCGGTGGCGGTGAACGAGAGCGAAGGCTCTCTACGCCCGAACGGGAGGTAGGAGGACTCCAGATCTTCCTCCTCTTCCTCCTCGGCCGAGGCATCCCGATATGGAAGATGGGCTCGGTCTTCCCCGAACGGCGTTGCAGCGGCGAAGACGCTCGAGCCTTGCGTTGGCGTCGGCCATGTCGAAGCAGATCCAGAAGAAAACACACCACAGCCCCTACCTGGCGCGCCAAATGTCGATGGATTTCGTGTCGCAAGAACACGGGGTACCACGCGACGGACCCAAAGATTCGAACGCATGGGGCTGAACGTGGGAGATCTTGGATCGCAACGAAACACGGTGACGGAAGCCTCGAGTCGTCGAACGCACAACGCACTACAGAGAGAGATGCCAAGCTTTACCCAGGTTCAGGGCCCTCGTGGTGAGGTAAAACCCCTACTTCCTGCCTTCTTGTATTACGACGCGATACCTCGCGAGGAGTACAAGGTCTTGGTTACAGGGCTCTAACTGGCCGGAGGTAGAAGAAAACACTTAGCCTAGCTAGGTGCCCGAAGATGAAGATCCGATCTCCTCTAAGGGGTGGCCTCCCCTCCTTTTATAGCACCAAGGTCCTCCTTCCCCTTATCATCTTGGGGAAGGGGTTGCCACACACGGCCAAGGAGGGAGGACAGCTATAGTCTTGATTCTTCCGTGGACGTAGTCTTTGTAGAGTAGCGGCGCCGGTTCACCAGAGTGGGTGGAGGAAGCTGATGTCTTCCTCTGGCGCCTTGCACCGTCCACGCTATTTTTAGGAGGGTGGCCAACAACCACTGTGCCGCTTTATGCAGGCATGGTGAAAGTTGGTCTCCTCCCTATCGAGGGTAGCGTGGGCGGTAAGCGGTCTTCTGTCCTTATCTTCTTGCTCAGCATGGAAACGTGCCGAGCTGACGTGGACGTGGTCCCTCCCCTCACGAGAAACAGCTCGTGAGGAGGCCTTCTGGTCCTTGGTAGTTTTAGCCATCGTTCTCCTCATGAGGCGCCTCCTCATGAGGGTCTTCTCCGCTGGCTTCAGTCGCCGTTCCACCCCTGGGCCAAAGTTGGGCCGTTGAAGGGGCCCAGGAGCAGGTGGACCGGGATACCCCGGTATCCAGAACACCGACACAGTCTTCATCATCTTGGCATCAGAGCAAGGAAGAAAAACGTTCGCCCCTGGCGATCTCAACAAGGAAGAAAAGAAGATTGGACAGATTTGGACGGTGCTACATATATGTGACAAATTCATAGCCGGATCAGTACAATATTATAGCTGACAAGTAAGAGCTTCTTTCGTTTGGAGAAAAAAAAGACACTGTTAGCAGTTCCAAAGAGGTGGCAGATTCAGTACGTTTGGATCCTTGATATGTAGGAATTTGTTCTATTTGTTTTGGGTGATGTGCTTTGTTTGCTATCAAAATTCAGTTTGGTCTGCGGGCATACTCAGCTCATTTGGACCCTCAGTGTGCAGGAGTATGTCCTGTCCGTTTTGGGTGATCTGCTCATGTGCTTTGAGACTGCATTTCGATGATCGTTTGTGTCTCAATTTGGGTTGGTGGCGCCAAAGACTAAAAGGTGCCAAGAGCAAGTCAAGCTAGCTGAGAGGAAGGATGTGGTGTGGTAGGCTGGCAATACTTGAAGACGGAGAGTGGCGATATTGCTGATATGATGCCACATGCTTGAGAAGACCCTCCGGCATTGAGGACAACGCCTTTCCAAGCAGGGAAGGATGATGAGGATTGGCACGCTAGGACGACCTACAATATGTAATAATTAAGTCTAAGGTTGTGTCATTAATTTGTATCTATGTCCATGTTAATTCTTAGCCAGGTCATGTTGTGGGCCACTTAGGTTTTATTTTATGTTTTGGTTTGGGCCTGTCCAAACCCAATAGTTTTCTGGCCGCCTATATAAGGAGGCTGGGCGGCTAGGGTTAGGGAGGCTGAAAATTATGTAGAACTTTATGTTCCAATGTGTGTTCCGTCCCTCTAGGATCGGCGTGCGTGACGGTGTCTCGGACGTTCGTCAAGTTATCCAATAATAAAGGCAAGAGAGTTATTGAGTTGTCAAGAGTAATCGTGCATCCGAGAAGGTCCTCGAATTGTCGAGCTTTGGCGTGTTGATTCAGCATGAGGTTCGTCGTTCATCGTCGAGTTGCTCGCAGGATTGGCGTTCCCCAATTTTCAGGTTGCGTGTATCGCTCACGTGATTGGGAGATTTATCAGATCCATTGGATCAGGAGGTGCATCATTAAAGATCGGGCAAACAGTCTTCATCAAACGAGTTACCACTTGGATAGTCAAGAAGAATTAAGGAGAAAGGGAGACACCAACGCAACTTTGAAGTGCTAAATACCATCCGGAGAAGGATAATACCTGGATGAAGTATTAGGAACAAGGATAGTAGGAAATATATTCATGGAATTATCATGAATAAGAAAGGGGTAGAGTAGAAATAGGAGGAATTGCATACTATTCTGAAGTATAGCTCTGGATTATGGATGCAAAGAAGTTCAATGAAATTGGTGGATAGTGTCAGAACTAGGACAATACGGTATCTCGTGGAAAGAGAAAGAAGAAAACAACAGAACCATGACAAATTGCAATACCAATACTGACACCAAGGGAGGCTTTTCAGCCAAAGAAAATCTACCATTTTCAACAAACTAACTTTAGAATCCTATAACCTATACTTAGAACCATCTCCGAAGAAGATCAACCATTGGTAGAAACAATCCCAAATAGACTTTCCCAAACCATACTAGATAAACCCTAAACCTTATATGTGAAAAGTTTTTTTTTGACTCAAACAAGGAGTCGTACGGGGTATTCACACTTGAGTGAACATACCACAAAAATAATCATAAAACCATGAGTATAGTATAGTAGTAAGTCCATGAAAAGACTAGAAGCCAAACCATGAAATAAAATAGTTGAAGAGAAGTACAAACCATTAGAAAATCCCTAAGGAGGGAAGGGAGACAAGTATTCAGAAATCTCCAAACAGAAAATAGGGTATGATCTAACAGGAAGAATGGAGTTGAAATGGAAGGAGATCATATTTTCATGAGGAGGTATTACCGAAGTACTGCCGAAATTTCATTAGGACTACTGATGTAAACCACAACTGTTATCTGGTAACACTTAACTCAAATTTAGGGGAACTATGGTTCCACATGAGTATGATAAAATCAATATTTCACCAAGTGAAATAAGTAAAGTAAGAATATTCCTCGGAATAGAAGATACAATCTAGTGTAAACCACAACTGTTATCTGGTAACACTTAACTCAAATTTAGGGGAACTATGGTTCCACATGAGTATGATAAAATCAATATTTCACCAAGTGAAATAAGTAAAGTAAGAATATTCCTCGGAATAGAAGATACAATCTAGTGTATCTAGAGGAGGCATATGATAAGGGAAAATTTAGCGTAGAAATGGACCCAAGGGAGTGAATGGACTTGAAATATCCATATCCATTCCAAAAGAAGAGAACTCAAAACAACTAGTAAGATCTAGAAATCATAGCTAAACCATAGTTGGTAACTTTTAAAAGCCGTAGCTAGTATTCCCATGACCCATAGTGGAAATAGAAGGACCATAGAGTGAAACTATGAAGGATTCAAGAAAAGTCTAGAAAGGAATATCCTCTATAGCCAAAAGAGTTGACAAAGAAGATCAGAGAAGACCATACCATATAAATTCTTTGCACTTCTCCTCTACGGGAACAACCAGAAATTTGAGGACAAAGTTTTCTTTTAAGGAGGAAAGGTTGTAATATCCCAGCATTTGACACTAGAATTAAGTGGAACACCGATGTGTGCATTGCATTCATGCATGGAAAATCCAGGAAAATTTAAAACTTTTTGATAGAACTTGTTAAAGAGATTGAAGACTCACTTGAACTGATGATTTAGGACTAGTTCATCAAGTAATGCTAGTAACTTCTATTAACCTTCGGTAAACTTCTATGTTAGGAGAGTAGAAGTAAGAATGGTAATAAAATTGAACCTAACTAGAACAAACACAATGATAAGAAGCAAGAAATAACAAACAAGAAAGAAATCATCTCTTATCTTACCTTATTCCATATAATCTCAAACATCATCTTATTCAACTTCACTTGTAATTGACACCAAGTCAAGTATCAAGTGAATCATCTAAATCTAGTGACCCAATATTGATCTATCTTATCCTTATCTATTTCAACCCTATCCCAAGTCTCTGACTTGCAAACCAATTCTATCAACATCCATATACCTTGAAAGTAAATGCTTTCACATCCTTTGATCGATCTTGTGAGATCCAAGAACCATATCTTAGTAGGTGAAACCTAATCTAAGACAAGCCATATTAGGAGTAACCCTAGCCAAGTATTATTCTTTAGAAGAAGTCATACTCAAACCATAGAGAGTCCAAACCAATACCTCTTTGATAAACACTTCCATACATAGTTACATTCCTTTAGTTGTATTTGTTCACCCAAATATAAGAACCTACCCATAACCTTTTCCAATAAGCTTTAATACTCTAGAGAATAAGAAACACTAGGTGTTGTGTATAAGGCCCAACCATTCATCCTTAGCTAGAAATCCACACACCAATACATCCTAATCCAATACCACTTTAGTGTAACCAACCAAAGTCTTCCATTATGACTTAGTAGGAGTATACCTTGTTGATAACTCATTAAGTGATAACTCATTAGGAGTATTCCTAAATCTAGTTTCAATACCACTAAAACACATCAACTAAAATATTTAATAACTGAATTATGCTTTGAGATGAATTGTATACCTCAAAGTATTCCAAACACATTTGAAATCATTGTTCATCCATAGTGCTAATTAAGTTTTTACTTAATTAATATGGAAGTTTAAAATGATTTATCCACATTTGCAATTTAAGGTTTAATTTGAATATGCAAATCAGCCCATGAGTCCAATTCAGCCCAAAGCCCATTTAGTGACAAATGCCACTTGTCATGGCAAAAGAAATGATTTCATGTGAATAATGAATATTCTATATGGGTTGCTTCAATCCTAAGCTATGTCATGAGAGCATGACACACAAGTAGCTTAGTCATCCATGCAAGTGAGGAGTCATCACCTCATGCCTAAAGCATGAGAGCATGCCACACAAGCACCTTACTCATCAAATGCATGCATGAGGTGTCAGGTTGTGGGTGATCCCAAGACACTATAAATAGGGGCCAAGACCTCCTAAATTTCTCACAACTCACTCTCCCAACTCAAACCAAAAACACACACACTCACTTTAGAGAGAGATCTAGGGGATGAAGGGAGCAAGAACTTGAGGAATAACTCAAGAACAAGGAAAGAAATCTAAAGAACAACAAGTAGAGAAAATAGAGTAAAGAGAAACCTCCAAACACACACACTAGTGTGGAGTAGAGATCTATGGACAAGAAGGAAGCAAGAACAGGAACAAGAGGGCTGCACCAGATCTTCATCAAGCCCACTTAGGAATCTACAAAGGTTTTAATCTACTCTCTAGGATCGAATAGTAGTAGATTAGTGGGTAGAGGGAGTATTTAATGAGGGGTGAGGAGAGTGATTTGCACCACTTATCAAGCAAACCTGGACATCAACACAAATGTATCCACAAATGCAACCTTCTATCATCTACACCCAATCCTATCAACTAAAAACTATTTCAAGATCATAAATTTGATCTAGAAAGTATCCTATTCCACTTGATGATCTTGTTTATCATCAAGAACACCTAAGAACACCAAGAACATCAAGAACACACCCAAGAATTTAAATCAAAACAACTAAATCAATCCATGAAGCTATCTTTAGGTCATACTAGCACATCAAAAATTACTAGAAATCAATCCATAAATAAATCTGCTATATTCTACACATCTAAATGATCCTATGATAATAAAGAACAAAAATCATAAGATCAGAAATGCATAATAACCCTGGATTGTAAATCCATCTCTAACTTACAATATATTTGGAATCTGATGAAATTAAACGCATTTGCATTATGTTAAATAGATCCAAGAACTTAAATCAAATAACCTAAAAATGTTTTGCCACTCAAAAGATCATGCCTTAATGAACCACATCATTCACATTGATGGTGAAGTTCTTCACCTAATTGAGATTAAGATCTAAAATACTTCGACTAATTAAAATTCAGGTTATAAACCCTTATGAACATAGATAAACATAAACATAAGTGATAATTCCAATTTATATATTTTGTTGAAAAATAAATATTATAGTTACAAAAAATATTTTAATAATAAAAATAATAAAAATACAAATAATATAATCAAACAACTAAGAGAATGTGGAAATTAAAGTTCAAAAATAAATATTTTTGAACCCATGTGTCTCAAGTATTTGAAAATCAATTTGAACTCCACACTTTGTCATATGAGAGAACAAATTATTTTAAAATCATCTTTCCTAAACATCCTAGAGGGATGCATCATACTTCTCTATCATTTGCAAGTAAATCAAATTACATAAATGACCTAAAATAAAATTTGAACCAGAGTGAAGTCAACAATTCAAAATCATTTGAATTCTACACTGAGTATGAGAATAGTCAAATGAATTCAAATTCATTTTCACCAAAATACTTAAGAAATGAAAATACTTATCTAAACACTTTTAAATACTCCAAATATGGATAGTGTGCAAACACAATTCAAACCAACACAAAATTCCAAACAAAAATCTTATTTGAAATTCAAAATAGAAAATCAAAAAGAAAATAGAAAAGAAAAACTTACCTGGACCAGACCCACCATCCCAGCCCAACCGAACCCAAACCAACTTATCCCGCGTTCGCACTTAAACCTATGTTTGCCAGGGGGTTTCTGCAAATGTACATTAGAACCGCCTCTTTTTGCGTCGTCTTCCTCGCGCTGACTTCGTCGCCGACAAGATTTCCCAGCGAACCGATGTCAAGAAGCTCAATCCCGAGCCTATAAATAGCCGCTCCGCCTTCAAAAATCTTCACTTCTCACACTTTCCCCCACTCGAGCTCTCGCGATTGGACTGCTAGCGAAACCCTAATTTGGGCACGCCAACGAGCCACCATGATGGAGCTCCCTAGTAGTTTAGGAGCTCTGGCGATAGGCCAAGAGCAAGCATGATAGAGCGCCGATGCCCTGCACAAATCAAGACTCAGAGAGGAGCGAGAGAGTAAGAGGAATCGAACATTTCTCCGATGAGATCCCGATGGAATCCGCGATGCAATCAACCACTTCGGCGACCTAGGATCGAGATAGCTTGCTCAACATCTCTCAACGTGAGTGTGCACATCCACTGGTAGCTTTAGAACGATCTTGGATAGCATATATCATTGATTAGTAGTTCACCGGAGTAGCTCCACCAGAATAGAGTTTGTCGGCGAGGTTTCTGGTGACCATTTGGTCATAGGAGTAGTTCGTTAGACTCACCATCACCTTCTCGGTCAAACGCACCTAGGCCTGTTTCCTAGGAAGCCAAGAATCAGCGGCACCATTTGCTGCTGACTTGCAGTTAACCTCATCTCCGACGAGATGACATGGACTGGGTCCCATAGGCCCATTTGACTTGGTCTTCTTATGCGTGGCATCTGACTCAACCTATATTGTAGCGTACCTATGCTTTAATGTGCTAGTCCCGGATCGACTGCTAGAACACACAGTTACAAGATGAAATATCAAGATACAAAGGTCTTTATTTCAACGCTTGATCCACAAATAAGATAGTACTTTTAAAAATCGAGTAGCACAAAGCTAAAACTTATTACAGAGTTCAAAATGACTAAGTAAAATGAAACATGGGGTCTTCTTTCTTCATAGCACCACAGGCAGACGTGTTGGACAAAGACTCGTGACCGGAGCGCATCATCCTTCAATCTTCTTTGTAGTAACCTGCAACATGATATGTTGCAGCCACAGAGGGTCAATACTTTGAATGTATTGGCAAGATGTCACTTTGGTGGACTCAGCTGGCACCTACACTTAAATGCATATTTGGCTGGGTGGAGTTTAACTTTGCAAAAAGCAAGCCTTCTTCCTATCTTTTATAAACTTAAGTTTTTCCTTAGAATTTTTTTTGACTAAGAGGAACTCTTTACTACCCAAGTTTTCCCATCAAGTTTTAACTTAAGAAAATTGGGATGAGAAGATTCTTGAACAACTTCAAAGTCCTGTCGCTCAGAAATGTCCGTAACCGGGGACACGGCTAAGTACTTAGTTCTAACACTCTGCAGAGGTGGTGCACATTTCCCACAAGACTTACTCAACCCCCCTTTTGCCATGAACCTCATTTTGCATCAAATGGCCAAGTGAAGACTAAGACGAGACCTTTTAGAAGCAATCCTCAAACTAACCCGGACGCGTTCCATCCTATCAACATCTACCACTCTCTGTCCGTCTGGCCTGAGTTCTCGCAGCTTAGTTGGTCAAGACAGAGCCCATTTGACTTGTGGTTGCACTGGAAGCTTCATGAATTGAACATCTCCAATCTCTTTGCTCCTGGGTGGCCATCCACAAGTGTGATACACACGATCGCCGTAGACATGACTCCGGTGGAACCACTCAACCTAAACCAAAACAACCACTTCCACGCAGGTGATTCATTAACTTAGTTGTTTTCTTAGTTTTACCAAAACATGGTTTTCAACACTTTAGCCAAAACATGTGAAATTCCCTTCCCAAAACATAAGTGTAAGACAAAGTAACCTGTAGCAGCAGCAAATCTACTAAGGAGATGCAAAGGCTAGCCAAAGAGACTTAAGCAAAACTTAGCAAGGCTCACAAGACAAAAACTCTTAAAACCACCTACTCATGCATCTTCTACTAGAAAAGCTACAGGTGACAAAACTTCAGTATGACAACAAGATGGTGACACTTGCCTTGGTGAGGAGAGGAGTTGGTGCACTCGTCACAAAGGCACTCGTTGCACTCAGCACAATCTACAAACGAATTTCACAGCCATAAGCACATAGCATTCATAAAGAGAAACATGCATGAAATATGTGACTTAATCACCACAATAACACTTAGCAAGTATTCTGGTTGATTACTATATGCATGATGCCATGGTCAAAATTTTAGAGTTGTTAATAATGCTCAAAAACATTTTTAACACACAAGAGGGCAATAGAACAAGATAAGTCTACAAAAGCAAAATAAAAAGTACTAAATATTTTCTCAATCATGCTACAGTACAGAGAGGTTCCATACTGACCAAAATCAATAGGAGTTACTGAAAAATAATACTTACAACTATTTTTAATAATCAAAATAAGGAAATAAAGCATTAAGTAAAACAGTGTTAATAACAGATGCAAAAGTAAAAAATTATGCTAGAAATAGATTCTACTCATTTTTTGATTACAGGGACATATTATTTGCAAGATTTGGATCAGTAGAACTCGAGATATGAAAATTGCAAGTTTAAAACGTTTTCTGAAATATTCTGAAACAGTTTTCTAATACTCCAGTGGAAAACAGCCACGCGGCGCGTCCCTATTGGACGGTACCGGTTTGTGCAGATTAGGAATAGCCGCCGTTGGATAAAAAGGAGATCGAGCGGCCCAGATCGGACTGTAACGGTTCGCTTAAGTGATACGATCTAAGCCATCAGATCTAGATCTAACGGTAGGTGAGGAACGGAGGGGAGCTCACCGAGGGAGAAAGGTCAACGGCGAGGTCCGGTGGCTCTGGAGCTCAACAGCGAGGTAGATTCAGTGGTCCTTGGCAATGGCGATGTACAGGATGGTGTTCGGCTCGAGGTGGCAGAGGCGATGGCGAAGCGGTGACTTCAAAAGCTTCCTGTAGCGGCGACGGGAGGCGACTGGAGGTTAGGGCGCGTCGGTGGAGTGCAGGGCACGATAAGCATGAAGGAAACTGGGAGGCGGCGTTCTTACCAAGAGGGTTAGGGTGACGAGGCAAGTTCGATGGTGATGCAGGGAAGGCGGGGGGTGCTCTGGTTCTCTAGCAATTACACATCAGAGTAATTTCTGCGGACGACGAGATCTTGTCGCAGAGAAACTCAGCGTTCTGGAGCTCAAGCAAGGTCGAAACCATGTCAGAGGGGTGCGCAAGATTGAAGTAAAAGGGGTTTGTGTAGAGAGGAATCAAGGGGAGGTCGGAGCTCACCGTAAACGTCACCGACGGCTGGCGGAGTCTGCGGGCTTGCGAGCTTGTTTGTGAGCAGCCTGGCAGTGGGGCGATCTCGAGGAAGGGTGAGGGCGAACGAGGGGGTCGGGGCCCTTTTATAGACACGGAGAGGTCGACGATTTCGGAGCAGAATCTCCGAATTTAAGCCGAGGAGATCTTCCCGGCCATGGTTTCCTCCTCCTAAAATTCGGGGAAGAAGGGTGACGCAAGCGATGACATCGCTGGTAGGGTCCGCTTGTCAGCGCGGAGAGGGAGAGGCTGTGTACCGGTTCGGGAATTGGAGAGATGGGCCATGGGCCAAAACTTGTCCTGGGCCGAAGTGCTGCCCCGCAGCCTTTCTCTTTTTTATCCTTCTTTTCTTTTTCTGAAAACTATTTTTAACTTTTGCAAATAAACTCTAAATTTGTTCAAACCAATTTCAAAAATTTGTAAAAATTCCCCCTTGTCAGCAAAGACATAAAGGGGAGTGGTTTTGATTCAATTAAACAGTAAGACAACTTTTAAAAGTTTTTATGCAATGCTTATGATGACATGAATGCATGCATGCTTTTTTTTGAATTATTCAAATATCTAGGATGTTACAAGTCTAACCCCCTTAAGATGAATCTCGCCCTCGAGATTCGGGTTGACTAGCAAATAGGTGCGGGTGGTCTTCTCGGAGTTCATCTTCTCGCTCCCAAGTTGCTTCTTCTTCTATATGGTGATTCCACTGAACCTTGCAGAATTTGATCGTCTTGGTACGAGTAACTCTTTTCGATGTCTCCAAGATGGGCTTCTCTTCATACGTGAGATCACTTTCCAACTGGACCTCCTCCAACGGTATTGTGTCTCTTAGTGGTGTTTCTGCCATCTCTGGATGACACTTCTTCAATTGACTCACATGGAACACATTATGTACCGCAGAAAAAGATTCTAGTAGTTCTAGCTCATATGCAACTTCTCCTTTGCGAGCCAGAATCTTGAATGGCCCTACAAAGTGAGGTGCTACCTTTGACTCCAAACCTTTTCACTCCACGAAGTGGCGATACTCTAAGGCTAAGGTATGCTCTATCGCCTACCTCATAGGTCACCTCTCTATGCTTTGAATTAGCATAGCTCTTCTGTCTGGATTGAGCTATTTTGAGTCTATCCCTGATGAATCTAACCTTTTCTTCAGCGTCTCTTATTATGTCTGTCCCAAAGAGACTTTGTTCTCCAACACCACTCCAAAGCAATGGTGTAGTACACTTTCTTCCATATAAAGCTTCAAACGGTGCCATCTCAATGCTAGCTTGATGGCTATTGTTATATGAAAACTCTGCATATGGCAAATTCTCATCCCAGCTAGACCGGTAGTTAAATGCACAAGCTCTCAGCATGCCTTCTAGAATTTGATTCACCCTTTCGGTTTGTCCATCAGTCTGAGGGTGAAACGTTGTGCTGAACTCCAGTCTAGTTCCCAAGGATTCATGTAGTTGGCGCCAAAAGTGAGAGGTAAATTGAGTACCTCTATCGGACACAATGCTCTTAGGTACTCCATGTAGGCATACAATTCGGTTCATGTAAATCTTGGCTAGTGTGGCACTGGTATAAGTGGTCTTCACAGGAATGAAATGAGCCACCTTAGTTAAACGATCAACTACTACCCAGATGGAGTCATAACCAGACTTGGTTCTTGGAAATCCTGTGATAAAATCCATGCCAACATTATCCCATTTCCACTCAGGTATAAGCAAAGGCTATAATAATCCTGCTGGCTTCTGATGCTCTGCCTTGACTCTATTGGATATGTCGCATAAGGCTATGTACTCAGCGATGTCCCTCTTCATATTGCTCCACCAAAATCTACCATTTAAATCCATATACATCTTAGTGTTTCCAGGATGAATTGAATAGGGTGAATCATGTGCTTCTTGCAAAATCAACTTTCTGAGTTCAGGATCCTGTGGTACACAAACTCGCTTCTCGAACCATACGATTCCTTGCTCATCTTCGTGAAATCCCTTCGCCTTTGCTTTGCCTTTCCTTTACTCATATTACTATTTATTTCTTCTATTCCCTTGTCTAACTTCTGAGCTTCTTTGATATTGTCCATCAGTGTAGGTTGAACTTCAAGTGATGCCAAAAACCCTTCTGGCACAATTTCCAATCTGAGCTCTTTGAACTGTTCACACAAATCTTCAGGCAACTCTCCTACTGTAAGTCCATTTACGTAGCTCTTACGGCTCAAAGCGTCAGCTACAACATTAGCCTTCCCCGGATGGTATTGCGGGCTCATATCATAATCTTTTATGAGTTCCAACCATCTTGTTTGTCTCATGTTCAGCTCTTTCTGGGTAAATATGTACTTCAAGCTCTTGTGATCGGTGAACACATCACAATGTTCTCCCATCAGATAGTGCCTCCACACCTTTAGAGCATGCACAACGAATGCTAGCTCTAAGTCATGTGTGAGGTAATTTCTCTCGTGATGTTTGAGCTGGTACGAAGCGTAACTCACCACCTTTCCATTCTGCATTAGAACACTACCAAGTCCTTGACAAGAAGTGTCGCAGTAAACTTGAAAATCTTTCTGTATGTCTGGCAGACATAGGATTGGTGCACTTACCAGTCATTTCTTCAACTCTTGGAAACTAGCCTCACATGATTCGGTCCATTCAAACTTCTTGTATTTCTTCAATAGCTCAGTCATTGGCTTTGCGATCTTGGAGAAGTTTCCTATGAATCTCCGATAGTATCCCGCAAGGCCTAAGAAACTCCGGATGTCTCCCGCATTTTTGGGTGACTCCCATTCGGTAACGGATGCTATCTTGCTTGGATCCACCGCGACTCCTTCCGCGAAAACTATGTGTCCAAGAAATCCCACTTTGTTTAGCAAGAACTCACACTTGCTAAATTTTGCATAGAGTTTATGCTCCCTGAGTTTTTCCATGATTAAGCACAAATGCTTCTCATGTTCTGCATCATCTTTGGAGTAGATCAGGATGTCATCAATGAACACCACTACGAATTTATCGAAGTATTCCATGAATACATTGTTCATCATGGTCATGAAGTATGCCGGAGCATTTGTTAGTCCAAAGGACATAACGATATACTCATACAGACCAATCCAGTGGTAAAGGCTGTCTTAGGTATATCTTGCTCTCGGATCTTTAATTGGAAGTATCCTGATTGGAGATTAATCTTGGAGAACACTTTTGCTCCTTTTAATTGGTCGAATAAATCATTGATGTTGGGCAATGGGTATTTGTTCTTGATTTTCACTTCATTCAGAGAATGGTAGTCCACAACTAATCTTTTGCTGGAGTCCTTCTTCTCCACAAACAGAACAGGTGCTCCCCATGACAATGAACTTTGTTGAATAAAACCTTTGTCCAGCTGTTCCCTGAGTTGCTTCTTTAACTCCTTTAATTCCTCTATATCCATCTTATATGGCCTTTTTGCTATGGGTCCAGTTCCAGGCATCAAGTCAATGATAAACTCGACATCTCTATCTGGTGGCATTCCAAGTAACTCCTCTGGGAACACATCGGGGTACTCCTTCACAACAGGCACATCTTCTATGCTAACCCCTTAAGAGAGTTAACCTTAGACCCTTTGAGCTCGAAGGTTGATTTGAAACGAATGAGTTTCGTTTTAGGGGTTGTAAGGGTGATAGTTTTGTGTGCACAATCTATGGCTCCTTCAAAAGCGGTCTTCCAATCCATGTCTAGGATGACATCTAGTCCTTGTGAGTCTAAGACAATAAGGTTAGCCGGGAACTTGTGTTTCCCAATTTCTAGGATTAGGTCTTTACAACAGGCATTCACTATCAACTCTCCCCTGGAGAACTTACCCTTATAGGACAACCTAGTGTCTCAGTTGGTATTTTTTTCTTAACCACTAATGCTCTTGAAATGAATGAATGGGATGCATCAGTGTCGAAAAAACAAGTGTTGAAAATTTGTTTAGGAGAAACATACCATACATGGCATCGGGCTCGTCATAAATTTCCTCCACATTGATGTGATTAACATGCCCCTTCTGAAATGGATTTGGTTTGTTTCCTTCCTCCTTCTTCTGTGGGCAATCATTTGCATAATGCCTAGTCTTGTGGTACTTAAAGCATTCCACCTAACTAATATCATTCTTCTCGGAGACATTGTTGTTTTTGCCATTGTTGTTGCCATAATTATGGCCATTTGTCCTTACGGAGTTGTGATTGTTGTGACTCCTGTGGCCATTATGGTGGTGGCCATTTCCCTTGTGGTGGTGATGCCCATTTCCACCATTGTTGTTGTGGTGGTTTCCTCCATTCTTATGGAATCCAGAACTTCCACTACCATTATGGAAGCTTCGCTTATGCACAGGTTCTTGATACTTGCTAGGATGATGCTTCCTCTTTCTGTTTTTAGACTGTTTCATCTTGCTTTCTAGAGTTATAGCTTGATCAAGCAGAGACTGGAAGGTAGGAGTGTAGGCAACTGACAGAGGGATTGACAAGTCATCATTGAGGCCCTCTAAGAACTTCTCCTTCCTTTTTGCATCAGTGTCAATATCGTCTGGTGCATAGCGTGACAGATTGGTAAACTCATCGACATACTCAAACACGCTGCGGTACTTCTGCCTAAGATCACATAACTTCTTCTTCTTCAGGCCCATTACTCTAGAGGAAATATGTGCAGCCCGGAATCCTTCCTGGAATGAGTCCCAAGTCACTCCATCAATGGGATGAGTGATCTGATAAGTGTCCCACCAGCTTGCTGCTGGTCCTTCCAACAGATGAGCTGCAAACTTGACCTTTTCAGCATCAGTGCATCCAGTAGTCACCAAGTCTTTGTTAACAGAATGGAGCCAGTCCATGGCCTCCAATGGTTCAGCAGCACAAGAAAACTTTGCAGGGCGAAGCCTTAGGAACCTTGCAAGCATATCAACCTGAGGGGGCGGTGGTGGTGGAGGAGGATTGTTGTTGTTATTGTTATTGTTCTGACTGTTTGCAAGGAACTGAGTCATGACTTGCATGAGTTGAGCTTGGGCTTCCATCAGCTGCTGCATATGTTCCTCAGGTGCGCGACGAGGAGGCATCTGTTGGGTTTGAAATAGGTGAGGTTAGACATAGAGATACGATCTAGGGGAATAAAATTTCCTACCCATAACACATGCATATAAACAATCCTTAAAAACACACAGCACACACATAGAAGGAAACCTCAAAACAAAGCAGGAATTAAACAACTCATACATAGTTTGAAGGTACGCAAACATATAAGTCTTAAAGGGATACAAATGTCTAATGCCATACCACAAGACAGTCACAGGCATAAAAACAAACTCGTAGATAAAGTGGGGTAGTCTTTCTAACTACTCTATTCCTCCATAGCAACTTCCTCCTCTTCAACATTGAAGCCATTCTCTTTGAGTAGCCTCTTGTAGTCCTGCAAGTCTTCAGCTAGGGTGTCGATCTTCTCTTGAAGCTCCCTCTTGTCAGCGCGCAGCTTCTGAATCAGATCGTGGTCCGCTTCAAGCTCGAAGTCGTTGCACTATAGCTTCTGCTTCAGCTCTCTAACTTCCTTGTTCCTAGCTTGAATCCTCTTCTCTTGGCTCTTCCGCTGCTTCTCCTGAGTTTCAAATTTCTCCTCCATATCCTTGATCCTCTGATCTTGCTCCAAGTGTTGTTTGTCCTTCTCGGCAAGCTGGGCGCGTAGCTCGTCGTTGTTAAACAACTCATTATACCTCTCAATCTCAACGTCCCTAACGAGGTCCTCTAACTCGGTGAGGTGTGTGTGCACGGAGTCCTCTACACCGTCAGGTAGCTTGATGACCACTCCCTTCTCATCGCGTCGGCCGAAGATGTGAGAGTAGTGGTTCTGGAGCTCGGAGGAGTGGCATCCACATAGGCGTGCTACCAGTTCTTGCATGAGAAGGTGGGCGCCCACATCCCTGTCAGTGTGAAAAGTCTTGAACTTGATTTCTTCAGTCTTCGGTTCTGTCTCACGTCCTGGTTACGTGATGTGGATCACCCAGACACCCTTCTTGTGAAACTTGGTCATCTCGCTCCCATTGATGAACGGGGTGGGTAGGGACAAAGCAGTGACAATGTCGATGAGGCGCCTTCCGAAGTTGAAGGCCTTGAAGCTCTCGGGCTTGGTGACGCGAAAGGTTGACATCTTTATGTTGTAACATGACAAGTTAGTGAGCCGAAAGAAGAAAAACTTAATGAAAAGTGTAGAACAAAACTAAAAGAAGTTTCTAACTTAGAGAGAGCAAAACTTTTTCTAAGTGGTGAGGAATAAAGAGAACAAGACCAACTCCTAAATTTTCCTAAGGGATTTCGTCCAATCCTAGGGTCACGAACCTAAGGGCAACACAGTGCTCTGATACCATCAGTAGCGTACCTGTGCTTTAATGTGCTAGTCCCGAATTGACTGCTAGCACACACAGTTACAAGATGAAATATCAAGGTACAAAGGTCTTTATTACAACGCTTGATCCAGAAATAAGATAGTACTTTTACAACTCGAGTAGCACAAAGCTACAACTTATTACAGAGTTCAAAATGACTAAGTAAAACGAAACATGGGGTCTTGTTTCTTCATAGCACCGCATGCAGACGTGTTGGACGAAGACTCGTGACCGGATAGCAGCATCCTTCAATCTTCTTCATAGTAACCAGCAACATGATACGTTGCAGCCACGGAGGGTCAATACTTTGAATGTATTGGCAAGATGTCACTTTGGTGGACTCAGCTGGCACCTAAACTTATATGCATATTTGGCCGGGTGGAGTTTAACTTTGTGAAAAGCAAGCCTTCTTCCTATCTTTTATAAACTCAAGTTTTTCCTTAGAAATTTTTTGACTAAGAGGAACTCTTTACTACCCAAGTTTTCCCATCAAGTTTCAACTTAAAAAAATTGGGATGAGGAGATTCTTGAACAGCTTCAAAGTCCTGTCGCTCAGAAATGTTCGTAACCGGGGACACGACTAAGTACTTAGTTGTCACACTCTACAGAGGTGGTGAACTTTTCCCACAAGACTTGGTCAACCCCCTTTTGCCATGAAGCTCATTTTGCATCAAATGGCCAAGTAAAGACTAAGACGAGACCTTTCAGAAGCAATCCCAAAAACTAACCCGAACGCGTTCCATCCTATCAACATCTACCACCGTCTGTCCGTCTGGCTTGAGTTCTCGCAGCTTAGTTGGTCAAGACAGAGCCCATTTGACTTGGGGTTGCACTGGAAGCTTCACGACTTGAATGTCTCCAATCTCTTTGCTCCTGGGTGGCCATCCACAAGTGTGATACACACGACCGCCATAGACATGACTCCGGTGTAACCACTCAACATAAACCAAAACAACTACTTCCACCCAGGTGATTCATTAACTTAGTTGTTTTCTTAGTTTTACCAAAACATGGTTTTCAACACTTTAGCCAAAACATGTGAAATTCCCTTCCCAAAACATAAGTGTAAGACAAAGTAACCTGTAGCAGCAGCAAATCTACTAAGGAGATGCAAAGGCTAGCCAAAGAGACTTAAGCAAAACTTAGCAAGGCTCATAAGACAAAAACTCTTAAAACCACCTACTCATGCATCTTCTACTAGAAAAGCTACAGGTGACAAAACTTCAGTAGGACAACAAGATGGTGACACTTGCCTTGGTGAGGAGAGGAGTTGGTGCACTCGTCACAAAGGCACTCGTTGCACTCAGCACAATCTACAAACAAATTTCAAAGCCATAAGCACATAGCATTCATAAACATTCATAAAGAGAAACATGCATGAAATATATGACTTAAACACCACAATAACACTTAGCAAGTTTTCTAGTTGATTACTATATGCATGATGCCATGGTCAAAATTTTAGAGTTGTTAATAATGCTCAAAAACATTTTTAACACACAAGAGGGCAATAGAACAAGTTAATTCTACAAAAGCAAAATAAAAAGTACTAAATATTTTCTCAATCATGCTACAGTACAGAGAGGTTCCATATTGACCAAAATCAACAGGACTTACTAAAAAATAATACTTACAACTATTTTTAATAATCAAAATAATGAAATAAAGCATTCAGTAAAACATTGTTAATAACAGATGCAAAAGTAAAAAATTATGCTAGAAATAGATTCTACTCATTTTTCTGATTCCAGGGAAATAATATTTGCAAGATTTGGATCATTAGAACTCGAGATATGAAAATTGTAAGCTTAAAACATTTTCTGAAATATTCTAAAACGGGTTTCTAATACTCCAGCGGAAAACAGCCACGCGGCGCGTCTCTATTGGACGGTACCAGTTCGCGCAGATTAGGAATAGCCGCCGTTGGATTAAAAGGAGATCGAGCGACCCAGATCGGACCGTAATGGTTCACTTAAGTGATACGATTTGAGCCATCAGATCTAGATCTAACGGTCGGAGAGGAAGAAAGAGGAGCTCACCGGGGGAGAAAGGTCGACGGCGAGGTCTGGCGGCTCTGGACCTCAATGGCGAGGTAGATCCGGTGGTCCTTGGCAATGATGAAGTACACAACGATGTTAAGCTCGAGGTGGCAGAGGCGATGGCAAAGCGGCGACTTCGAAAGCTTCCTGTAGTGGCGACGGGAGGCGACTGGAGGTTAGGGCGGGTCGGTGGAGTGCAGGGCCCGATAAGCATGAAGGAAACTGGGAGGCGGCGTTCTTACCAAGAGGGTCAGGGTGACGAGGCAAGTTCGATGGCGAAGCTGGGAATGTGCGGGTGCTCTGGTTCTCTAGCAAATCCATGTTGGAGTAATTGCTGCGAACGGCGAGATCTGGTCACAGATGAACTCGGCGTTCTGGAGCACAAGCAAGGTCGAAACCATGTCAGAGGGGTGCGCAAGATCGAAGTAAAAGGGGTTGGTGTAGAGAGGAATCTGCGGGCCTGCGAGCTTGTTTGTGAGCAGCCTGGCAGCGGGGCGATCTCGGAGAAGGGTGAGGGCGAACTAGGGGGTCGGGGCCCTTTTATAGATGCGGAGAGGTCGACGATTGGGAACAGAATCACCGAATGTAAGCCGAGGAGATCTTCCCGGCCATGGTTTCCTCCTCCAAAATTTTTGGGAAGAAGGGTGATGCAAGCGATGATGTCGCTGGTGGGGTCCGCTTGTCAGCGCGAAGAGGGAGAGGCTGTGTACCGGTTCGGGAATTGGAGAGATGGGTCGTGGGCCAAAACTTGTCCTGGGCCGAAGTGCTGCCCCACAACCTTTCTCTTTTTTTGATCCTTCTTTCATTTTTCTGAAAACTATTTTTAACTTTTGCAAATAAACTCTAAATTGGTTCAAACCAATTTCAAGAATTTGTAAAAATTTCCCCTTGTCAGCAAAGACATAAAGGGGAGTGGTTTTGATTCAATTAAATAGTAATACAACTTTTAAAAGTTTTTATGCAATTCTTATGATGACATGAATGCATGCATGCATTTTTTTGAATTATTCAAATATCTGGGATGTTACATGTATCCCCACATGTCATCGACTTAGGTTAGAAACGATTCGGTGGAAAATGTTCTTTTTGACCGTTATGTCCAGTCAACCTTGACCTAGACCCTAGACCCCACCAGTCAGTGACTGTGGCTAGACCAGACCCGGCATAAGAAGTCTGAAACCCTAAAAACAAATTACAGAAAAAAACTGAAACTTAGAAAAATCATAACTAATTCATACTTAATCATAAAAATACAAATAAGATATCAAAATGATCAAAAAAATAAGATCTATCTTTTAATATCAAGATCTTATTCAAATAAATTAAACAAATTCAAAACTCAATAAAACCCTAATTCATAACATTTCTTACTTTGATAATTCTAAAGAAATATTCAATTCCAAAAACCCTAAATCCTAACCAATAAAAAATATCAACTTCAAGAATGCAATAAAACACAATTTTTTTCTTGAACAGGGAAATCTAACACACTTATAAATTCTAAGTAATTCTTCCAACTACTATCTAGGAAGAAGCAAATTAGAAAATAAAATAAATTTAAAATCCAAATTCCATTTATTATTCAATCCTTATACCTCAACCTTATCCTACCCAAAACATTGATTGTAGCTAAGCATATGATTGGAGTTACCATGCCTTTGAATAAAAGAAATGGTGATCATCAACCTTTGACGAATATAAATATAAATAGAAGTAATTAAGAAAATAGTTTAGAAGAGTTTTAGAACCCTTATAAATTAATTATAAACCATTACTTTATTATAATAGTGATCAAATAAAATTCTTAGTATCCATAAACCCTAGATCACATAATTAGTCATGAATTCATAGCTAGTATTTTAAACAATACTCAACCCTAGATATTATTTCCAACCTAGAAAAGGTTCGAAAGTAGAAAACCTTAACTACTCATGATATTAAAAATTTGTACTTAAACCCAAAAGAAAATGTTCTTCAAATGTTATTCCTATGGCCACTTCAAAATAAATAACATTTCCACTTGTTTCCCAAAGCAATTATAAAGAAAACCTAGTTAAGTGATATTAACCAACCAAGTATAACCATGCCATGCGTTGTTGTGTAATGACATGAATTTTTATCATGATATGAATGAGAACCTATGCTTGAGCATTATTGGGTGAAGTAAACTTGAACAAAACCAAAACTGTAACAAATCACCAACCCTAATCCTTTACCAATTCTGTCAACAAAACAAATGGAGGTTATTACAAAGGGTAGAACTCTTGCATGTCACACCTTATGCATAATAGCATATTGACACACGTCTTAAACATTAGTCCTTACCGGACCAATGATGTTGTTCTTGAATTTGGAGCTTCTAACGATTAGAGGAATGCTGATTGCATAACTTTGCAATCTGGAGGCAAGTTCACTTGCGTATCATCGATTATTTTATATAAAATACTTTTCAAAATAATATCATATGCATTCAAAAGTAGAATACTATTTTATAAATAAATATGAACTATAAGATTACCGGCTCAGGGTAGTCGGATGATCTTTTGTGGTGGACAATGGAACCATGGTTGGAATATGGGTACAGAGTACCTGAGGTGGAGGTTCCATTGTACTAGGAGAGTACACCTAGAATTAATAACTAAGTTGTCAGTGATTCTAAGCGCCGTATAGACCGTGCTGACCACGGATTGTGGAATGAGACGGATAAGTCAGCTGGAGCTTCTTTATTCCGTATATCTTCAGATGACTAGGTCGGGCTATGTTCCCGCAAGGAACTATAGTGGGTGGGATCCCGTAAGATCCCCATCTTATGCGGCAGGATGACGGCTCTAGTGTCTCAGCAGGGATGGCATATGATCGCGGTTGTAAACTGGTTCAGTGCAAACAGGTAGATTGCGGAGTAAATGAAACCAGTGATTGGTGAGTTTAGTACTGGGCCCCATACGCAAAGGTCGTATGGATGGGAGTAATTTACCCAATTGTGCAACATAGCTAAAGGCATTTGTGGGAAAAGTAGCTCACCTCTGCAGAGTGTAATAAAACGTGTCATGATACTCCCTATTCCGGGAAGGAACTACGATCGCAGCGTGGAAAGGAACTAGATACAAGTTCAAACAACCTGTGAAGACTGACGGACATAGTTTTGATAAAATCTAAAACTTACCTTTTCTAAAAACCATTCACAAAAAGTTGCATAAGCCTAGGGACATGAGAATAATAGTCAACTATGGAGTTGAAGACCATAGATCTTTAGATATATTATAGATGGGAACTAATCCCCATATCATAGACTTTACTTTTGCATAGAATTGCTTTAGCAAGCAATCACAAGACAAGTAGGACTCGAGATAGGTCTTGTCGTGGTGTAGTCGACAAGTTGCTTCTTTTGTATTTTGGTTTATTAGGAACTTACCTGACAACTACTTGTTTCATGGAGGTTCCGAAGATCTTATGTAAAGAGATCTATGCTATGAATAAAATGGACTTGGTCTTGTGATATTTCTGTTGTACTACTCTATTGGGTGTAATATTCATGGAATGTTGTTTTCGTGAGTGTTATGCCAATGACTCGCGCACTACAACATGTAGTGGTGTGCTAGGTCACTGCATCGGCCATGTTCCCTCTTTCATCGTCTGACAAGAATAATGACTCAAGATTTTGTATGCGATTTCCTCTATTCCCCTGATCCAAGTTATCCTCATGAGGTTCTAGCCTATTGTGCCGTCCTCCGTTGGTGTATGACGCGTTGCTATGCTCCTCACGCAATACCCTGCTCGCTACGCTGGCTGACTCGTGCCTTCTCCTTATTTCACCTTTTTCCTGTACTAGGCATTTCTTGCTAATGTAGGGCGTATTGGTACCCCATTAAAACTTCCCTTATCTAATTTGGTGGTATAACTGCACCATGATTGACTGCTTCTTTGATTGTCTGCCACTCTACTGCCGTGAGATAAACTTTTCCCTTGCCACGACAGCTGACTCAGTTTCTCCCTCTACTCTATGGTTGGCCCCTCGCTCAAGGTTTTGCGGGTTGATAACTGGGTTATTCTCATTGTCAAATTCTTCCAATGTGTCACTTAATATGACACACAGCTGATGTCGGTTACTGGTGCCCTTATTGGAACCTGAAGAAAAAATTGTTTGCTCATCATCATATAGCTCTAGTCCTGGTCTCCATGTATCTTCAGTTGTAAGAGACATAGCCATGGCATGCGGTGAAATGCTTTCTGGAATTACTCATGTTGTTGAGGTTTCCTTCTAGAGCTTCATCCGAGTAACCCGATGATTCCTTCAGGTCCAGATTCTCCATGATTTCATCGAGTTCCTCGATTGTGTTCCTTTGCCTTTCCATCAGCTTGACGCTGACTGGGGAGTTTACCTCGCTGGATGAGCCAACATAAGTTACTGATGTTGCCGCAACTGCCGTTTTACCTATCGACGGACCCGAAGATATCAGATCTGAAAGGCAAAGAGGCCTAGAGACCCGACGCGAAAGTTGAAACTCCCGATCGTCAGTTCCATCTCCTGATCTAGACTTGCAAAGACCGGAGTTAGGGTGGGTGGGTGTGGTTGAAAATTTACGGTTCCAAAGGTGACCTGGTCTAGACTTATAAAGACCGGAGTTAGGGTGGGTGGGTGTGGTTGAAAATCTACAGTTCCAAAGGTGACTGGATCTTTGAGTTGCTCTTTGATGAAGGCAAAAAAGTGGTCGAGTTCATGATTCAAACGCCCAAAGTCCCCATAGTCGGCGCCAATTGACGAGGGTTTAACTCGACAATGTCCTATATTAAGGACTTAGGATCGGGGGAATAGAGTGTCGGATGAACTCAAAGGTAAAGATTCAGACAAACAAGGCGAAACTTGATGTGTGTTTGAGGCAAACTTAGTATTTTGGCTAAATCTCAATGTGTCCCTAGCTGGCCTCTCCTGGCCCCTATTTATAGGCGGCCAGGTCTCGAGGAACCGGTCGGGTTCTATATAGACTCGCCGTATATGGTGGTTTACATATCAGTTTCCTTATTCGAATACAATATACTTTGGCTTCTATCTTGGGCCTATGTTGCTATGGGCATTTACCCAAATACCCCTCAGGGGTATCAATGCCATGGTCCTTGGTAGTCATAACCTTGTCAGCCGCCCTACCTTTCAAAGTTTCCATGCCAGGTCGTGCTACATCTACAACCAGCTAAAGATGCGAGGACCCCAAAGGTGTGATCATCGTCTATGGTAGCTTCAAGAAGGCAAAGGAGTGCGAGGAGGGAGAAGCTACCTTCGCAGAGGCTATCTTGTTCGGCAAGGAGTTCAAGACAATCCATGCCGCCAAGGACCCCTCAGAGATGCCGACATCCAAGAAGGAAGTATCCTCCTCTCCTCCAAGATTCAAACCTACAGCGACACCAAGCAGGTGGAACTTGTCATTGGTGATGCCGCCAAGACCACCTCCATAGGGACCAATCTCAGTCCAAAATAGAAAGACACGCTCATCGAGTTCCTCTGTGAGAATAGGGATATCTTCACATGGCAGCCAGCTGACATGACCGGAGTACCCAGGGAACTCGTCGAGCGTGCATTTGAATATGCAGCCCCAATGAATGGGGGTCAGTACAATGATGTACTGGCAAATGACACATATTTGGTGGTTGTTATGAAAGAACTATCTACATGATATTTGGCTGGTGGAGCTTTTGACTGAATTTGCATAAAGCAAGTTTTATCCTATCATTTTCCAAATCAAAACTTTTTAATCATTGAAGGACTTTGATGGGGCACATGGTTAAATCCACCATGAGCACCAAAGTCACCAGGTTAAATCCACCATGATGACCGCATGAGGTTAAATCCACCACATGGTTGAAGGAAAGGGCACATGGTTAAATCCACCATGAGCACCAAAGTCACCAGGTTAAATCCACCATGTTGACCCCATGAGGTTAAATCTACCACATGGTCCTGAGACTGTTTCTAAACCAGTTTTAATCATTCAGAAATGGTGATGAGACTCTTCCGTACATCCATGTCTAGGAACTCAAATTGTCCATAACCGGGGACACGGCTAATCGATTAGTTTGACACCCTGCACGGGTTGTGCACTTTCACCTTAAGACCCATTGTACCCATATAGAATGAGACAAGACCTTTCAGAAGGAGCATTCAACCATCCGGATCTGACCGTGCCCAAATACCACCCTCTATCAGTACCCATGGATGAACCCTCACAACATACTCAATCAAGACAGAGCCCATATTTTCATAAGGCTGCACTAGAAGCTCACTAAGGCAAGGAATACATGGTAGTCTCTTTCTTCCTGGGTGGCCATCCACAAGTTTACCCCCAGGTGACAACAACCACATAAATCCTGGGTTGATGGCCAGGTGTGTGGCCCTGGGAAGCCACTCAACATAAACAAAGCAATGCCATTTCCACCCAGGTGTTTCATTGGGTTGAGTTTAATTTTCATACCAATTCAAAACAAGGCATGGCATTATTTTCCATAGCATGTTTGCAATCCTAGTGAGTGGGGTTTAAGGGATAGCTACACACTATTAGGAGCTAAGCATTTCGTAAACCACTTTGAAAATTTCATATCATGCATAGTATTTGAAACCACTAATGCATATAATAAAAGATAGGTGGAAGCATGTGTGTCACTTGCCTTTTTGAAGTTCAAGCTCTTTCACTTCTCTCAACAATCACGCTCTCTCTGTACAATCTATAACAATAGAAGTAACACAACATGAACACACTGTTCCAAGACAAACAAGAACAAGCAATGCAAACAATTGGTAAGGGTTGATTTATCATTTTAAGTTTCTTATAATTCTGTGATGAGAGAAATATGGCATGAATCTTGACTTACAAGGCATGGATTTTAGAGTTTGAATGGCAAGGTCAAATGATTAGGAAGAAATGGAATATCCAAGATATAATTGGAGGATCTCTATGCTTTACAGGGGCATTGGTAGGATTTAGAAATGGCTCATGTGAATAGATTCACATAAGTATAGAAATAGTGCAACTAGAACACTACTGAATAAAGTGTGACAACACTTACTCAACTAGTGTAAGTTACACATAGGCTTGAGTAGGAGTTTGTGATATATTGATTTACTTAATTAACTCATTTGTAAATTGAATAGTTCAACATAGGCCACTTAGATTAAGTTGGCTTGGGGTTGAATATGACTGGATGTTATTTAGAATGATGGTGGCTTCTTGGCCACAAGATTTGCTTGGACAAAAGGATTAACTTGAATTAGGGTTGACTCCCAAGATTTGGCCATGTCAATATTTAAATCCTTCTTTGAAGAATTCAAACTAGTTTGGTTATGATTCAAGGATGATAATGTATTTGAATGGTTTAAGATATGTGTGGCATGGGGTAGAGTGTATCACCACAACTAGCAAAGGAGAACTTAATTGAGATATATCACTATTTACTCAAATTACTCAAGTGTAATTTGAATATTATGAACTAGGCCCACAAGAATAAGATGGCATGGTATTGGGTCATGATCAAGATTCAACAAGATAGGGTTAGATGGGTATGATCATATTATTCACTTTTATAGAAGGAAATCATATTGACAAGAATTATAGAATTAATCTTATGATGAAAGTACTCAAATCCTCATATTTGAATTTGAATATTTACAAATGATTTCAAATAATTTGGATAGTGATGCTACTGGATAGGATACTGTAAAGCAAAGTTACTGCAATTGGATTCACTTTAAAACCAGTTTTAGAATTCAAGTTATGGTCAAAGTGGTGATTTGAATGAATTTGAATGCACCAAGTTTGTGCACATATCAACTTTGGTGTTTCTTGATTCTAAAGTGTTCTACATGCTAAGAGGATTCTATAGATTACAAATTTGTAATTTTTGGACATCCAGAACAAAAGATATGAATTAATTGGTGTTAATGTGCAAATTAAACCATTTGAAATACATTTCAAAAATTTGTACAGTAACTGACAAGGGTATAGATAATAGAGCCCGTCAGTTGAGTACCCCTGAGGCCCGCTAAGCTAGGCCCAATTGTAATATTAGTCGAAATACGAGTTCATGTCGTATGTTGATATTGTAATCTGTATCGGATCCCACCCGATCCTTGAGACCTAGTGACGAGGGTTAACTCGACAAATGTCCTAGATAGGGCATCGGATGAACTCGAAGGTAAAGTTAGTCGAAATAGGTGTGTGTCGAAAGGTAAACTTGTGTGTTCAACCTGGCTTGCTTTCAATCTGGCCTACACCGTCCCCTCCTGGCCCCTATATATAGATGGCCAGGTCTCGAGGATCGGGTAGGGTCCGATACAGATTACAATATCGATATACGGTAAAGACTCGTATTCGACTATTATTACAATTGGGCCTAGCTATACGGGCCTTAGGGGTACTCAACTAACGGGTTCTATTAGCTATACCCTTGTCAGTAGCCCCTGAGATTCTGCCAGAATTGTAGATTCGGGTTGAATCTCTAATCTTCAAATCTTTGACTTGATCAATTCTTCGACTTTATCTTCAAATCTTCGACTTGGTCTTTCGACTTATATTTATGATAATTTGTTCGCAAGGGGTCTTGATGAACAAGCCTGACAACTCTGACGGATCAAGAGGTCAGTTAACTGCCAGAACAGATACTTGTCACCTACTTCAAATTCAATCCCCTTGGACTTGAATTTGGGATACCAGTCAAACCCACTCTTTTGCCGCATTTAGGACTTACAAAGAATGAATCCCAGTGGTTCTCAGGGTACCCAGTGCGTCCACCAGGATTTTCTTCGCGTTGTAGACACGGATACATACCAGCAAAGCGCATCCATGTGCGTATACCAGGCCACACAGGACGGATCTCGGGGTCTTACCTTCGTGACAAGTCACGGCATTCGAGTTGTGTTGCGATAACGCAACTCGAGAATCTCATGTCGCAGTCAAATTTTGACTGAAAATATTCGGGTTTCTTCAACCATAAAACCCGCTCCCGATGGGAGTAACACTCCTGCACTTCTCCAATTATAATGCTTTGCCAAGAAATATCGTCGGGTGCGCGCTCAGCGCTCCCGATGGGAGTAGCCCCCGAGGCTATAGTCGAAAAAGGCTTTTTTCGAGTATAGGCTAAAAAATGTAGTGTAATCCATCATATTTCAACTCGAGATATTTTAACTTCCAGATACGTCATCTTCGAGATACTTCAATTTTGAGATACCTTAAGAACATCTTGTCGTCGAATACCAATCCACCACTTCAGAGAGAAGTTTGTATTTACCATTCTTGAAAATAGTAGCCCCCATGGCTATAATCGAAACTCCTTCGTATACAGTCTTGTGCACCTATTTTGCATTTGTCGGCGCCATCTTTTCCTCTTTCTTATATTATCTTCTTTATGATATCAATGAATACGTCATTCTGTACCATTGCGAACCGTTGCATGGGCAATACTGTAAATTTCTCATTTTTTGACCGTTAGTGGGCTTACCGTTTCCTATCTTTGCGCCACGTCTCAGCCCACGTTCCTTCTCCCAGAAGATGTATAAAGGGGATCGTGGGGAGTCTTACTGTTTACCAGCTCTTTCTCTCCGCCGCCTCCATTGCTGATCTCCTCTGTCTCCTCCTCTCGTGCATAGCCCCTGAGCGCACTTCGTACTGGATGCGCGTGAAACACCTGGCCACCAAGAACACCATGGCCAAGACTTCTGCCACCAACTGGGTGCGCTCCGCCATCACAAAGAAGGAGGTGGAGAAGGCCAGGGCGGACGGCCTCATCGCCGCCCAAGATTCCATCAAATTTCCTAGTACTGAGCGGATCCCGAAGCCCCCGAGCGGTTATCGGGTAATGTTTCTTGCTTTCCTCCTCCGCGGTTTCTCTCTTCCTGCTCACGAGTTTCTCCGTGGGCTTCTATTTGTCTACGGTGTGCAGCTCCATCAGCTCACACCGAATTCCCTTCTGCACATTGCCTGTTTCGTGACCCTCTGTGAGTCATTCTTGGGCATTGAGCCCCACTTCCTTCTTTGGAGGTCAATCTTTCGGCTCCGCCCCAACGTTGCTTTGGCTAGGAAACCCGAACTGGGTGGAGCCGTCGTTTCTGTGCGCCCTGAGGCGCAATACCTTGAATTTTCCATGTCCGCATCTGTCCAAGGGTGGAGGACAAAGTGGTTCTATATCAAGGACCACAAATCCTCTCCTGAAGATGAATACGACCTTCCTCCCTTTGACGCTTCCTAGGAGGTAAAGAAATTGGCATCGTGGGATACGCTCCCCTCAGATGCAGAAGTAGAAGAAATTCTTCCTCTTCTTTCCCGCATCAAGGCTTTGAAAGGAGGTCAAGGAGGTGCTCTGTCGGGTATGCAACTCATGGCATTTTTTATTCAACGTCGAGTTCAACCCCTACAACACCGCCTTACCAAACTTTGGAATTACTCCAGCTTGGAAGATCCTACCCGCATATCCGAAGATCTGATATCGAAAGAAGACGTCGACAAGTGAGTCAGGAATCTCACCAAGCTCACCAAGGAACATGCAGTTGCGGATTTAACCGCTGATTTTTTCGACTCCGTGCACCCTCTGCCTGAGGTATGTATCTTCACGTTCACTTGTTGTCAAACTTTGCTTTGGTTCGATTTGCGTTATTCTGTGCCTTTGCATTCTGCTGACTTATTTATATGCAGGGTCACCAATTGCTTGTTTCTCGTCCTCCTCTTCCAGAGGCAGGGCCCCTACCGGCTGATCTAGCCTCTCCTGCATCTGAAGCCCCCGAGGCTGACGAAAGTCAGGACGGAGATGATGTCGAAGAATCAGAAGAGGAAACTAGCTTGTCGACATCGCCTCCTCCTGCACTTGCTGAAGATGTTGGTGTCGACAAGAAAAGGAAGCGTGTCGACGAAATCGCTTCATCAAGTTCTGCAGCGGCTGGTAAAGCCCCCGTTCTTGCAGAAGATATGGAGTACTTCGACATGCTAGCATCGTAAGTATTGTATACGAGTTCTTCAATTGCATTGTTCTTGCCTTGTTTCCATAATTTATATTCTTCATGCAGTGATGATGAAGAGCCACCAACATATGCGACAGCTGCTCCCCCAACTTCTCCTGTGGCCACTGATGAGCCTCTTGAGCCAGATGTTGTGCCGAGGGCTACCAGGTCTTCTGTGAAGAAGGTTCCTCAAGCCCGATATCCCAAACGCTCAATGAAGGCCAAAGAACCCGAAGTTTCTCTAGAAGCCCATGAATCCTCGGCTTCGCCCCATGATGTGAGTAATTTCTCCTAACTTATCTGCCTTGCATATACTCGCACGTCTTTCCCACTCTTTTTCGTTTTCTTCTTAGGCTTTATTGAAGAGATTTGTCACCTTGGGTACTGAATGCGCTGAGTACCTAAAGGTTGCGAAAGCTTCCGAAGGTATGTTCGACATCCATTCATGGTTTTTCCTCCTTGCATATCTTGTGCTATTTTTCTGACTTCCTTTATTCTTCCATTGTAGCTGCTCTAGCAACAGCCAATGCCCGGATTGCGTCGCTGGAAGCGGAGCTCCGTGCTTCTCAGAAAGCTTACGATTCTGCGGCCACTGCCAAAGCAAATGCTGAGAAGTCGCAGAAATCTGCGCTTGGTAAAGCGAAGAAAGTTGAAAAAGCTTTAGCTGATGCCAACAAGGATCATGCCCAGCGAGAGCAAGCCGTGGCGGAGCGTCTCCACACAATGTCCACTGCTGCTGAAAGTAAGTGTTTCGCCTTGTCTCCTATTTTCGACTTCTGTTGCACTGTTGCTTGTGCTGACATCCTCCTCCTTCTTTTCTTTTATACCTTCTTTGTGTCGTGCAGGTTTTACTGGGGTATCTCCATCGGCCCTGCAACCGGACGGTGACCCCCTGATGACTGCGGTTAACTTACTCGAGGAAAACTGGATATCTATCCAGGAAACTTTCGAGTTAGTTAGCCGCGTTCTTTCACGACTCTTTGTCGGGTTGTGGCCGAAGAAAAGGTCAGCGGTCCTGAAGGACAACTTGAGTGATCTTGCCAAGTCCTTCGATACAACTGAAGACCCCACTCTTCAGCTGAAAGGACTTTCAATTAAGCGTGGCGCCGAGGGTGCTATTGCACTTTCTCTTGCGCACGGTACGAGTTTCGACTGGGAGAGGGTTAGCTCCCCTCATGGCCACACCCGTGATGAGATGAAGGCTTTTTTCGAGAAGGCGAAGAAGTTGGCACCTGCGTTGTTGACAACTATTTCCCCTTCGGCAGCTTCTGCGCTGCCTGCTGCACCATCTCCAGCAACGGAAGATCCAGTGCCACCTTCGACTTCCGGCGAGGAAGTTGCCATGCCCTCTTCTGCCACGGAACACAATGCTGAGGTGGTGTAGACTCGGCTTTCTTTGTAGCTTTTAGTTTTCTCCTTTTGGATGCAAAAAACTTTAGTTGGGTGCAACCCGAGAACCTTAGTCATAGGGTTTTGCACTTATGTAAATATATTTCTGGCGTACGAAGTATTATGCTGTCTCTCTGAAATGTTTCTTCTCCCCTTTTTTCGCTTTCAGTTGACGCATATCGATGACCATTTGACTTGCGGTCCTGCTCATTTCTCTGCCAATACGTTGAGTTCGAGGATTCCGTCGCCTCCTAGTCGATGCGATCAGTGCGCAGAATATTCTTCAAGGATTTCTGACCTTGAGGTTCGCTTGACTTCAGCCAAATGCCAAGCTCAGATGGCGTTTGATAAGGCTAGCAAAACTTCTGCCCTGACGAAGCAGGTATCGATTCTTAGTGATGAAGTGTCCAGCTTGACGGCAAAGATTTTGCATCACGAAGAATGCAATTCTTTCATTCTTGGTATCGTCGAATCCGCCTGTGAAATGTTGCGATGTGAGCTTCCTCTCGACTTATTTTCTTCTCTTTTTGCTCTACTGTTACTTTTGTGATATCCTTTGCCCTTATAGGCACTTGCTTGGATTTCGCTGCTGAAGATCGTCGGGTTATCGAGCGAAGTGCGGCTCTGGAAAAGATGTCCGCAGGTGTTGAAAATTTATGGTCTGATCCTCGACGCCTAAGCGCTATTGTATTGCTTCAGGACCGTGCCCAGCATATTGGCGAGGCAGTGGATGGCTGTAGGAGAGCTCTCGTAACTATGCACTCAGTGATGCTTCCTCGCAATCCTCTGCCTGCTACTTTTCCATTGCTTCTTGATGTTTTTAGATCCAGCCAGCGAGTCCATCGGTTGATAGAACTGAACCTAGTAGCAGGTGCCAACTTTGCTCTTGGGTGGATACGCAAGTGGCAGCCAAGACTCAATTATAGTTCTATGTCACTGAGCTATCCTCCTGGTGGGGCAAGCCTTCGAGTACACTTAGAGAGTACCTTGCAGCCTGCCCGACGAATTATAGCCAGGTTGTTGCAAGAAGACTCCGCGTTTTTCCGCGAGTTTCACTACTTAGACCCTTTAGGTGTAGATGATTCTGACAACTCGATGTTGTAATATATTTTTGTATGTGTGTAACACGAGAGTATTTTATTTCGCGACTTCATGACGAAAATTTGTTCTCAGAGCGTTATTGTATGACTCGTGCGTTTGCCGCATTTTCTCATTGAAAGACTCGTAAACTCGAATATGAGGAACGTTTTGTCTTCATTATAGTTGCAATGTAAGATACATGAGGTGACCCAAAAGATCCGGCCTATGGCCCGTGTTCTGGATCTAGAGGGCATTGCCCCTGGTATAACTCGTGGCTTTTACAGCCTTATTCTTCTACTCTATTGTGCTTTTGATGCTTATGCTGTCGTAGCTTTCTCCTCTTCTCCTGTGTTTTTGTCCTCTCCTGATGTTCCTACTCGCGGTTTCTTCATCTCTGGCTCCGCAGCGTGTCCTTCGAGTGGTTTGACGCCTTCTGTAGTCGTGCTTTTCGCCTTCTCTGCGTAGTTGGCTATCATGCCGAAGTTTTGCGCCATTTTGTGGAACTCCCTATCGCAGAGGTCTGAAACTTCTAAACTTTCTTTCACTGTAATTATCCCTCTTGGTCCTGGCATTTTAAGTACCAAATATGTATAGTGAGGCACTGCCATAAATCGCGAAAACGCGGGTCGTCCGAGGATCGCGTGATATTGAGATGGCCAGTCCATGACTTCGAAGTCTAGCTTTTCTCTTCTATAGTTTTGTCGGTTGCCGAAGCAAACATTGAGTGCTATTCGACCCAGCGGGTAACTGGCACTTCCTGGTACGATTCCATGGAAGGAACAATCTGTTGGCTTCAGGAACTCTAGTGATATATGCATTGCTCAGAGTGTTTTCGCGTATATCAGGTTAATTCCACTCCCTGCATCCATGAATATTCTGTCGACATCATACGCGCCGATTTGAGCTTTGAGTACCAAAGGCGCGTTTCCCGGCCGAGGTACTGTTATAGGGTGATCTTCTCTGTTGAACTCTATTGGTTGTTCTGACCAGTGCAGATACTCCATTGTAGCTGGAGGTGATATGACTGCTAGGTTGACTTGTCGAGTTATGCTTTTCTCTTCTTTGTTCGACTTGGGTACAGGTTGTATCATTGTTGTGATGTGTCCTTTTGATGGAACATACCCTTCGTCGTTGTCATGTCCCTGGTTTTGCTGGTCTTGTCCTTGAGGAGCTCCATTGTTTCCTTGCTGCTTTGCCGGAGGGTTGTTGCTTCCTTCGAATCCTTGTCGCCTTGCTTCGATTTGCTTATTTACTGCCGCCTCTTGAAGTTTTAAGAATGTTGTGCAATCTTTCATTGCATGCCTTGATACTCGCTTCCCATCGATGAACGCTGAGTGTATATGACAAGGTTCGTTGAGCATGTCTTCTGGCGAGGGGTTGTATTCTCTGGATTCTCTTACGGGGAATTTTTTATAGTCCTCTTTTCCATAACTTCGATATCCTGAACTTCTTCGATCACTTCCTTGATAGCTGTTGTCTTTGTATCCTGCGGCGACTTGGCTATGAGGGCCATAGTTGTCGAAATTTCTGGACCGTCTCCTTTGACTTCCATATCTATTTCTTCTATCGTCTTCTGGAGATCGCGTCCTTTTGTTGTTGCACGCATCTTCTCCATCTGCGAATCTGTTTGCTGTGTCCATGAGGTCTGACACTGTTTTCGGTTTGATTCTACCCATCTCCTCGACTAGGTCTCTTCGTCTTAATCCAATGATGAACGCATCTATTGCTCTTTCGTCTGAAACTTCGACTGCTGAATTTTTGATAAGGCTCCATCTTTGGATGTATGCCCGTAGTGTTTCATCGCGTTGTTGCACACATGCTTTGACTTCTTCTATTGATGCTGGTCGTTTGTATGTTGACCTAAAGTTGCTTGTAAATTGCTTTGTGAGGTATTCCCAGCTTCCAATAGATTCTTTCTCTAGTTTGCTCAACCATGACCTTGCTGCGCCGGTGAGGTGTAGTTGCAAACTTTGCATTGCTGTTTCTTTGGTTCCTCCTAATATTTGGACTGCTTGCAAGTAATCTGCGAGCCATGATTGTGGTTCCTGTGATCCATCGTATTTTTGCTGATCATGAGGTAGCTTGAATCCCTTGGGAACTGGAGTGATGCGAACCCTGCGGGTAAAGCATGATGCCCCCATCTCTTTTTCGTCGTCTTTATAGTCGCGTTTTTCATTTGGGGATCGCGATCTTTGAGTTCCACCGTGCTGTTTTGGTGATGGCGATCGAGATCGGTGCTTGCTGCTTCTGCGCCGAGGACTATTGTGATGGCGAGGTGACCTTGCTTTGTGCACTTCCTTGTGGTGATATGCTTCTTCTCCTTTTGCTGATAGCTTGTGGCCCACCATGTTGAGTCCATTCAGTGCTGCTCTATGCATATGTTCTCTAGGATCTCCTGGACTTGGTCGAGTTGTAAGTAGATATGCTTGTGCTGCCACTAGTGCTGCTTCAGGAGTTTTCGGTAGGATGTTTCCCTGCTCGTCGACCGATAGGAAGGACGAGTCGAGGTTTTTAGAAATACTTTGCCTGTCGGAGTACTCGAGGTTATCGTACCTTGAACCATGTCGACGATTTTTCCTTGCGTTGCTGTATGATGCGTCGCTTCATGCTTTTCGAGCAGCTTCGCTAGCTGCAATGGCTCAATCTTTTCTTCTTTGTATCTATGTTTTCTCCTTTGCTAATTGCTTGGCCTGCTGCCTTAGGGCGTAGTGATACCCCAAAAGCATGTCTTTGCTAGAATTTGATGGTATTGGCGTGCCGTGTTCTACGGCTTCTCTTATTATCCTCCATTCGTTGACTGATAGTCGAATTTTCTCCCTGGTTGCGAGGGATTTTGGTGTTTGCCCTTCTGCTAGGTGATTTGCTCCTCTGTCGATATTTGCTGGGTTTAGTACTGGATTGTCGTTTTCATCGAATTCTTCTGAGTTATTTCCTATAATGGCGAGCACCTGGCATTGTTTGCCGATGTTACCCTTGAAGCTTGAGAAGATCGAGTTACTATCCTCAGAAAGCTCTAATCCTGTCTTCCATGTATCTGTTGATTTGTTCGCAATATCGTCGAGGCAGATCGTGAGATCTTCGAGTTGGACTCCTACGTCAAAATTTCCCTTTTCTTCGTTGTCCTCTGCGATCTTTCCTTTTTGCACTTCCTCTGGGCTGACCGGCGAGTTTACCTCGCTGGAAGAGTCTTCAGAATATTCCATCACTGCTGTTGTTTTGGGCTCACTTGCCGACGGATCTTGTTTCGTCGGATCTGAAAGGCGAGATGAACCCGACGGTTCGATGAGGATGTTTAAGCTTCTGATTGTCAACTCCATCTCTTGATTTTCGTCGATTTCTGTACTGCTGTTGGCTAAAAGCGAAAAAGCCGTCGAATTCATGATTCCAACGCCCAAGATCCCCACGGTCAGCGCCAATTGACGAGGGTTAACTCGACAAATGTCCTAGATGAAGGACTTAGGATCGGGGAGATAGGGCATCGGATGAACTCGAAGGTAAAGTTAGTCGAAATAGGTGTGTGTCGAAAGGTAAACTTGTGTGTTCAACCTGGCTTGCTTTCAATCTGGCCTACACCGTCCCCTCCTGGCCCCTATATATAGATGGCCAGGTCTCGAGGATCGGGTAGGGTCCGATACAGATTACAATATCGATATACGGTAAAGACTCGTATTCGACTATTATTACAATTGGGCCTAGCTATACGGGCCTTAGGGGTACTCAACTAACGGGTTCTATTAGCTATACCCTTGTCACCTGGCCACCTATATAAAGGGGCCAGGAGGGGACGGTGTGGGACAGATTGAAAGCAAGCCAGGTTCTATACCCATGTTTACTTTCATAGCCACCTTGTTTGACTGAGTTTTACCTTCGAGTTCATCCGATGCCCTGTCTCCCCGATCCTAAGTCCTTCATCTAGGACATTTATCGAGTTAACCCCTCGTCAATTGGCGCCGACCGTGGGGACTCTGGGCGTTGGAATCATGAATTCGACGGCTTTTTTGCTTTTAGCCAATAGCAATCCAAAAGTCGACGAAAATCAAGAGATTTAATTAACATTCGGAAGTCTAAGCTTCCACATCGGACCTTCGGGTTCAACTCGCCTTTCGGATCCGACGAAATCAGTTCTGTCGGTGGGCAAAGTAGAGAGGATGATAGCATCTGGATCATCTGTAGGCTCTTCTAGCGAGGCAAACTCGCCAGTCAGCTTAGCAGCAACAGAAAATTTGCAGGGAAAATTAGAGGAACCCAACGAAATTGAGCAAGAGACCATTATGGAAGAAGCAGTAAACAAATCAAAGGATATCGCCAGCAGAAGCAGCAGCGTCTCCAGGAGCATACACCAATTATACGTTATCATCACCGAAGCAGCAGAAGAAGAAAACTATCACACTAGCAACAAGGAGGTCGACATGCAAGTCGACAAAATAAGGAGCAATGGCAAGAAAGAGAAGGAGAAAGTGCATGTTTCGGCTGGAGAGTGGAGAATGATCATGATGGCTGTCAACCACGGGACTGATGTACCCGCAGATTCAAGAAGAGAAGTTTTAATGGGGTACCAATACGCGCTACATCAGCATAGGAAAAAGTTAAGGGAGGAAAGAGACATGTTCATGAGAAACCGAGGTGACGATAGTTTATCAAGCGGAGAATACTGGGATGAGTACATCGATGCATCAGAAAGCAGCATGGAGCGGCACAAAGACCCGAAGCACAATAGAAGGAAAACAACACGTGTAGTAGAAGAAAGCTATACGAGAAGCCCAAGCATGAACCAACCAGAAGAGGAGGAAGAAATCATGCAAGAAACACCAGAAGCAGCATTGATAGCAGCACAGGCATACCTACTAACCACGCAACCAAAACCTGGAGATCCGCGGGAGCACATGCATCAAGCCGCAATACGAAGCCTTGGGTTAGTAGAAAACAAGTTGATGGGAAAACTTCCAGAAGAAAAGGCGACACATCGGAAGGGAAGGCGAAAAGAAGAGTCCAGACACATGCCATCGCGAAACAACTACAGTGATTCATCAGAAGATGAGAGGCGACAAAAAAGGAAGGAGGACGCAAGAAACATAATAGCACAAGCACGAGTAAACAACTCACGTTATGCATGGAGAGAGGAAAATTATGAAGACGATGAAAAAGAAATGGGCGCGCTATGCTTTACCCGCAGGGTTCACAAAACACGGGTACCCAAAGGTTTCAAGTTGCCGCACGACCAAGAGAAGTATGATGGGTCGCAAGAGCCAACTCTATGGCTGTAAGATTACCTGCAAGCAGTACAGATACTGGGGGGAACAAGAGCAACAGCAATGCAAAGTTTGCAGCTACACCTCACCGGCGCAGCACGGTCCTGGTTAAACACCCTACCCAATGATTCCATTGGAAGTTGGGGAGAATTAGAGAATCAATTCGCGAGAAATTTTTGCTCCACGTATAAGCGCCCAACATCGCTAGAAGAAGTCACATCGTGTGTACAGCAGAAAGGCGAAACACTACGCTCTGATATACAACGCTGGAGAGTAATCAAAAACTCAGCAGAAGACGTCTCCGATGAAAGAGCGATAGATGCTTTTTCGAGCGGCCTTCGTCGTGCAGACCTAGTAGAAGAGATAGGAAGAACAAGGCCAAGAACAGTATCTGAGCTAATGGAAACAGCCAACAGATTTGCCAATGGGGAAGACGCGCACAATAACAAAATGGGGCGTTCACTGGAAGTCGACAAAACAAGCAGGCAAAGGCGAAGATACCCGAATGACGACAACCACGGGAGGAGAAATCAGATAGCCGCAGGATATGACAGAAGGAATGAAGAAGGCTATGAAAACATCGAATTTCCTACGAGAGACAGCAGGGGAAAGGAGAAGCCAAGGTACTCGGGTCCTTCGGCAGAAGATATGCTATATGGCCCTTGTCGCATTCATTACGCTTACCTAGACGGGAAAAGAGTTTCCAACCACCAGATGAAGGATTGCAGAACCTTCCTAAGGTTGCAAAACACCATGGATTCAAGCCAAGGAGCACGATAGGGAGGAAAAAGCATAAGTCAAGGATATCAAATGCAACGACTCACAAAACAGCTGGAGTCAAAATTATATATATCAGCAATGATCCAACCAGTACCAAAGTCAAAGAAAGAAAGGAAGAGCATATCAAGACAGGTCAACCTGGCAATAACATCACCACCAGCTACTACAGAGTATCTAAAATGGTCCGATCAACCAGTTAGGTTCAGCAGAGCAGACCACCCGAGGAAAGTTCCCAGACCAGGTCACTCACCAATGGTGCTCAAAGCGCAAATAGGAGGTTATGATGTCGGAAGAGTATTCTGGATGCAAGAAGTGGTATAAACCTAATATATGCCAGAACGTTGAAAGTAATGTGCATATCATTGGAAAATCTAAAGCCAATAGATTGTTCTTTCCATGGAATAGTACCAGGAGCCGCAAATTATCCTTTGGGCAAAATAAAACTCGACGTCTATTTCGGCGACAGCAACAATTATCGCAGAGAAAAGCTGGAGTTTGAAGTCATGGACTGGCCCTCACAATACCATGCAATCCTGGGGTGCCTAGCATTTGCAAAATTCATGGCAGTACCTCACTATGCATATCTAACACTCAAGATCCCAGGACCTAAAGGAACAATCACGGTACAAGGAAGCTTTGAAGTATCCAACACTTGTGACAAAGAATTTAATAGGTTGGTGCAAACCTTCGGCATGACGGCAGAATACGCAAGGCTAAAAGGCGAAACTGACCACAACGTGCTACCCGACGTCGGGCAATCCCTGCCAGATCAGGCGTTCGATGCAACTCAAGACTCGAAGAAAATACAGGTCCACCCGACGGACCCGAACAAGACCACCTCCATAGCGGTAAACTTGGATCCCGCATAGGAAAGCGCACTCGTCGAGTTCCTCTATGAGCGCTGGGAAATATTTGCCTGGTGTCCTTCAGATATGCCAGGCGTTCCCAGGGAACTCGTCGAGCACGCACTAAATGTGGATCCTAAGGCAAAGCCAGTCAAGCAACCACTACGACGATTTGATGAACCCAAGAGGAAAGCCATAGCGTCAGAGCTACATAGACTGGAAAATGCAGGGTTCATCCGAGAAATCAAAACGTTGACTTGGGTATCTAATCGAGTTATAGTCCCTAAGAAAAATACAGACGTACAAAGAGTATGTGTCGACTACACATCCCTCAACAAGCACTGTCCAAAGGATCCCTTCCCTTTACCACGCATTGATCAAATAATCGTCTCAACAGCGGGGTGCGCAAGGCTTTCCTTCCTAGATGCATACTCTGGTTACAATCAGATCAAATTAAAAAAGGAAGACGAGGAAAAGACAGCCTTCATCACACCATACGGCGTGTTATGTTATCAGGTCATGCCTTTTGGCCTGAAAAACGTAGGAGCAACCTATCAGCGGATGATGCAAAATTGCCTCGGAAGTCAAATAGGATGCAATATCCAAGTTTACATCGACAACGTGGTCATCACCACGAGGAAGGAAGAGTCTCTGATCAGCAACCAGGCAGAAAGTTTTGATAACCTGAACAGGTACAAGCTCAAGCTCAACCCGACCAAATGCTCTTTCGGCGTATCAGCAGGGCAACTCTTGGGGTTTCTGGTATCAGCAAGAGGAATAGAGGCAAACCCAAAAAAGATCCAAGTATTATTAACAATGGGAAAACCAACAAAGCTACACGACGTACAGAAGCTCGCAGGGCGCGTTGCGGTGCTAAGTCGATTTGTGGCTCAACTAGGAGAGAAAGCACTACCTTTCTACGCGCTCATGAAAAAATCAGATGATAAATTCGAGTGGACGGAAGAAGTAGACGTAGCCTTCGCGCAATTGAAAAAAGTGCTCTCCACACCTCCGGTGTTGGTCGCACCAAAGGAAAAAGAACCACTACTACTATACATTGCAGCAACACATCAAGTAGTGAGTACAGTACTGGTAGTCGAAAGAAGCGAGGAAGGAAAAGCGCACGGCGTTCAGAGGCCAGTCTATTTCATCAGCGAAGTACTCTCTCCAACAAAACAAATGATATGGGCACGACGGAGGAGGTGAAGCCCAATTTCAGGACTCCACCAAGATGAGGGAAGCTCGTTGCATATTGGCATGCCAGGACGACCTACGATATGTAATAATTAGTCTAAGGTTGTGTCAGCAATTTATATTCATGCCTATGTTATTTCATAGCTAGGTCTAGTTGTGGGCCACCTAGGTTTTATTGTGTATTTTGGGTTTGGGCCTGTCCAAGCCCAATAGTTTTCTGGCCATCTATATAAGGAGGCCAGCAGTCTAGGGTTTTGGGGAGTTCAGTTGTTGAGTTGAAAACTATCGTGTGCTCCACCGTGTATCATCCCTCCGGGGAAACGGCGCTGCCGTGTTTCTAATAAAGATTGCTGCGAGGGTTCTTGCGTCATCAAGGATTATCGAGCTGTGGTTTGAGGCGTGGTGATCTTCATCACGTTGCTTACTGGATTCGTTCCTCTTCTTCAGGTGACGTTATTCGCGTTATTGGAAGATTCATATCTGGTTAGACTCGCTGTGAAAGATCGGGACAAAACTCATAGGATCGCCGGTGTGATCCTTATCATGTGGTATCAGATTACTGGGTTTATCACTACGAGTATTGTAGATTGATTGTTCTACAGATTGTTCTTTTCCCTGAAGCAGTTTTCAGATCAGAAGTGAGATTGATCTGCTGATTGTTTATCATACAAACAAGTTGTCAGATCGGAGAGATTTGGAGCAAATCGGCTGTTGAAGTTTTTCAGATCAGATTGTCTTCAGATCGGTTGATTTCGGTGAGATCGGATTTTTCTTGGCTGGAGTTTCCGTCGCTCAGTTTCATCTTCACGGCAGTGTTAGATCTTTCCAAGCTGTCACGCAGATCGTTTTCTCAAAGTCCAAGGTATCTACTTCGTCCCAGATCAGATCGATTCACAGAAGAGAACAGAACCTTGGATCGCTACTTCCAAGAGCGCCTGATCGCGGAGACCATCTGCACCTAGGCGAGGTCGCCAGTCGCCCGCGTCGTGGGATCCAGGCGCCACGGCCGAGTCCTGCCTAGATCGCGTGGGCCGGCCCATCTTCATCGTCGCTACCAGATCCGATCGTTGCACGAAGACAGATCCGATCGGGATCGCTGTGAAAAGTGAAAAAAAAAGCAGATCGAGCCAAGTACTAGATCCGATCCGCAAGACATGCAAAGCAGTCCCTGGGTTCATTTCCGATCAGATCGAGGCATCGATAAGTTGTCAAAAAAAAACAAGAGCAACCGGATCGCTACAGATCCGATCGGGATCGATCTTCACCAGCCTGTCCTGTGCGCTGCACCTGCTGTGGGCTGTGGGCTGCACCTGCTGTTTTCCACCTTGGGCCGACCCAACTGGCGCCATCGACGCGCCTCACCAGCGCCTCGCTAGCTCCGCTCTCACTCTCGCGCAGGCTCGCTCGCCCTTGCCCTTCGGTCGCTAGACCACAGACAGCGTCTGGGGTCGAGCGCGCCTCCCTGGATCGATCCCAGCCTGTCTCTGTCCCTGAGCGCCGAACACCATCAGTTCTGAATTGTTTTTCCAAGGAAACCAGTTCAATTTGACCTGGAATTGGCTCTTCTTTTCCGCAAATCTGCACTGTTTTCCACTATTTGGTTCACTCGTATTGGTTCTGCAGAGTAACAACATAGCTGCGTTTTGGTTCAGTTTGGAACAACTTTTTGTCTAATTTTTCTGCATGACGAGCAATATTCAGGTATGAGTTTCACAAGGCCTGTCCGTTTGACTGACAAAGCGGACGATATCTACAGTGACTATTTAGCGATCTTGGCTGGTTTTCGGTATGATGCAACTCAAATCACGTGGAGTTTGAACAGTGCTGCAAAGTTCACAGAGTATGAGTCTTGGGAATCTCACATGGAGCGTGGCTTTGCACAATGTCGTGCACGTGATAGCAAGTTTGGTGGTTTTACTAAATTTGTAGTTGCCCATCGGCGTGTGGGTACGCAGGTGGCTGGTTGGTGGCGTGAAGAACGGTGCGCAAAGGGCATCACACTTGAAACATCTCGTTGGGAGGTTTTTAAGCAATTTCTGCGTACTCGATTTTTGGACAAGACCGTGGAATCAGACAAGGCGGTTGTTCCAATGGTACAAGCCAAAGTTGATAGAGATGACACACCATTGAGAGGTATGAGTATACAACTTCACAAATTGTCCAATGGTGATGAGGCGATAAGGAGGAATCAGCGCTGCAACCTTTTTCAAACACAGTGCACCATCAAGGAGAAGGCATGCAAACTGATTATTGACAGCGGTAGTTACTGTAATGGCATCAGTAGGGCTGTGGTGTCATCACTGGGGTTGTCCACATGGCGTTTTTCTGAACCTAAGCATGTTGAGTGGTTGAATAGCTGCGGTGTGCTAAAGGTTACTCATAAAGTACGTGTGCCATTCACAGTTGGTGATTATGTTGATGAGGTGGAGTGCGATGTGTTGCCATTGGAGGTGTGTGGGATATTACTTGGACGTCCATGGCAGTATGATTGCAATGTTACTCATGCTGGGAGAGCAAATACATATTCTTTTATGCATGATGGCAAACAGCGGACTTTGAAACCTATGCAGGATGATCAAATAAAGTCTGATGTTGAGCTGGTGGTTCACAAGGAGATGTTGCATAAAGCTAAGCCACAACGAGGGCTAGCTAAGGTGCAGCATGAGGAGCATGATGTGAAAAGCGTCAGTGGTGATATTGTTTCAGCCAAGCCTGTAGATGACAAGCCAGTTGTTCTTGTTAGTGACAAGCCGGTTGAAGTCAAGCCTCATATTGATGAAGGGAAGGATATGTCAGCATGTGTTCCATGTGTTACACTTCCAGTTCGTGTTGACATGGGTGTTCAGACCGATGACGATTGTGCTGATCGTGTTCCGGTGCATACGGTGCCCCGGGTAGTCAGCCACAGTTTTGTTAGAACACCTCGGAGACGTTTTGTTGGAGCAGCAGTGCGTGTGCATACAGGCAAAGATGGACGTGTTCGTCAGTTGTGTGGCCCGGGCATTTCTACTTTGCAGGGTCGTGCACAGAAGGTTCATGTTCAGCAGCACAAAGCTCCATCAAGAGTTGAGAAGAAGAAGAAGGTGGAGGCGCCTAAGTACAAGTTCATTTGGCGAAGAAAAGAGGTGCAGCCACCCAGGGCTGTATCAAGTCGAGCAGGCCAAGAGGGAGGATGTGGTGAGGAAGGCAAGCAAGACTTGAAGACGGTGAATATGCATGGTGCTATTGATATTCCGCTACCCTTTCGAGCAGACCCTCACGCGTTGGGGACAACGCTTTTTGAAGGGGGGGAGGATGATATGGGCACGACGGAGGAGGTGAAGCCCAATTTCAGGACTCCACCAAGATGAGGGAAGCTCATTGCATATTGGCATGCCAGGACGACCTACGATATGTAATAATTAGTCTAAGGTTGTGTCAGCAATTTATATTCATGCCTATGTTATTTCGTAGCTAGGTCTAGTTGTGGGCCACCTAGGTTTTATTGTGTATTTTGGGTTTGGGCCTGTCCAAGCCCAATAGTTTTCTGGCCATCTATATAAGGAGGCCAGCAGTCTAGGGTTTTGGGGAGTTCAGTTGTTGAGTTGAAAACTATCGTGTGCTCCACCGTGTATCATCCCTCCGGGGAAACGGCGCTGCCGTGTTTCTAATAAAGATTGCTGCGAGGGTTCTTGCGTCATCAAGGATTATTGAGCTGTGGTTTGAGGCGTGGTGATCTTCATCACGTTGCTTACTGGATTCGTTCCTCTTCTTCAGGTGATGTTATTCGCGTTATTGGAAGATTCATATCTGGTTAGACTCGTTGTGAAAGATCGGGACAAAACTCATAGGATCGCCGGTGTGATCCTTATCAACAAAGGTACCCGCACTATCAAAAGCTTACATACAGCGTTTTCACAACAGCTCGGAAACTACGGCAATACTTTGCGGTGCACCCAATTATAGTGGTCAACGAAGCACCACTATCCAATATATTGAACAACCCTTCAGCAACAGGACATGTCTCCTTATGGGGAATTGAATTATCACCCTTGGACATCACGTACGAAAAACGAAAGGCAATCAAATCACAAATTCAGCCAGACTTCACAACAGAGTGGCTGAAATTACAAAGTGCAGGTCCTCCAGATTTATCGAGTGTTTGGACAATGTATTTCGATGGCTCAAAAAGAATCCAAGGCGCAGGAGCAGGCATAGTCCTAATATCACCACAAGGCGACAAATTGAAATATGTGTTACGGATGAGTTTTCCCCAAGCTTCTAACAATGAAGCCGAATACGAGGCATTGCTCCATGGAATGAAAATGGCAAAAGCTTGCGGAGCAACTCGACTTAAAATATTTGGAGACTCGAACCTCATCGTCCAACAAGTAATGAACAAATGCGACGCCATCAGCGACAACATAACAGCATATAGAAATTTATACTACTATCTCGAAGGAACATTCGATGGATGCGAAGTTTCACACGTTAGCAGAGCCAGCAACGAGGAGGTTGACAATTTAGCAAACATCGGGTCCCAGTGCTTACCCGTACCACAAGGAGTCTTCTGGGAGGAAATCATAGAGCGATCAATAAAAAATAGCAAAACCTCGACTACAGAAGGACAAACAACAGGCTCGGAGGCTGGAAAAACAAGTGCAGCAGAACCAGAAGAAGTCATGATGATAGAAGAAACTTGGATGCAACCATATCTGGTATACATGATAAACAAAATACTACCCGAAGACATGGCAGAAGCAAAAAGAATAATACGACGATCCAAGGCCTTCGTCATGTTACAAGGAAAGTTATATAAGAAAAGTATATCAGGCGTCTTGCAACGATGCGTCACTCCTCAAGAAGGACAAGAAATCTTAAAGGATATTCATGCAGGAGTGTGTGGACATCACGCGAGTAGCAGAGCTATCGCGGCCAAAGCCTTTCGAGTAGGATTCTATTGGTTAACAGCCATCGAAGATGCAAAAGACATAGTTTGAAAGTGTGAAGCATGCCAAAGGTTCGCATCTCGGCCACATGCGCCAGCAGCAGAGTTATAACCAATACCATTATCCTGGCCCTTTGCGTAGTGGGGTCTCGACATGGTGGGAAAATGGCACAAATCCTGGCCAGGAGGGCACGTTTATATGCTGGTAGCGGTCGACAAATTCACTAAGTGGGTAGAAGCAGCCCCAGTAACGGCCCAAGATTCTAAAGCCGCAATAAATTTCATCAAGTCTATAGTCTTTCGCTTGGGAGTACCACACAGCATAATCACAGACATTGGTACAAATTTCACATCAAAGGAGTTCAAGGACTATTGCGAAGGACTGGGAATCAAATTGAAATTTGCATCTGTAGCACATCCGAAGACAAACGGGCAAGTCAAAAAAGCCAATGGCCTAATATGCAACGGGATAAAGAAACGGCTGTTGGCACCCCTTGAGAAAGCCAAGCACGCTTGGGTAGATGAGCTACCCTCTGTACTCTGGCACCCAACGCAGCTACTCAAGAAACACCCTTTTTCTTGGTCCATGGCGCAGAAGCTGTGCTTCCAGTTGAAATAACTCATGAAGCTCCAAGAATTGTGGCATACGATGAGGCAACTTCCACAGAAGCACTTCAGGATGATGTCGATGCACTCGATGAGTCAAGAGATGTAGCGCTCGCCAGAGCTACTCAGTATCAGCAAAATTTGCGAAATTACCATAGCAGTCGAGTTCGTCCATGATCTTTCGTGGTAGGAGATCTAGTTCTATGACTCAAGCAAGATGGCCATGGCAAACTCGAGTCCCCATGGGTGGGACCTTACATCATGACAGAAGTGATACCAGGAGGAGCTTATCGACTACAAGACAAGAAAACGGGGCAAAACGAGAGTAACCCATGGAATGCAGAGCAGCTACGATGGTTCTACGCATAGGCGAAATAAGGCGACCAAGGAGTTTTTTCGAGTTATGACCCTCTAAATCCAGAACATGAGGCCATAGGTTGGGTTCATTCGGTCCAATCGACAATATGTGTAAATATTTTACTTTACACTCGGGGGCTAAGACCCTCGAGTTGTACGAAATAATATTAGGAAGTTTTGTGATTATCTGCGACATATTACAAGGTTGATTGCAACCCAATATTTCGGCAGCACCATATATGGTTCAAAGGAACCCGATAAAATATTAATGCACATACCTCGGAACCATGATTCGTTCCCATGGTCTATTCATAAACACATAATTCCAATACGATTACAGATAAGCACGACGAAGAAACAACTGGATTACATAAAGGAGAAAACTAGTGAAGCTACATTTCGGCTTTATACTCCTTCTGGCACTGGGTGCAGTCGTAGATTCTTACATCGAACTTCGATGTGCCAACATGGAAATCAAAGGTCATGAAGAACCCCCGATGGAGGTCATGATCCTCCGCAAATCGCGACCAGCCGCCCTTGAAGAATTGTTCACCGGCGCCGTCGTACCACACCTCCACTTCGTATGGGGTTCCTCCACCAGAATGTTCACGGAGAACTGCTTCACGTAGTTCTCCCCCGTCCATGAATTTAGTAAAATTCAGTGGCAAACGCTGAATTTTGCGGCACTGCGTGTTGCAGATGCAGAAGAAGGAATAGATTCTGGGCGAAGAAGAAGAAGCATAACGGGAAGGAGCACTTGAACCTGGCGCAGCAGAGGGCGCGTTGTGTTTATTCTTGTTTCCGGCCGGACGGCCGGGGCGTCGCTTCACCAGAGTAGAAGATGACGCTACCACAGTGATGAGGATATTGGCACGCCAGGACGACCTGCGATATGTGATTATTAAGTCTAAGGCTGTGTCATTAATTTGTATCTATGTTCATGTTATTCTTAGCCTGGTCACGTTGTGGGCCACTTAGGTTTTATTTTATGTTTTGGGTTTGGGCCTGTCCAAGCCCAATAGTTTTCTGGCCGTCTATATAAGGAGGCTGGATGGCTAGGGTTTAGGGAGGCAGAAAATTATGTAGAACTTCTAGTTCACGTTATCACCGTCCCTCTGGGATCAGCGTGTGTGATGGTGTCTCGGACGTTCGTCTAGTTATCTATCGATAAAGACAAGAGAGTTCTTGAATTGTCAAGAGTAATCCTGTGTGTGCGACGGTCCTTGAATCTGTCAAGGGTTGTCAAGCTGTTGGCGTGTTGATTCAGCGTGAGGTTCGTTGTTCATCATCGAGTTGCTCGCAGAATTGGCGTTCCCCAATCTTCAGGTCGCGTGTTCCGCTCATGTGATTGGGAGATCTATCAGATCAGGAGGTGCATCGTGAAAGATCGGGCAAACAATCTTCATCATCTTGGTATCAGAGCCCAGCGTTGATCACGATGCAAATTGAGGTTGGTGTCGTCAGGCTGATCATTGATCTATTGGACAACATGGTTTTTGGTGGTGGTCTTCATGAGTTCTAGAGATCGATTTGCTGTTACGGAGTTGGAGTTGGGTCATCGAAGGCCTTTTTGCTATTGTTCGAATCTTCAATCTTCAAGTTGATGCTGATCTGAAAGGCGGCGATCGAGAGTAATCGGTGGCGTTTTGATTTTTCAAGCGGGCAAGTTTGTCGAGATCGACTTTTGATCTGAGTCGGCTTTGATTGCTTTTTCCGTGGAAGGGCAGTCTCGATGTTGTTTCAGATCGGATCGATTTTTTTTCCGTGTCGTGCTCTACACGAATAAAGGCACATCAATTTGTTTGGGAATTGGATCTGGCTGAATTGGAGAGGATCACATTCAGATCGGAGTTTGTACATGAGATTTTTTTTTCCCGCAGGACATGAGATCGGAATTGTTTTCCTCGTGAAGGCGGCGTGTTGGTTTACAGATCAGAAATTTTGGATCAGTTCGGGTTTGTTCGCGTGAAGTCTGGTAAAAGGAAAGGAAATAATAGAATAAAAATATAAAAGGAAGGATTTGGTACGTGAAGGTTGGATGGTGCTACAGCCTACAAGTACCTACAATTGATGTCTCTTGATCGATATAATATTGGGATTTGTACATGACAAGTGAAGATAGAAAGAGAGGTGTCAAGGTTTGGTGCATATTGGAAGGACTCGGCTCACACGTATTCAGCTGGGTGCCGTTCAATTCTAGTTATTTGCGTGCATTTGCATGTAGCGAAGGAAGAAGGATTGTGTGCACATCAGATTGGTACTGCTTTTACATGACTATCAGTTTGGCTGTTCGTGGGAATTTCTGCGCTAAGAAAATAGAGACACCGCTAGCAGTTTAAGAGGTGGCAGATTCGGCTCATTTGGATCCTTGGTGTACAGGAATTTGTTCTGTGTGTTTTGGGTGATGTGCTTGGTTTGCGTCCAAAATTCAGTTTGCATCTACGGGTATATTCAGCTCATTTGGATCCTTGGTGTGCAGGAATTTATCCTATGTGTTTTGGGTGATGTGCTTATGTGCTTTGAGACTACATTCTGATGATCATTTGTGTCTCAATTCGGTTTGTTGGTTGATGGTGCCGAAGTTAAGAGGTGCCAAGAGCAAGTCAAGTTAGCCGAGAGGGAGGATGTGGTGTGGCAGGCTGGCAAGGCTTGAAGATGAACATTGGCGATATTGCATAATTGATGCCACGTTTTACGAGAAGACCCTCCGGCGTTGAGGACAATGCCTTTCTAAGAAGGGGAGGATGATGAGGATATTGGCATGCCAGGATGACCTATGATATGTGATAATTAAGTCTAAGGCTGTGTCATTAATTTGTATCTATGTTCATGTTATTTCTTAGCCTGGTCACGTTGTGGGCCACTTAGGTTTTATTTTATGTTTTGGGTTTGGGCCTGTCCAAGGCCAATAGTTTTCTGGCCATCTATATAAAGAGGCTGGACGGCTAGGGTTTAGGGAGGCTAAAAATTATGTAGAACTTTTAGTTCACGTTATCACCGTCCCTCTGGGATCGGCGTGTGTGACGGCATCTCGGACGTTCGTCTAGTTATCTATCAATAAAGACAAGAGAGTTCTTGAATTGTCAAGAGTAATCCTGTGTGCGCGAAGGTCCTTGAATCTGTCAAGGGTTGTCAAGCTGTTGGCGTGTTGATTCAGCGTGAGGTTCGTCGTTCATCGTCGAGTTGCTCGCAGAATTGGCGTTCCCCAATCTTCAGGTCGCTTGTTCCACTCACGTGATTGGGAGATCTATCAGATCAGGAGGTGCATCGTGAAAGATCGGGCAAACAATCTTCATCATGTAGCTACGAAGATAATCTTGTTTTTACTACCGCGAGGACGGCCGCGGCCCCGCTTCTCCACCGGGGCACCGAGGTTCAAGCGAGATCCATCTGCATCAGCCATGGAGACAAGTGACAGGGACGAAAAACCCTAGATGGATTAAGGAAGAAGAAGACGATGCGGCGGAGGAAAGCACTAGTGAAAGGATTAGGGTTTTACCCTGGTCATGAGTGCTTTATTTATAATCACGTACTAATGGGCCTTGGAGCGGCAAGGCCCAAAGTATACTTTTGGGTTTTTATAGTGCAAAATAGTATAGAAGAATTAAACGTATAAAGAGAGAAAAAACACAGCAAGCAGAGAATAAGGAATATTTGTCCAAGAAGCACAAGTTTACCTCGTCTTCGACTCAGGGGCTTGCGATATTAGAAGAGGAGGAATACATTGCAAAAATGAAAGAAGTTGACAACTGACGCAAGAAGTATAAAGAATATGTTTATCCATTTTCTTGAGCCTATACCTAAAAATTTCGACTATAGCCTCGGGGGCTACTCCCATCGGGAGCGCTGGGCGCGCACCCGATGACATTTATCCATGAATACTGAAGAAAAGAAAGTGAAGGGAAATTCAGAAAGCTTCATTACTCCCATCAGGAGGGAATTTTTTATCAATTTAAATTAAAAGTAACCCGAATATTTTATACTCTGAAACAGTCAAACAAGGCTGCGACATACAATCCTCGAGTTGCATCCTCGCGACAAAACTCGAATGCCGTGATTGAAATATATCACGAAGGTAAGACCCGAGGATCCGTCCTGTGTGGCCCGGTATACGCACATGGATGCGCTCTGCTGGTATATATTCGTGTCTACGACGCGAAGAAAAATCCAGGTGGACGCACTGGGTACCCTAAGAACCACTGGGATTCATTCTTTGTAAGTCCTAAATGCGGCAAAAGAATGGATTTGACTGGTTTTCCGAATTCAAGTCCAAGGGGATTGAATTTGAAGTAGGTTACAAGCATCTGTTCCGGCAGTTAACTAACCTCTTGATCCGTTAGAGTTGTCAGGCTTATTCATCAAACCCCTTGCGAGATATCATAATGAAAATAAGTCGGAAGACCGATTTTTCCTTGTGTTGCTGTATGATGCGTCGCTTCGTGCTTTTCGAGCAGCTTCGCTAGCTGCAATGGCTGAATCTTTTCTTCTTTGTATCTCTGTTTTCTCCTTTGCTAATTGCTTGGCCTGCTGCCTTAGGGCGTAGTGATACCCCAAAAGCATGTCTTTGGTAGAATTTGATGGTATTGGCGTGCCGTGTTCTACGGCTTCTCTTATTATCCTCCATTCGTCGACTGATAGTCGAATTTTCTCCCTGGTTGCGAGGGATTCTGGTGTTTGCCCTTCTGCTAGGTGATTTGCTCCTCTGTCGATATTTGCTGGGTTTAGTACTGGATTGTCATTTTCATCGAATTCTTCTGAGTTATCTCCTATAATGGCGAGCACCTGGCATTGTTTGCCGATGTTACCCTTGAAGCTTGAGAAGATCGAGTTACTATCCTCAGAAAGCTCTAATCCTGTCTTCCATGTATCTGTTGATTTGTTCGCAATATCGTCGAGGCAGATCGTGAGATCTTCGAGTTGGACTCCTACGTCAAAATTTCCCTTTTCTTTGTTGTCCTCTGCGATCTTTCCTTTTTGCACTTCCTCTGGGCTGACCGGCGAGTTTACCTCGCTGGAAGAGTCTTCAGAATATTCCATCACTGCTGTTGTTTTGGGCTCACTTGCCGACGGATCTTGTTTCGTCGGATCTGAAAGGCGAGATGAACCCGACGGTCTGATGAGGATGTTTAAGCTTCCGATTGTCAACTCCATCTCTTGATTTTCGTCGATTTCTGTACTGCTGTTGGCTAAAAGCGAAAAAGCCGTCGAATTCATGATTCCAACGCCCAAGATCCCCACGGTCGGCGCCAATTGAAGAGGGTTAACTCGACAAATGTCCTAGATGAAGGACTTAGGATCGGGGAGATAGGGCGTCGGATGAACTCGAAGGTAAAGTTAGTCGAAATAGGTGTGTGTCGAAAGGTAAACTTGTGTGTTCAACCTGGCTTGCTTTCAATCTGGCCTACACCGTCCCCTCCTGGCCCCTATATATAGATGGCCAGGTCTCGAGGATTGGGTAGGGTCCGATACAGATTACAATATCGATATACGGTAAAGACTCGTATTCGACTATTATTACAATTGGGCCTAGCTATACGGGCCTTAGGGGTACTCAACTAACGGGTTCTATTAGCTATACCCTTGTCACCTGGCCACCTATATAAAGGGGCCAGGAGGGGACGGTGTGGGACAGATTGAAAGCAAGCCAGGTTCTATACCCATGTTTACTTTCATAGCCACCTTCTTTGACTAAGTTTTACCTTCGAGTTCATCCGACGCCCTGTCTCCCCGATCCTAAGTCCTTCATCTAGGACATTTATCGAGTTAACCCCTCGTCAATTGGCGCCGACCGTGGGGACTCTGGGCGTTGGAATCATGAATTCGACGGCTTTTTTGCTTTTAGCCAATAGCAATCCAAAAGTCGATGAAAATCAAGAGATGGAATTAACATTCGGAAGTCTAAGCTTCCACATCGGACCTTCGGGTTCAACTCGCCTTTCGGATCCGACGAAATTAGTTCTGTCGGTGGGCAAAGTAGAGAGGATGATAGCATCTGGATCATCTGTAGGCTCTTCTAGCGAGGCAAACTCGCCAGTCAGCTTAGCAGCAACAGAAAATTTGCAGGGAAAATTAGAGGAACCCAACGAAATTGAGCAAGAGACCATTATGGAAGAAGCAGTAAACAAATCAAAGGATATCGCCAGCAGAAGCAGCGCGTCTCCAGGAGCGTACACCAATTATACGTTATCATCACCGAAGCAGCAGAAGAAGAAAACTATCACACTAGCAACAAGGAGGTCGACATGCAAGTCGACAAAATAAGGAGCAATGGCAAGAAAGAGAAGGAGAAAGTGCATGTTTCGGCTGGAGAGTGGAGAATGATCATGACGGCTGTCAACCACGGGACTGATGTACCCGCAGATTCAAGAAGAGAAGTTTTAATGGGGTACCAATACGCGCTACATCAGCGTAGGAAAAAGTTAAGGGAGGAAAGAGACATGTTCATGAGAAACCGAGGTGACGATAGTATATCAAGCGGAGAATACTGGGATGAGTACATCGACGCATCAGAAAGCAGCATGGAGCGGCACAAAGACCCGAAGCACAATAGAAGGAAAACAGCACGTGTAGTAGAAGAAAGCTATACGAGAAGCCCAAGCGTGAACCAACCAGAAGAGGAGGAAGAAATCATGCAAGAAAACACCAGAAGCAGCATTGATAGCAGCACAGGCATACCTACTAACCATGCAACCAAAACCCGGAGATCCACGGGAGCACATGCATCAAGCCGCAATACGAAGCCTTGGGTTAGTAGAAAACAAGTTGATGGGAAACCTTCCAGAAGAAAAGGTGACACATCGGAAGGGAGGCGAAAAGAAGAGTCCAGACACATGCCATCGCGAAACAACTACAGTGATTCATCAGAAGATGAGAGGCGACAAAAAAGGAAGTTGGACGCAAGAAACATAATAGCACAAGCACGAGTAAACAACTCACGTTATGCATGGAGAGAGAAAAATTATGAAGACGATGAAAAAGAAATGGGCGCGCTATGCTTTACCCGCAGGGTTCACAAAACACGGGTACCCAAAGGTTTCAAGTTGCCGCACGACCAAGAGAAGTATGATGGGTCGCAAGAGCCAACTCTATGGCTGTAAGATTACCTGCAAGCAGTACAGATACTGGGGGGAACAAGAGCAACAGCAATGCAAAGTTTGCAGCTACACCTCACCGGCGCAGCACGGTCCTGGTTAAACACCCTACCCAATGATTCCATTTGGAAGTTGGGGAGAATTAGAGAATCAATTCGCGAGAAATTTTTGCTCCACGTATAAGCGCCCAACATCGCTAGAAGAAGTCACATCGTGTGTACAGCAGAAAGGCGAAACACTACGCTCTGATATACAACGCTGGAGTGTAATCAAAAACTCAGCAGAAGACGTCTCCGATGAAAGAGCGATAGATGCTTTTTCGAGTGGCCTTCGTCGTGCAGACTAGTAGAAGAGATAGGAAAGAACAAGGCCAAAGAACAGTATCTGAGCTAATGGAAATAGCCAACAGATTTGCCAATGGGGAAGACGCGCACAATAACAAAAGGGGGCGTTCACTGGAAGTCGACAAAACAAGCAAGCAAAGGCGAAGATACCCGAATGACGACAACCACGGGAGGAGAAATCAGATAGCCGCAGGATATGACAGAAGGAATGAAGAAGGCTATGAAAACATCGAATTTCCTACGAGAGACAGCAGGGGAAAGGAGAAGCCAAGGTACTCGGGTCCTTCGGCAGAAGATATGCTATATGGCCCTTGTCGCATTCATTACGCTTACCTAGATGGGAAAAGAGTTCCAACCACCAGATGAAGGATTGCAGAACCTTCCTAAGGTTGCAAAACACCATGGATTCAAGCCAAGGAGCACGATAGGGAGGAAAAAGCATAAGTCAAGGATATCAAATGCACGACTCGCAAAACAGCTGGAGTCAAAATTATATATATCAGCAATGATCCAACCAGTAACAAAAGTCAAAGAAAAGAAAGGAAGAGCATATCAAGACAGGTCAACCTGGCAATAACATCACCACCAGCTACTACAGAGTATCTAAAATGGTCCGATCAACCAGTTAGGTTCAGCAGAGCAGACCACCCGAGGAAGTTCCCAGGACCAGGTCACTCACCAATGGTGCTCAAAGCGCAAATAGGAGGTGTATGATGTCGGACGAGTATTCTGGAGCAAGAAGTGGTATAACCTAATATATGCCAGAACGGGAAAGGTAAGTGCATATCATTGGAAATCTAAAGCCAATAGATTGTTCTTTCTCCATGGAATAGTACCAGGAGCCGCAAATTATCCTTTGGGCAAAATAAAAACTCGACGTCTATTTCGGCGACAGCAACAATTATCGCAGAGAAAAGCTGGAGTTTGAAGTCATGGACTGGCCCTCACAATACCATGCAATCCTGGGGTGCCTAGCATTTGCAAAATTCATGGCAGTACTCACTATGCATATCTAACACTCAAGATCCCAGGACCTAAAGGAACAATCACGGTACAAGGAAGCTTTGAAGTATCCAACACTTGTGACAAAGAATTTAATAGGTTGGTGCAAACCTTCGGCATGACGGCAGAATACGCAAGGCTAAAAGGCGAAACTGACCACAACGTGCTACCCGACGTCGGGCAATCCCTGCCAGATCAGGCGTTCGATGCACTCAAGACTCGAAGAAAATACAGGTCCACCCGACGGACCCGAACAAGACCACCTCCATAGCGGTAAACTTGGATCCCGCATAGGAAAGCGCACTCGTCGAGTCCCTCTATGAGCGCTGGGAAATATTTGCCTGGTGTCCTTCAGATATGCCAGGCGTTCCCAGGGAACTCGTCGAGCACGCACTAAATGTGGATCCTAAGGCAAAGCCAGTCAAGCAACCACTACGACGATTTGATGAACCCAAGAGGAAAGCCATAGCGTCAGAGCTACATAGACTGGAAAATGCAGGGTTCATCCGAGAAATCAAAACGTTGACTTGGGTATCTAATCGAGTTATAGTCCCTAAGAAAAATACAGACGTACAAAGAGTATGTGTCGACTACACATCCCTCAACAAGCACTGTCCAAAGGATCCCTTCCCTTTACCACGCATTGATCAAATAATCGTCTCAACAGCGGGGTGCGCAAGGCTTTCCTTCCTAGATGCATACTCTGGTTACAATCAGATCAAATTAAAAAAGGAAGACGAGGAAAAGACAGCCTTCATCACACCATACGGCGTGTTATGTTATCAGGTCATGCCTTTTGGCCTGAAAAACGTAGGAGCAACCTATCAGCGGATGATGCAAAATTGCCTCGGAAGTCAAATAGGATGCAATATCCAAGTTTACATCGACAACGTGGTCATCACCACGAGGAAGGAAGAGTCTCTGATCAGCAACCAGGCAGAAAGTTTTGATAACCTGAACAGGTACAAGCTCAAGCTCAACCCGACCAAATGCTCTTTCGGCGTATCAGCAGGGCAACTCTTGGGGTTTCTGGTATCAGCAAGAGGAATAGAGGCAAACCCAAAAAAGATCCAAGTATTATTAACAATGGGAAAACCAACAAAGCTACACGACGTACAGAAGCTCGCAGGGCGCGTTGCGGTGCTAAGTCGATTTGTGGCTCAACTAGGAGAGAAAGCACTACCTTTCTACGCGCTCATGAAAAAATCAGATGATAAATTCGAGTGGACGGAAGAAGTAGACGTAGCCTTCGCGCAATTGAAAAAAGTGCTCTCCACACCTCCGGTGTTGGTCGCACCAAAGGAAAAAGAACCACTACTACTATACATTGCAGCAACACATCAAGTAGTGAGTACAGTACTGGTAGTCGAAAGAAGCGAGGAAGGAAAAGCGCACGGCGTTCAGAGGCCAGTCTATTTCATCAGCGAAGTACTCTCTCCAACAAAACAAATGATATGGGCACGACGGAGGAGGTGAAGCCCAATTTCAGGACTCCACCAAGATGAGGGAAGCTCGTTGCATATTGGCATGCCAGGACGACCTACGATATGTAATAATTAGTCTAAGGTTGTGTCAGCAATTTATATTCATGCCTATGTTATTTCATAGCTAGGTCTAGTTGTGGGCCACCTAGGTTTTATTGTGTATTTTGGGTTTGGGCCTGTCCAAGCCCAATAGTTTTCTGGCCATCTATATAAGGAGGCCAGCAGTCTAGGGTTTTGGGGAGTTCAGTTGTTGAGTTGAAAACTATCGTGTGCTCCACCGTGTATCATCCCTCCGGGGAAACGGCGCTGCCGTGTTTCTAATAAAGATTGCTGCGAGGGTTCTTGCGTCATCAAGGATTATCGAGCTGTGGTTTGAGGCGTGGTGATCTTCATCACGTTGCTTACTGGATTCGTTCCTCTTCTTCAGGTGACGTTATTCGCGTTATTGGAAGATTCATATCTGGTTAGACTCGCTGTGAAAGATCGGGACAAAACTCATAGGATCGCCGGTGTGATCCTTATCATGTGGTATCAGATTACTGGGTTTATCACTACGAGTATTGTAGATTGATTGTTCTACAGATTGTTCTTTTCCCTGAAGCAGTTTTCAGATCAGAAGTGAGATTGATCTGCTGATTGTTTATCATACAAACAAGTTGTCAGATCGGAGAGATTTGGAGCAAATCGGCTGTTGAAGTTTTTCAGATCAGATTGTCTTCAGATCGGTTGATTTCGGTGAGATCGGATTTTTCTTGGCTGGAGTTTCCGTCGCTCAGTTTCATCTTCACGGCAGTGTTAGATCTTTCCAAGCTGTCACGCAGATCGTTTTCTCAAAGTCCAAGGTATCTACTTCGTCCCAGATCAGATCGATTCACAGAAGAGAACAGAACCTTGGATCGCTACTTCCAAGAGCGCCTGATCGCGGAGACCATCTGCACCTAGGCGAGGTCGCCAGTCGCCCGCGTCGTGGGATCCAGGCGCCACGGCCGAGTCCTGCCTAGATCGCGTGGGCCGGCCCATCTTCATCGTCGCTACCAGATCCGATCGTTGCACGAAGACAGATCCGATCGGGATCGCTGTGAAAAGTGAAAAAAAAGCAGATCGAGCCAAGTACTAGATCCGATCCGCAAGACATGCAAAGCAGTCCCTGGGTTCATTTCCGATCAGATCGAGGCATCGATAAGTTGTCAAAAAAAAACAAGAGCAACCGGATCGCTACAGATCCGATCGGGATCGATCTTCACCAGCCTGTCCTGTGCGCTGCACCTGCTGTGGGCTGTGGGCTGCACCTGCTGTTTTCCACCTTGGGCCGACCCAACTGGCGCCATCGACGCGCCTCACCAGCGCCTCGCTAGCTCCGCTCTCACTCTCGCGCAGGCTCGCTCGCCCTTGCCCTTCGGTCGCTAGACCACAGACAGCGTCTGGGGTCGAGCGCGCCTCCCTGGATCGATCCCAGCCTGTCTCTGTCCCTGAGCGCCGAACACCATCAGTTCTGAATTGTTTTTCCAAGGAAACCAGTTCAATTTGACCTGGAATTGGCTCTTCTTTTCCGCAAATCTGCACTGTTTTCCACTATTTGGTTCACTCGTATTGGTTCTGCAGAGTAACAACATAGCTGCGTTTTGGTTCAGTTTGGAACAACTTTTTGTCTAATTTTTCTGCATGACGAGCAATATTCAGGTATGAGTTTCACAAGGCCTGTCCGTTTGACTGACAAAGCGGACGATATCTACAGTGACTATTTAGCGATCTTGGCTGGTTTTCGGTATGATGCAACTCAAATCACGTGGAGTTTGAACAGTGCTGCAAAGTTCACAGAGTATGAGTCTTGGGAATCTCACATGGAGCGTGGCTTTGCACAATGTCGTGCACGTGATAGCAAGTTTGGTGGTTTTACTAAATTTGTAGTTGCCCATCGGCGTGTGGGTACGCAGGTGGCTGGTTGGTGGCGTGAAGAACGGTGCGCAAAGGGCATCACACTTGAAACATCTCGTTGGGAGGTTTTTAAGCAATTTCTGCGTACTCGATTTTTGGACAAGACCGTGGAATCAGACAAGGCGGTTGTTCCAATGGTACAAGCCAAAGTTGATAGAGATGACACACCATTGAGAGGTATGAGTATACAACTTCACAAATTGTCCAATGGTGATGAGGCGATAAGGAGGAATCAGCGCTGCAACCTTTTTCAAACACAGTGCACCATCAAGGAGAAGGCATGCAAACTGATTATTGACAGCGGTAGTTACTGTAATGGCATCAGTAGGGCTGTGGTGTCATCACTGGGGTTGTCCACATGGCGTTTTTCTGAACCTAAGCATGTTGAGTGGTTGAATAGCTGCGGTGTGCTAAAGGTTACTCATAAAGTACGTGTGCCATTCACAGTTGGTGATTATGTTGATGAGGTGGAGTGCGATGTGTTGCCATTGGAGGTGTGTGGGATATTACTTGGACGTCCATGGCAGTATGATTGCAATGTTACTCATGCTGGGAGAGCAAATACATATTCTTTTATGCATGATGGCAAACAGCGGACTTTGAAACCTATGCAGGATGATCAAATAAAGTCTGATGTTGAGCTGGTGGTTCACAAGGAGATGTTGCATAAAGCTAAGCCACAACGAGGGCTAGCTAAGGTGCAGCATGAGGAGCATGATGTGAAAAGCGTCAGTGGTGATATTGTTTCAGCCAAGCCTGTAGATGACAAGCCAGTTGTTCTTGTTAGTGACAAGCCGGTTGAAGTCAAGCCTCATATTGATGAAGGGAAGGATATGTCAGCATGTGTTCCATGTGTTACACTTCCAGTTCGTGTTGACATGGGTGTTCAGACCGATGACGATTGTGCTGATCGTGTTCCGGTGCATACGGTGCCCCGGGTAGTCAGCCACAGTTTTGTTAGAACACCTCGGAGACGTTTTGTTGGAGCAGCAGTGCGTGTGCATACAGGCAAAGATGGACGTGTTCGTCAGTTGTGTGGCCCGGGCATTTCTACTTTGCAGGGTCGTGCACAGAAGGTTCATGTTCAGCAGCACAAAGCTCCATCAAGAGTTGAGAAGAAGAAGAAGGTGGAGGCGCCTAAGTACAAGTTCATTTGGCGAAGAAAAGAGGTGCAGCCACCCAGGGCTGTATCAAGTCGAGCAGGCCAAGAGGGAGGATGTGGTGAGGAAGGCAAGCAAGACTTGAAGACGGTGAATATGCATGGTGCTATTGATATTCCGCTACCCTTTCGAGCAGACCCTCACGCGTTGGGGACAACGCTTTTTGAAGGGGGGGAGGATGATATGGGCACGACGGAGGAGGTGAAGCCCAATTTCAGGACTCCACCAAGATGAGGGAAGCTCATTGCATATTGGCATGCCAGGACGACCTACGATATGTAATAATTAGTCTAAGGTTGTGTCAGCAATTTATATTCATGCCTATGTTATTTCGTAGCTAGGTCTAGTTGTGGGCCACCTAGGTTTTATTGTGTATTTTGGGTTTGGGCCTGTCCAAGCCCAATAGTTTTCTGGCCATCTATATAAGGAGGCCAGCAGTCTAGGGTTTTGGGGAGTTCAGTTGTTGAGTTGAAAACTATCGTGTGCTCCACCGTGTATCATCCCTCCGGGGAAACGGCGCTGCCGTGTTTCTAATAAAGATTGCTGCGAGGGTTCTTGCGTCATCAAGGATTATTGAGCTGTGGTTTGAGGCGTGGTGATCTTCATCACGTTGCTTACTGGATTCGTTCCTCTTCTTCAGGTGATGTTATTCGCGTTATTGGAAGATTCATATCTGGTTAGACTCGTTGTGAAAGATCGGGACAAAACTCATAGGATCGCCGGTGTGATCCTTATCAACAAAGGTACCCGCACTATCAAAAGCTTACATACAGCGTTTTCACAACAGCTCGGAAACTACGGCAATACTTTGCGGTGCACCCAATTATAGTGGTCAACGAAGCACCACTATCCAATATATTGAACAACCCTTCAGCAACAGGACATGTCTCCTTATGGGGAATTGAATTATCACCCTTGGACATCACGTACGAAAAACGAAAGGCAATCAAATCACAAATTCAGCCAGACTTCACAACAGAGTGGCTGAAATTACAAAGTGCAGGTCCTCCAGATTTATCGAGTGTTTGGACAATGTATTTCGATGGCTCAAAAAGAATCCAAGGCGCAGGAGCAGGCATAGTCCTAATATCACCACAAGGCGACAAATTGAAATATGTGTTACGGATGAGTTTTCCCCAAGCTTCTAACAATGAAGCCGAATACGAGGCATTGCTCCATGGAATGAAAATGGCAAAAGCTTGCGGAGCAACTCGACTTAAAATATTTGGAGACTCGAACCTCATCGTCCAACAAGTAATGAACAAATGCGACGCCATCAGCGACAACATAACAGCATATAGAAATTTATACTACTATCTCGAAGGAACATTCGATGGATGCGAAGTTTCACACGTTAGCAGAGCCAGCAACGAGGAGGTTGACAATTTAGCAAACATCGGGTCCCAGTGCTTACCCGTACCACAAGGAGTCTTCTGGGAGGAAATCATAGAGCGATCAATAAAAAATAGCAAAACCTCGACTACAGAAGGACAAACAACAGGCTCGGAGGCTGGAAAAACAAGTGCAGCAGAACCAGAAGAAGTCATGATGATAGAAGAAACTTGGATGCAACCATATCTGGTATACATGATAAACAAAATACTACCCGAAGACATGGCAGAAGCAAAAAGAATAATACGACGATCCAAGGCCTTCGTCATGTTACAAGGAAAGTTATATAAGAAAAGTATATCAGGCGTCTTGCAACGATGCGTCACTCCTCAAGAAGGACAAGAAATCTTAAAGGATATTCATGCAGGAGTGTGTGGACATCACGCGAGTAGCAGAGCTATCGCGGCCAAAGCCTTTCGAGTAGGATTCTATTGGTTAACAGCCATCGAAGATGCAAAAGACATAGTTTGAAAGTGTGAAGCATGCCAAAGGTTCGCATCTCGGCCACATGCGCCAGCAGCAGAGTTATAACCAATACCATTATCCTGGCCCTTTGCGTAGTGGGGTCTCGACATGGTGGGAAAATGGCACAAATCCTGGCCAGGAGGGCACGTTTATATGCTGGTAGCGGTCGACAAATTCACTAAGTGGGTAGAAGCAGCCCCAGTAACGGCCCAAGATTCTAAAGCCGCAATAAATTTCATCAAGTCTATAGTCTTTCGCTTGGGAGTACCACACAGCATAATCACAGACATTGGTACAAATTTCACATCAAAGGAGTTCAAGGACTATTGCGAAGGACTGGGAATCAAATTGAAATTTGCATCTGTAGCACATCCGAAGACAAACGGGCAAGTCAAAAAAGCCAATGGCCTAATATGCAACGGGATAAAGAAACGGCTGTTGGCACCCCTTGAGAAAGCCAAGCACGCTTGGGTAGATGAGCTACCCTCTGTACTCTGGCACCCAACGCAGCTACTCAAGAAACACCCTTTTTCTTGGTCCATGGCGCAGAAGCTGTGCTTCCAGTTGAAATAACTCATGAAGCTCCAAGAATTGTGGCATACGATGAGGCAACTTCCACAGAAGCACTTCAGGATGATGTCGATGCACTCGATGAGTCAAGAGATGTAGCGCTCGCCAGAGCTACTCAGTATCAGCAAAATTTGCGAAATTACCATAGCAGTCGAGTTCGTCCATGATCTTTCGTGGTAGGAGATCTAGTTCTATGACTCAAGCAAGATGGCCATGGCAAACTCGAGTCCCCATGGGTGGGACCTTACATCATGACAGAAGTGATACCAGGAGGAGCTTATCGACTACAAGACAAGAAAACGGGGCAAAACGAGAGTAACCCATGGAATGCAGAGCAGCTACGATGGTTCTACGCATAGGCGAAATAAGGCGACCAAGGAGTTTTTTCGAGTTATGACCCTCTAAATCCAGAACATGAGGCCATAGGTTGGGTTCATTCGGTCCAATCGACAATATGTGTAAATATTTTACTTTACACTCGGGGGCTAAGACCCTCGAGTTGTACGAAATAATATTAGGAAGTTTTGTGATTATCTGCGACATATTACAAGGTTGATTGCAACCCAATATTTCGGCAGCACCATATATGGTTCAAAGGAACCCGATAAAATATTAATGCACATACCTCGGAACCATGATTCGTTCCCATGGTCTATTCATAAACACATAATTCCAATACGATTACAGATAAGCACGACGAAGAAACAACTGGATTACATAAAGGAGAAAACTAGTGAAGCTACATTTCGGCTTTATACTCCTTCTGGCACTGGGTGCAGTCGTAGATTCTTACATCGAACTTCGATGTGCCAACATGGAAATCAAAGGTCATGAAGAACCCCCGATGGAGGTCATGATCCTCCGCAAATCGCGACCAGCCGCCCTTGAAGAATTGTTCACCGGCGCCGTCGTACCACACCTCCACTTCGTATGGGGTTCCTCCACCAGAATGTTCACGGAGAACTGCTTCACGTAGTTCTCCCCCGTCCATGAATTTAGTAAAATTCAGTGGCAAACGCTGAATTTTGCGGCACTGCGTGTTGCAGATGCAGAAGAAGGAATAGATTCTGGGCGAAGAAGAAGAAGCATAACGGGAAGGAGCACTTGAACCTGGCGCAGCAGAGGGCGCGTTGTGTTTATTCTTGTTTCCGGCCGGACGGCCGGGGCGTCGCTTCACCAGAGTAGAAGATGACGCTACCACAGTGATGAGGATATTGGCACGCCAGGACGACCTGCGATATGTGATTATTAAGTCTAAGGCTGTGTCATTAATTTGTATCTATGTTCATGTTATTCTTAGCCTGGTCACGTTGTGGGCCACTTAGGTTTTATTTTATGTTTTGGGTTTGGGCCTGTCCAAGCCCAATAGTTTTCTGGCCGTCTATATAAGGAGGCTGGATGGCTAGGGTTTAGGGAGGCAGAAAATTATGTAGAACTTCTAGTTCACGTTATCACCGTCCCTCTGGGATCAGCGTGTGTGATGGTGTCTCGGACGTTCGTCTAGTTATCTATCGATAAAGACAAGAGAGTTCTTGAATTGTCAAGAGTAATCCTGTGTGTGCGACGGTCCTTGAATCTGTCAAGGGTTGTCAAGCTGTTGGCGTGTTGATTCAGCGTGAGGTTCGTTGTTCATCATCGAGTTGCTCGCAGAATTGGCGTTCCCCAATCTTCAGGTCGCGTGTTCCGCTCATGTGATTGGGAGATCTATCAGATCAGGAGGTGCATCGTGAAAGATCGGGCAAACAATCTTCATCATCTTGGTATCAGAGCCCAGCGTTGATCACGATGCAAATTGAGGTTGGTGTCGTCAGGCTGATCATTGATCTATTGGACAACATGGTTTTTGGTGGTGGTCTTCATGAGTTCTAGAGATCGATTTGCTGTTACGGAGTTGGAGTTGGGTCATCGAAGGCCTTTTTGCTATTGTTCGAATCTTCAATCTTCAAGTTGATGCTGATCTGAAAGGCGGCGATCGAGAGTAATCGGTGGCGTTTTGATTTTTCAAGCGGGCAAGTTTGTCGAGATCGACTTTTGATCTGAGTCGGCTTTGATTGCTTTTTCCGTGGAAGGGCAGTCTCGATGTTGTTTCAGATCGGATCGATTTTTTTTCCGTGTCGTGCTCTACACGAATAAAGGCACATCAATTTGTTTGGGAATTGGATCTGGCTGAATTGGAGAGGATCACATTCAGATCGGAGTTTGTACATGAGATTTTTTTTTCCCGCAGGACATGAGATCGGAATTGTTTTCCTCGTGAAGGCGGCGTGTTGGTTTACAGATCAGAAATTTTGGATCAGTTCGGGTTTGTTCGCGTGAAGTCTGGTAAAAGGAAAGGAAATAATAGAATAAAAATATAAAAGGAAGGATTTGGTACGTGAAGGTTGGATGGTGCTACAGCCTACAAGTACCTACAATTGATGTCTCTTGATCGATATAATATTGGGATTTGTACATGACAAGTGAAGATAGAAAGAGAGGTGTCAAGGTTTGGTGCATATTGGAAGGACTCGGCTCACACGTATTCAGCTGGGTGCCGTTCAATTCTAGTTATTTGCGTGCATTTGCATGTAGCGAAGGAAGAAGGATTGTGTGCACATCAGATTGGTACTGCTTTTACATGACTATCAGTTTGGCTGTTCGTGGGAATTTCTGCGCTAAGAAAATAGAGACACCGCTAGCAGTTTAAGAGGTGGCAGATTCGGCTCATTTGGATCCTTGGTGTACAGGAATTTGTTCTGTGTGTTTTGGGTGATGTGCTTGGTTTGCGTCCAAAATTCAGTTTGCATCTACGGGTATATTCAGCTCATTTGGATCCTTGGTGTGCAGGAATTTATCCTATGTGTTTTGGGTGATGTGCTTATGTGCTTTGAGACTACATTCTGATGATCATTTGTGTCTCAATTCGGTTTGTTGGTTGATGGTGCCGAAGTTAAGAGGTGCCAAGAGCAAGTCAAGTTAGCCGAGAGGGAGGATGTGGTGTGGCAGGCTGGCAAGGCTTGAAGATGAACATTGGCGATATTGCATAATTGATGCCACGTTTTACGAGAAGACCCTCCGGCGTTGAGGACAATGCCTTTCTAAGAAGGGGAGGATGATGAGGATATTGGCATGCCAGGATGACCTATGATATGTGATAATTAAGTCTAAGGCTGTGTCATTAATTTGTATCTATGTTCATGTTATTTCTTAGCCTGGTCACGTTGTGGGCCACTTAGGTTTTATTTTATGTTTTGGGTTTGGGCCTGTCCAAGGCCAATAGTTTTCTGGCCATCTATATAAAGAGGCTGGACGGCTAGGGTTTAGGGAGGCTAAAAATTATGTAGAACTTTTAGTTCACGTTATCACCGTCCCTCTGGGATCGGCGTGTGTGACGGCATCTCGGACGTTCGTCTAGTTATCTATCAATAAAGACAAGAGAGTTCTTGAATTGTCAAGAGTAATCCTGTGTGCGCGAAGGTCCTTGAATCTGTCAAGGGTTGTCAAGCTGTTGGCGTGTTGATTCAGCGTGAGGTTCGTCGTTCATCGTCGAGTTGCTCGCAGAATTGGCGTTCCCCAATCTTCAGGTCGCTTGTTCCACTCACGTGATTGGGAGATCTATCAGATCAGGAGGTGCATCGTGAAAGATCGGGCAAACAATCTTCATCATGTAGCTACGAAGATAATCTTGTTTTTACTACCGCGAGGACGGCCGCGGCCCCGCTTCTCCACCGGGGCACCGAGGTTCAAGCGAGATCCATCTGCATCAGCCATGGAGACAAGTGACAGGGACGAAAAACCCTAGATGGATTAAGGAAGAAGAAGACGATGCGGCGGAGGAAAGCACTAGTGAAAGGATTAGGGTTTTTACCCTGGTCATGAGTGCTTTATTTATAATCACGTACTAATGGGCCTTTGGAGCGGCAAGGCCCAAAGTATACTTTTGGGTTTTTATAGTGCAAAATAGTATAGAAGAATTAAACGTATAAAGAGAGAAAAAACACAGCAAGCAGAGAATAAGGAATATTTGTCCAAGAAGCACAAGTTTACCTCGTCTTCGACTCAGGGGCTTGCGATATTAGAAGAGGAGGAATACATTGCAAAAATGAAAGAAGTTGACAACTGACGCAAGAAGTATAAAGAATATGTTTATCCATTTTCTTGAGCCTATACCTAAAAATTTCGACTATAGCCTCGGGGGCTACTCCCATCGGGAGCGCTGGGCGCGCACCCGATGACATTTATCCATGAATACTGAAGAAAAGAAAGTGAAGGGAAATTCAGAAAGCTTCATTACTCCCATCAGGAGGGAATTTTTTATCAATTTAAATTAAAAGTAACCCGAATATTTTATACTCTGAAACAGTCAAACAAGGCTGCGACATACAATCCTCGAGTTGCATCCTCGCGACAAAACTCGAATGCCGTGATTGAAATATATCACGAAGGTAAGACCCGAGGATCCGTCCTGTGTGGCCCGGTATACGCACATGGATGCGCTCTGCTGGTATATATTCGTGTCTACGACGCGAAGAAAAATCCAGGTGGACGCACTGGGTACCCTAAGAACCACTGGGATTCATTCTTTGTAAGTCCTAAATGCGGCAAAAGAATGGATTTGACTGGTTTTCCGAATTCAAGTCCAAGGGGATTGAATTTGAAGTAGGTTACAAGCATCTGTTCCGGCAGTTAACTAACCTCTTGATCCGTTAGAGTTGTCAGGCTTATTCATCAAAACCCCTTGCGAGATATCATAATGAAAATAAGTCGGAAGACCGATTTTTCCTTGTGTTGCTGTATGATGCGTCGCTTCGTGCTTTTCGAGCAGCTTCGCTAGCTGCAATGGCTGAATCTTTTCTTCTTTGTATCTCTGTTTTCTCCTTTGCTAATTGCTTGGCCTGCTGCCTTAGGGCGTAGTGATACCCCAAAAGCATGTCTTTGGTAGAATTTGATGGTATTGGCGTGCCGTGTTCTACGGCTTCTCTTATTATCCTCCATTCGTCGACTGATAGTCGAATTTTCTCCCTGGTTGCGAGGGATTCTGGTGTTTGCCCTTCTGCTAGGTGATTTGCTCCTCTGTCGATATTTGCTGGGTTTAGTACTGGATTGTCATTTTCATCGAATTCTTCTGAGTTATCTCCTATAATGGCGAGCACCTGGCATTGTTTGCCGATGTTACCCTTGAAGCTTGAGAAGATCGAGTTACTATCCTCAGAAAGCTCTAATCCTGTCTTCCATGTATCTGTTGATTTGTTCGCAATATCGTCGAGGCAGATCGTGAGATCTTCGAGTTGGACTCCTACGTCAAAATTTCCCTTTTCTTTGTTGTCCTCTGCGATCTTTCCTTTTTGCACTTCCTCTGGGCTGACCGGCGAGTTTACCTCGCTGGAAGAGTCTTCAGAATATTCCATCACTGCTGTTGTTTTGGGCTCACTTGCCGACGGATCTTGTTTCGTCGGATCTGAAAGGCGAGATGAACCCGACGGTCTGATGAGGATGTTTAAGCTTCCGATTGTCAACTCCATCTCTTGATTTTCGTCGATTTCTGTACTGCTGTTGGCTAAAAGCGAAAAAGCCGTCGAATTCATGATTCCAACGCCCAAGATCCCCACGGTCGGCGCCAATTGAAGAGGGTTAACTCGACAAATGTCCTAGATGAAGGACTTAGGATCGGGGAGATAGGGCGTCGGATGAACTCGAAGGTAAAGTTAGTCGAAATAGGTGTGTGTCGAAAGGTAAACTTGTGTGTTCAACCTGGCTTGCTTTCAATCTGGCCTACACCGTCCCCTCCTGGCCCCTATATATAGATGGCCAGGTCTCGAGGATTGGGTAGGGTCCGATACAGATTACAATATCGATATACGGTAAAGACTCGTATTCGACTATTATTACAATTGGGCCTAGCTATACGGGCCTTAGGGGTACTCAACTAACGGGTTCTATTAGCTATACCCTTGTCACCTGGCCACCTATATAAAGGGGCCAGGAGGGGACGGTGTGGGACAGATTGAAAGCAAGCCAGGTTCTATACCCATGTTTACTTTCATAGCCACCTTCTTTGACTAAGTTTTACCTTCGAGTTCATCCGACGCCCTGTCTCCCCGATCCTAAGTCCTTCATCTAGGACATTTATCGAGTTAACCCCTCGTCAATTGGCGCCGACCGTGGGGACTCTGGGCGTTGGAATCATGAATTCGACGGCTTTTTTGCTTTTAGCCAATAGCAATCCAAAAGTCGATGAAAATCAAGAGATGGAATTAACATTCGGAAGTCTAAGCTTCCACATCGGACCTTCGGGTTCAACTCGCCTTTCGGATCCGACGAAATTAGTTCTGTCGGTGGGCAAAGTAGAGAGGATGATAGCATCTGGATCATCTGTAGGCTCTTCTAGCGAGGCAAACTCGCCAGTCAGCTTAGCAGCAACAGAAAATTTGCAGGGAAAATTAGAGGAACCCAACGAAATTGAGCAAGAGACCATTATGGAAGAAGCAGTAAACAAATCAAAGGATATCGCCAGCAGAAGCAGCGGCGTCTCCAGGAGCGTACACCAATTATACGTTATCATCACCGAAGCAGCAGAAGAAGAAAACTATCACACTAGCAACAAGGAGGTCGACATGCAAGTCGACAAAATAAGGAGCAATGGCAAGAAAGAGAAGGAGAAAGTGCATGTTTCGGCTGGAGAGTGGAGAATGATCATGACGGCTGTCAACCACGGGACTGATGTACCCGCAGATTCAAGAAGAGAAGTTTTAATGGGGTACCAATACGCGCTACATCAGCGTAGGAAAAAGTTAAGGGAGGAAAGAGACATGTTCATGAGAAACCGAGGTGACGATAGTATATCAAGCGGAGAATACTGGGATGAGTACATCGACGCATCAGAAAGCAGCATGGAGCGGCACAAAGACCCGAAGCACAATAGAAGGAAAACAGCACGTGTAGTAGAAGAAAGCTATACGAGAAGCCCAAGCGTGAACCAACCAGAAGAGGAGGAAGAAATCATGCAAGAAACACCAGAAGCAGCATTGATAGCAGCACAGGCATACCTACTAACCATGCAACCAAAACCCGGAGATCCACGGGAGCACATGCATCAAGCCGCAATACGAAGCCTTGGGTTAGTAGAAAACAAGTTGATGGGAAACCTTCCAGAAGAAAAGGTGACACATCGGAAGGGAAGGCGAAAAGAAGAGTCCAGACACATGCCATCGCGAAACAACTACAGTGATTCATCAGAAGATGAGAGGCGACAAAAAAGGAAGTTGGACGCAAGAAACATAATAGCACAAGCACGAGTAAACAACTCACGTTATGCATGGAGAGAGAAAAATTATGAAGACGATGAAAAAGAAATGGGCGCGCTATGCTTTACCCGCAGGGTTCACAAAACGCGGGTACCCAAAGGTTTCAAGTTGCCGCACGACCAAGAGAAGTATGATGGGTCGCAAGAGCCAACTCTATGGCTGTAAGATTACCTGCAAGCAGTACAGATACTGGGGGGAACAAGAGCAACAGCAATGCAAAGTTTGCAGCTACACCTCACCGGCGCAGCACGGTCCTGGTTAAACACCCTACCCAATGATTCCATTGGAAGTTGGGGAGAATTAGAGAATCAATTCGCGAGAAATTTTCGCTCCACGTATAAGCGCCCAACATCGCTAGAAGAAGTCAAATCGTGTGTACAGCAGAAAGGCGAAACACTACGCTCTGATATACAACGCTGGAGTGTAATCAAAAACTCAGCAGAAGACGTCTCCGATGAAAGAGCGATAGATGCTTTTTCGAGTGGCCTTCGTCGTGCAGACCTAGTAGAAGAGATAGGAAGAACAAGGCCAAGAACAGTATCTGAGCTAATGGAAATAGCCAACAGATTTGCCAATGGGGAAGACGCGCACAATAACAAAAGGGGGCGTTCACTGGAAGTCGACAAAACAAGCAAGCAAAGGCGAAGATACCCGAATGACGACAACCACGGGAGGAGAAATCAGATAGCCGCAGGATATGACAGAAGGAATGAAGAAGGCTATGAAAACATCGAATTTCCTACGAGAGACAGCAGGGGAAAGGAGAAGCCAAGGTACTCGGGTCCTTCGGCAGAAGATATGCTATATGGCCCTTGTCGCATTCATTACGCTTACCTAGATGGGAAAAGAGTTTCCAACCACCAGATGAAGGATTGCAGAACCTTCCTAAGGTTGCAAAACACCATGGATTCAAGCCAAGGAGCACGATAGGGAGGAAAAAGCATAAGTCAAGGATATCAAATGCAACGACTCGCAAAACAGCTGGAGTCAAAATTATATATATCAGCAATGATCCAACCAGTAGCAAAGTCAAAGAAAGAAAGGAAGAGCATATCAAGACAGGTCAACCTGGCAATAACATCACCACCAGCTACTACAGAGTATCTAAAATGGTCCGATCAACCAGTTAGGTTCAGCAGAGCAGACCACCCAAGGAAAGTTCCCAGACCAGGTCACTCACCAATGGTGCTCAAAGCGCAAATAGGAGGTTATGATGTCGGAAGAGTATTCTGGATGCAAGAAGTGGTATAAACCTAATATATGCCAGAACGTTGAAAGCAATGTGCATATCATTGGAAAATCTAAAGCCAATAGATTGTTCTTTCCATGGAATAGTACCAGGAGCCGCAAATTATCCTTTGGGCAAAATAAAACTCGATGTCTATTTCGGCGACAGCAACAATTATCGCAGAGAAAAGCTGGAGTTTGAAGTCATGGACTGGCCCTCACAATACCATGCAATCCTGGGGTGCCTAGCATTTGCAAAATTCATGGCAGTACCTCACTATGCATATCTCACACTCAAGATCCCAGGACCTAAAGGAACAATCACGGTACGAGGAAGCTTTGAAGTATCCAACACATGTGACAAAGAATTTAATAGGTTGGTGCAAACCTTCGGCATGACGGCAGAATACGCAAGGCTAAAAGGCGAAACTGACCACAACGTGCTACCCGACGTCGGGCAATCCCTGCCAGATCAGGCGTTCGATGCAACTCAAGACTCGAAGAAAATACAGGTCCACCCGACGGACCCGAACAAGACCACCTCCATAGCGGTAAACTTGGATCCCGCATAGGAAAGCGCACTCGTCAAGTTCCTCTGTGAGCGCTGGGAAATATTTGCCTGGTGTCCTTCAGATATGCCAGGCGTTCCCAGGGAACTCGTCGAGCACGCACTAAATGTGGATCCTAAGGCAAAGCCAGTCAAGCAACCACTACGACGATTTGATGAACCCAAGAGGAAAGCCATAGCGTCAGAGCTACATAGACTGGAAAATGCAGGGTTCATCCGAGAAATCAAAACATTGACTTGGGTATCTAATCGAGTTATAGTCCCTAAGAAAAATACAGACGTACAAAGAGTATGTGTCGACTACACATCCCTCAACAAGCACTGTCCAAAGGATCCCTTCCCTTTACCACGCATTGATCAAATAATCGTCTCAACAGCGGGGTGCGCAAGGCTTTCCTTCCTAGATGCATACTCTGGTTACAATCAGATCAAATTAAAAAAGGAAGACGAGGAAAAGACAGCCTTCATCACACCATACGGCGTGTTATGTTATCAGGTCATGCCTTTTGGCCTGAAAAACGTAGGAGCAACCTATCAGCGGATGATGCAAAATTGCCTCGGAAGTCAAATAGGATGCAATATCCAAGTTTACATCGACAACGTGGTCATCACCACGAGGAAGGAAGAGTCTCTGATCAGCAACCAGGCAGAAAGTTTTGATAACCTGAACAGGTACAAGCTCAAGCTCAACCCGACCAAATGCTCTTTCGGCGTATCAGCAGGGCAACTCTTGGGGTTTCTGGTATCAGCAAGAGGAATAGAGGCAAACCCAAAAAAGATCCAAGTATTATTAACAATGGGAAAACCAACAAAGCTACACGACGTACAGAAGCTCGCAGGGCGCGTTGCGGTGCTAAGTCGATTTGTGGCTCAACTAGGAGAGAAAGCACTACCTTTCTACGCGCTCATGAAAAAATCAGATGATAAATTCGAGTGGACGGAAGAAGTAGACGTAGCCTTCGCGCAATTGAAAAAAGTGCTCTCCACACCTCCGGTGTTGGTCGCACCAAAGGAAAAAGAACCACTACTACTATACATTGCAGCAACACATCAAGTAGTGAGTACAGTACTGGTAGTCGAAAGAAGCGAGGAAGGAAAAGCGCACGGCGTTCAGAGGCCAGTCTATTTCATCAGCGAAGTACTCTCTCCAACAAAACAAAGGTACCCGCACTATCAAAAGCTTACATACAGCGTTTTCACAACAGCTCGGAAACTACGGCAATACTTTGCGGTGCACCCAATTATAGTGGTCAACGAAGCACCACTATCCAATATATTGAACAACCCTTCAGCAACAGGACGTGTCTCCTTATGGGGAATTGAATTATCACCCTTGGACATCACGTACAAAAAACGAAAGGCAATCAAATCACAAATTCAGCCAGACTTCACAGCAGAGTGGCTGAAATTACAAAGTGCAGGTCCTCCAGATTTATCGAGTGTTTGGACAATATATTTCGATGGCTCAAAAAGAATCCAAGGCGCAGGAGCAGGCGTACTCCTAATATCACCACAAGGCGACAAATTGAAATATGTGTTACGGATGAGTTTTCCCCAAGCTTCTAACAATGAAGCCGAATACGAGGCATTGCTCCATGGAATGAAAATGGCAAAAGCTTGCGGAGCAACTCGACTTAAAATATTTGGAGACTCGAACCTCATCGTCCGACAAGTAATGAACAAATGCGATGCCATCAGCGACAACATAACAGCATACAGAAATTTATACTACTATCTCGAAGGAACATTCGATGGATGCGAAGTTTCACACGTCAGCAGAGCCAGCAACGAGGAGGCTGACAATTTAGCAAACATCGGGTCCCAGTGCTTACCCGTACCACAAGGAGTCTTCTGGGAGGAAATCATAGAGCGATCAATAAAAAATAGCAAAACCTCGACTACAGAAGGAGAAACAACAGGCTCGGAGGCTGGAAAAACAAGTGCAGTAGAACCAGAAGAAGTCATGATGATAGAAGAAACTTGGATGCAACCATATCTGGTATACATGATAAACAAAATACTACCCGAAGACATGGCAGAAGCAAAAAGAATAATACGACGATCCAAGGCCTTCGTCATGTTACAAGGAAAGTTATATAAGAAAAGTATATCAGGCGTCTTGCAACGATGCGTCACTCGTCAAGAAGGACAAGAAATCTTAAAGGATATTCATGCAGGAGTGTGTGGACATCATGCGAGTAGCAGAGCTATCGCGGCCAAAGCCTTTCGAGCAGGATTCTATTGGTTAACAGCCATCGAAGATGCAAAAGACATAGTTCGAAAGTGTGAAGCATGCCAAAGGTTCGCATCTCGGCCACATGCGCCAGCAGCAGAGTTACAACCAATACCATTATCCTGGCCCTTTGCGCAGTGGGGTCTCGACATGGTGGGAAAATTGCACAAATCCTGGCCAGGAGGGCACGTTTATATGCTGGTAGCGGTCGACAAATTCACTAAGTGGGTAGAAGCAGCCCCAGTAACGGCCCAAGATTCTAAAGCCGCAATAAATTTCATCAAGTCTATAGTCTTTCGCTTGGGAGTACCACACAGCATAATCACAGACAATGGTACAAATTTCACATCAAAGGAGTTCAAGGACTATTGCGAAGGACTGGGAATCAAATTGAAATTTGCATCTGTAGCACATCCGAAGACAAACGGGCAAGTCAAAAAAGCCAATGGCCTAATATGCAACGGGATAAAGAAACGGCTGTTGGCACCCCTTGAGAAAGCCAAGCACGCTTGGGTAGATGAGCTACCCTCTGTACTCTGGCACCCACCGCAGCTACTCAAGAAACACCCTTTTTCCTGGTCCATGGCGCAGAAGCTGTGCTTCCAGTTGAAATAACTCATGAAGCTCCAAGAATTGTGGCATACGATGAGGCAACTTCCACAGAAGCACTTCAGGATGATGTCGATGCACTCGATGAGTCAAGAGATGTAGCGCTCGCCAGAGCTACTCAGTATCAGCAAAATTTGCGAAATTACCATAGCAGTCGAGTTCGTCCATGATCTTTCGTGGTAGGAGATCTAGTTCTATGACTCAAGCAAGATGGCCATGGCAAACTCGAGTCCCCATGGGTGGGACCTTACATCGTGACAGAAGTGATACCAGGAGGAGCTTATCGACTACAAGATAAGAAAACGGGGCAAAACGAGAGTAACCCGTGGAATGCAGAGCCGCTACGATGGTTCTACGCATAGGAAAAATAAGGCGACCAAGGAGTTTTTTCAAGTTATGAGCCTCTAAATCCAGAACATGAGGCCATAGGTCGGGTTCATTTGGTCCAATCGACAATATGTGTAAATATTTTACTTTACACTCGGGGGCTAAGACCCTCGAGTTGTACGAAATAGTATTAGGAAGTTTTGTGATTATCTGCGACATATTACAAGGTTGATTGCAACCCAATATTTTGGCAGCACCATATACGGTTCAAAGGAACCCGATAAAATATTAATGCACATACCTCAGAACCATGATTCGTTCCCATGGTCTATTCATAAACACATAATTCCAATACGATTACAGATAAGCACGACGAAGAAACAACTGGATTACATAAAGGAGAAAACTAGTGAAGCTACATTTCGGCTTTATACTCCTTCTGGCACTAGGTGCAGTCGTAGATTCTTACATCGAACTTCGATGTGCCAACATGGAAATCAAAGGTCATGAAGAACCCCCGATGGAGGTCATGATCCTCCGCAAATCGCGACCTGCCGCCCTTGAAGAATTGTTCACCGGCGCTGTCGTACCACACCTCCACTTCGTATGGGGTTCCTCCACCAGAATGTTCACGGAGAACTGCTTCACGTAGTTCTCCCCCATCCATGAATTTAGTAAAATTCAGTGGCATACGCTGAATTTCGCGGCACTGTGTGTTGCAGATGCAGAAGAAGGAATAGATTCTGGGCGAAGAAGAAGAAGCATAACGGGAAGGAGCACTTGAACCTGGCGCAGCAGAGGGCGCGTTGTGTTTATTCTTGCTTCCGGCCGGACGGCTGGGGCGTCGCTTCACCAGAGTAGAAGATAACGCTACCACAGTGATGAGGATATTGGCACGCCAGGACGACCTGCGATATGTGATAATTAAGTCTAAGGCTGTGTCATTAATTTGTATCTATGTTCATGTTATTCTTAGCCTGGTCACGTTGTGGGCCACTTAGGTTTTATTTTATGTTTTGGGTTTGGGCCTGTCCAAGCCCAATAGTTTTCTGGCCGTCTATATAAGGAGGCTGGATGGCTAGGGTTTAGGGAGGCAGAAAATTATGTAGAACTTCTAGTTCACGTTATCACCGTCCCTCTGGGATCAGCGTGTGTGATGGTGTCTCGGACGTTCGTCTAGTTATCTATCGATAAAGACAAGAGAGTTCTTGAATTGTCAAGAGTAATCCTGTGTGTGCGAAGGTCCTTGAATCTGTCAAGGGTTGTCAAGCTGTTGGCGTGTTGATTCAGCGTGAGGTTCGTTGTTCATCATCGAGTTGCTCGCAGAATTGGCGTTCCCCAATCTTCAGGTCGTGTGTTCCGCTCATGTGATTGGGAGATCTATCAGATCAGGAGGTGCATCGTGAAAGATCCGGCAAACAATCTTCATCATCTTGGTATCAGAGCCCAGTGTTGATCACGATGCAAATTGAGGTTGGTGTCGTCAGGCTGATCATTGATCTATTGGACAACATGGTTTTTGGTGGTGGTCTTCATGAGTTCTAGAGATCGATTTGCTGTTACGGAGTTGGAGTTGGGTCATCGAAGGCCTTTTTGCTGTTGTTCGAATCTTCAATCTTCAAGTTGATGCTGATCTGAAAGGCGGCGATTGAGAGTAATCGGTGGCGTTTTGATTTTTCAAGCGGGCAAGTTTGTCGAGATCGACTTTTGATCTGAGTCGGCTTCGATTGCTTTTTCCGTGGAAGGGCAGTCTCGATGTTGTTTCAGATCGGATCGATTTTTTTTCCATGTCGTGCTCTACACGAATAAAGGCACATCAATTTTTTGGGAATTGGATCTGGCTGAATTGGAGAGGATCACATTCAGATCGGAGTTTGTACATGATATTTTTTTTCCCGCAGGACATGAGATCGGAATTGTTTTCCTCGTGAAGGCGGCGTGTTGGTTTACAGATCAGAAATTTTGGATCAGTTCGGGTTTGTTCGCGTGAAGTCTGGTAAAAGGAAAGGAAAGAATAGAATAAAAATATAAAAGGAAGGATTTGGTACGTGAAGGTTGGATGGTGCTACAGCCTACAAGTACCTACAATTGATGTCTCTTGATCGATATAATATTGGGATTTGTACATGACAAGTGAAGATAGAAAGAGAGGTGTCAAGGTTTGGTGCATATTGGAAGGACTCGGCTCACACGTATTCAGCTGGGTGCCGTTCAATTCTAGTTATTTGCGTGCATTTGCATGTAGCGAAGGAAGAAGGATTGTGTGCACATCAGATTGGTACTGCTTTTACATGACTATCAGTTTGGCTGTTCGTGGGAATTTCTGCGCTAAGAAAATAGAGACACCGCTAGCAGTTTAAGAGGTGGCAGATTCGGCTCATTTGGATCCTTGGTGTACAGGAATTTGTTCTGTGTGTTTTGGGTGATGTGCTTGGTTTGCGTCCAAAATTCAGTTTGCATCTACGGGTATATTCAGCTCATTTGGATCCTTGGTGTGCAGGAATTTATCCTATGTGTTTTGGGTGATGTGCTTATGTGCTTTGAGACTGCATTCTGATGATCATTTGTGTCTCAATTCGGTTTGTTGGTTGATGGTGCCGAAGTTAAGAGGTGCCAAGAGCAAGTCAAGTTAGCCGAGAGGGAGGATGTGGTGTGGCAGGCTGGCAAGGCTTGAAGATGAACATTGGCGATACTGCATAATTGATGCCACGTTTTACGAGAAGACCCTCCGGCGTTGAGGACAATGCCTTTCTAAGAAGGGGAGGATGATGAGGATATTGGCATGCCAGGATGACCTACGATATGTGATAATTAAGTCTAAGGCTATGTCATTAATTTGTATCTATGTTCATGTTATTTCTTAGCCTGGTCACGTTGTGGGCCACTTAGGTTTTATTTTATGTTTTGGGTTTGGGCCTGTCCAAGGCCAATAGTTTTCTGGCCGTCTATATAAAGAGGCTGAACGGCTAGGGTTTAGGGAGGCTGAAAATTATGTAGAACTTTTAATTCACGTTATCACCGTCCCACTGGGATCGGCGTGTGTGACGGCGTCTCGGACGTTCATCTAGTTATCTATCAATAAAGACAAGAGAGTTCTTGAATTGTCAAGAGTAATCCTGTGTGCGCGAAGGTCCTTGAATCTGTCAAGGGTTGTCAAGCTGTTGGCGTGTTGATTCAGCGTGAGGTTCGTCGTTCATCGTCGAGTTGCTCGCAGAATTGGCGTTCCCCAATCTTCAGGTCGCTTGTTCCACTCACGTGATTGGGAGATCTATCAGATCAGGAGGTGCATCATGAAAGATCGGGCAAACAATCTTCATCACGTAGCTGCGAAGATAATCTTGTTTTTACTACCGCGAGGGAGGCCGCGGCCCCGCTTCTCCACCGGGGCGCCGAGGTTCAAGCGAGATCCATCTGCATCAGCCATGGAGACAAGTGACAGGGACGAAAAACCCTAGATGGATTAAGGAAGTAGAAGACGATGCGGCGGAGGAAAGCACTAATGAAAGGATTAGGGTTTTTACCCTGGTCATGAGTGCTTTATTTATAATCACGTACTAATGGGCCTTTGGAGCGGCAAGGCCCAAAGTATACTTTTGGGTTTTTATAGTGCAAAATAGTATAGAAGAATTAAACGTATAAAGAGAGAGAAAACACAGCAAGCAGAGAATAAGGAATATTTGTCCAAGAAGCACAAGTTTACCTCGTCTTCGACTCAGGGGCTTGCGATATTAGAAGAGGAGGAATACATTGCAAAAATGAAAGAAGTTGACAACTGACGCAAGAAGAAGTATAAAGAATATGTTTATCCATTTTCTTGAGCCTATACCTAAAAATTTCGACTATAGCCTCGGGGGCTACTCCCATCGGGAGCGCTGGGCGCGCACCCGATGACATTTATCCATGAATACTGAAGAAAAGAAAGTGAAGGGAAATTCAGAAAGCTTCATTACTCCCATCAGGAGGGAATTTTTTATCAATTTAAATTAAAAGTAACCCGAATATTTTATACTCTGAAACAGTCAAACAAGGCTGCGACATACAATCCTCGAGTTGCATCATCGCGACAAAACTCGAATGCCGTGATTGAAATATATCACGAAGGTAAGACCCGAGGATCCGTCCTGTGTGGCCCGGTATACGCACATGGATGCGCTCTACTGGTATATATTCGTGTCTACGACGCGAAGAAAAATCCTGGTGGACGCACTGGGTACCCTAAGAACCACTGGGATTCATTCTTTGTAAGTCCTAAATGCGGCAAAAGAATGGATTTGACTGGTTTTCTGAATTCAAGTCCAAGGGGATTGAATTTGAAGTAGGTTACAAGCATCTGTTCCGGCAGTTAACTAACCTCTTGATCCGTTAGAGTTGTCAGGCTTATTCATCAAAACCCCTTGCGAGATATCATAATGAAAATAAGTCGGAAGACCAATTGGAAGATTTGAAGATATGAATAAGTCGAAGAAATGATCAAGTCAAAGATTTAAAGATTAGAGATTCAACCCGAATTTGCAATTCTGGTAGACTCTCAGGGGCTACTGACAAGGGTATAGATAATAGAGCCCGTTAGTTGAGTACCCCTAAGTCCGCTAAGCTAGGCCCAGTTGTAATATTAGTCGAAATACGAGTTCATGTCGTATGTCTATATTGTAATCTGTATCAGATCCCATCCGATCCTTGAGACCTGGCCACCTATATAAAGTGACCAGGAGGGGACGGTGTGGGACAGATTGAAAGCAAGCCAGGTTCTACACCCACGTTTACTTTCATAGCCACCTTGTTTGACTGAGTTTTACCTTCGAGTTCATCCGACGCCCTGTCTCCCCGATCCTAAGTCCTTCATCTAGGATATTTGTCGAGTTAACCCCTCGTCAGTAACCATGTGATATTCTTGCATAATTGGATTCTACTCTTTCTCAAGATTCCAGTGATATGCTATTTGTAATTTTTGGAATTACAGAACATTTCCTATGAATTTTGCAAGTTTGAGCAATATTGAATTCTGTTTAATTCAATTTAGAACAAGGCTCGCCACGTGATAGGGCAAAGGTGTCCGATCTTTCGATGAGATCTTGATATGTCGATTTGGTGGGTGGAGTTCGTGCTTGACGATTCGACTACACGTGCAAAGCTTGTGCGCCTATGCAATCGCTAGGACAATCTCCGAGAGTTAGTGATCTTGCAGATGCACGATCAGCCTGACCAGCAAGGGTCTTAATTCCTACTTGAAATCGAGAACAAGTAAGAACTAATACTGAAATCAAGAAATTGCAGTTGAAAGATGTATGCTTTATTCAAAAGGTGGGATTCCGAATAAGCGGTCTTCTTCTGGGCGATTGGCCTCAAAAGTCGAGCTCGTAGTTGCAGCAATGGCTAACTTTAGTCTAAACAAAATCTGAATTCTAATGACACCTACGGGGGGTATTTGAGGAGGAAAAGGTAGGGGTGCGACCAGCCATGGGTATGGTGGTCGAACGGAACCCTAACAGGCCTTTTCTCCTAAAATTCGGACTCCTAAAAGTGGCTGTCTTATTTGCTGCGAAAATTACATGGGCCTAGGCCAAAAATAAAAGTGACGCAGCAACATATTTATCTATGGACGAATTTATGAAGTAGCTCTTTGTATATTTCGTCCAAGTCTTCATCCTTCATTATGGTGGCTTCAAAGTTCTGAAATCTCCACTCGTGGCATCTTCTTCCATCCTCAAATGCTTGCTACCATCTCCATGCAAGATCATGCTCCAATGCTTGTCCCTCTCATCCATGCTAGGTCCATCATTCCTAAGAGTAACAAACATATCTGATTTAGGCAACATCATATTCTCATGTATGTGAGAAAGAGTTCCAAGAAACAAAAGTACCGGATAGTTAAGTTGCTTGGCACGAGCTCGAGTGATAGGTCCTTGTATGTGTTCCGCTGTAGGTGCAGCGGGTGTATCAATAGATGGGATGTCCTCATCATGCTCCCCTTCTTGAATTGAAGTCATCCTCGATGCAACCTCATCTTCTTCACCGAAGTAAGGCTTCAAATCTGCAATGTTAAATGTAGGACTTACCGTACCAAAATCTGTAGGAAGCTCAAGTTTATATGCATTATCATTGATTTTCTCTATCACCTTAAAAGGACCATCAGCACGTGGCATTAACTTAGACTTGCACAAATCAGGAAAATGATCTTTGCACAAATGCAAGCAAACAAGATCACCAACCTCAATCACAACATGCTTTCGTCCTCTATCCCCAGCAACTTTATACTTAACATTCATGCGTTCTATGTTGTCTTTAGTAGTTGCATGCAATTTTAAAATCAATTCTGCACGCTGTGTAGCATCGAAATTATGTTGCACTGAAGATGGTAAAGGCAACAAATCAATAGGTGCACGTGGAACAAAACCATAGACAATCTGAAAAGGGCTCATCTTTGTGGTAGAATGCAACGAACGATTATAAGCAAATTCAATATGAGGCAAACACTCTTCCCACAATTTTAAGTTCTTCTTTAAAATAGCCCGCAACATAGTAGATACAGTTCTATTAACTACTTCAGTTTGTCCATCAGTTTGGGGATGACATGTAGTACTAAACAGCAATTTAGTCCCCAACTTAGCACATAAACATCTCCAAAAGTGGCTAAGAAATCTAGTATCACGGTCAGATACAATAGTATTTGGCACACCATGCAAACGAACGATATCACAAAAAAACAAATCAGCAATGTGCGCAGCATCATCGGTCTTGTGACAAGGAATAAAGTGTGCCATCTTAGAAAACCGATCCACAACAACAAAAATACTATCCCTCCCCTTCTATGTACGAGGTAATCCCAAAACAAAGTCCATCGAAATATCCTCCCAAGGAACAGGAAGAGGCATATATAAACCATGTGGATTAAGGCGAGACTTAGCTTTTTGACAAGTAGTGCAGCGTGCCACGAATCTCTCAACATCTCGCCGCATGCATGGCCAAAAGAAGTGTGCAACAAGAACATCCTCCATCTTCTTGACACCAAAGTGTCCCACTAATCCTCCTCCATCTGCCTCCTGTAACAACAAAAGACGAACGGAACCATCTAGGATGCATAGTTTGTTAGCACGGAAGACAAATCCATCATAGGATGAATTTGTTCCATGTTCTACCATCTCTACAATTCTGCAACACATCTTTAAATTCAGCATCATGCAAGTATTGTTCTTTTATAGTTTTCAACACAAAAATTTTGAAGTCAAGCTAAGATAGCATAGTATAGCGGCGTGACAAAGCATTAGCAATAACATTATCTTTACCCTTTTTGTGTTTGATAACATAAGGAAAAGATTCAATAAATTCAACCCACTTTGCATGGCGACGATTCAGTTTTGGTTGACTACGAATATGCTTCAAAGATTCATGATCAGAATATATAACAAATTCTTTAGGCCATAAATAATGTTGCCAAGTTTCTAGTGTCCGAACCAGCGCATATAATTCTTTATCATAAGTAGAATTGTTCAGACTAGGCCCACTCAATTTTTCACTAAAATATGCTATAGGTTTGCCCTCTTGTAATAACACACCTCCCAAACCAATTCCACTAGCATCACATTCAAGTTCAAATGTCTTATTAAAATCAGGAAGTTGGAGTAATGGAACATGTGTTAACTTATCTTTCAGCATCATGAAAGCTTCTTGTTGTGCATCACCCCAAACAAAGGGCACATCCTTCTTTGTGAGCTCATTCAATGGCGCAGCAATAGAACCAAAATCTTTGACAAAGCGCCTATAAAACCCAGCGAGGCCAAGAAAAATCCTCACTTGTGTGACCGTCTTGGGCTGCGGCCAATTCTCAATAGCTTCAATCTTCGCTGGATCAACTTCAATTACCTGTGCTGTAACAACATAACCAAGAAAAGCAACTCTATTTGTGCAAAAGGTGCACTTCTCAAGATTACCATACAAACATGCATCATGTAAAGCATTGAAAACTGCACGTAAATGATCCAAATGGTCCTCTAAAGATTTGCTTTATATGAGAATGTCATCAAAATATACCACCACATAACGACCAATAAAAGCATGTAAAACTTCGTTCATCAGTCTCATAAAGGTACTAGGTGCATTAGTTAAACCAAATGGCATTACTAACCACTCATATAAACCGAACTTAGTTTTAAAAGTTGTTTTCCATTCATCTCCTAATTGCATACAAATTTGGTGGTAACCACTATGCAAATCAACTTTAGAGAACATAATAGAACCACTCAACTCATCCAGCATGTCATCCAAACAAGGTATAGGGTGACGATATCGAATGGTAATATTATCAATAGCTCGACAATCAGTACACATGCGCGAAGAACCATCTTTCCTATGTACTAAAATATTAGGAACAACGCATGGACTAAGAGACTCACGAATATAACTTTTATCCAATAAACTCTGGATTTGTCGTTGGATCTCTTTTGTTTCTTCAGGATTGGTGTGATATGGCGCACGGTTGGGCAGCGAGGCTCCTGGAATCAAATCAATTTGGTGTTCTATCCCACGAATAGGTGGAAGTCCAGGTGGAACATCTTGTGGGAAAACGTCCATGTATTCCTGCAAAAGGTTAGCAACCGCAGGTGGCAAAGAAGGAGGCATATCCTCAAATGAAAACAGAACTTCTTTGCAAACAATGGCATAGCATGGAGTAATATTCACATCAATTTCAGAAAGATCAGATTTGCTAGCAAGTAAACAAGGATTCTTCAAACGAATTTCAATAGCATGGTTAGAATCAGATTTAGATGTATGCTTAGAGGGTACAAAATCTGCAGCAATAATCTGATTCTCACTCTTATGTTTTTCCTCATTTTTTAATCTACTAGCTCTAGCAAGATCATCTTTCAAAATTTGTTCCAGAGTCAGGGGTTTAAGTCCAATTTTCTTGCCAGCATGTGTGAAAGAATACTGATTAGTTTTACCATTATGTACAGATTCTCTATCAAATTGCCATGGTCTACCAAGTAACAAAGAACAAGCTTGCATAGGTACAACATCACAATCAACAAAATCTGAATAGGTACCAATAGTAAAATGCACGCATGCAGTTCTTGTTACCTTGAGCTTACGGGAGCTCTCAAACCATTGAATGTAATAGGGATGAGGTCGTTGTCGAGTGGGTAGAGCAAGCTTCTCCACCATGTCAATACTACCCAGATTGTTACAACTCCCTCCATCAATGATGATCCGAATAGCTCTTTCCTTAACAATGCCTCTTGTTTGAAACAAATTGTGGCGTTGATCATGCTCAGCTTTGCTCAATTGCACACTTAAGACACGTTGGGCAACTAAACTCTTGTATTGATCAGCAGTTTCAGCTCCCATTACCTCCATCTCTTTGTTAGAATCAAAATTGGCACCATCACGTGCAGCAATAAGTGCCAATGTATCATCATCAAAATCACTTGCATAGTCATATTCACCATCTTCAAGCACCACCATCACACATTTGGTTTTACATTCTTTTTCGATGTGACCAAACCCAAAACGTTTGCAACATTGAATGTCGCGAGTCTTCCCCTTGGAGGCCATGGAAGAAGAACTTCGTGTCGGACCAACAGATGGTGATGGAGCAGGAGCAGGTGGCGTTCTTGATGTGGGCGTGGTATACCTGGAGGTGGAAGGGCCTGGTGCATCCCCACGAGAAGGTGGAGCTGATTGGTGCACAGACCATGAAGAAGTACGACCTGCAGAATTATTAGCTCTTTTGCATGATGGTTGACGATCCTGCACTTCAAGTTCAGCTTTGCAAGCAAGATGAAATAAATGAGTAATAGTGTTGTACTCCTTATAGCCTAAAATATGCTGAATCTCCTTATTTAAACCACCAAAGAAACATGCAAGCATAGCTTCATTATCCTCTACAATACTACAACGAATCATGCCCGTTTGTAACTCTTGATAATATCCTTGTACGGAATTTTTGCCTTGTTCTAAAAGAGCTAATTTTTTAAGCAAGTCTCGTTGATAATGTGGAGGTACAAAACGAGTATGCATGGCATGTTTTAGACCAAGCCAAGTAGCAGGAATATTAGCATGATTGACTCTACAATGTTCAGACCACCAGATAGAAGCAAAATCTGTAAATTCACATGTAGCAGCACTAACACGCAAATGCTCAGGATAGCGTAAACATGCAAAACGTTGCTCTACTTCTAATTCGCAAGTGAGATATGCATCAGGATTATATCTACCCTCAAATGGCAGAATATTTAATTTCAGTTTGGCAACATGTTCATCATCACGTACCGGACGTGGAGGTGAACGAGCGTTGCGGTTGTATTGCCGCGGACGGCCAGGTGCAGGTTGTTGGACCTCGTCCTCCTCGAGCTCGTTTTCATCTTCGAACTCGTTTCCCCCCTTGTCAGCAGCATATCCATCCTGGGTGGCCGCCTCCATAGCGGCCGCAGCAGCTACCGCAGCTGTAATGGTACCCGCAGATGGCGGTACGAGAGGAACGCGGTGAGCATGTGGTACATGGACGCCCGGCTGTGGCTATGGTGGTAAACGGGACAGGACTTCTTGGAACTTGGCGTCGAGCTTGGTGTTGAAGGATGCCTCAAGGCCAGCAATCTTGTCCATCGCATCAGAAAGCTTGGAATCAACATCACCCAAGCGTGTGTCCACATCTTGTGCACGCCCCACCAACAGCCAAGTGAAGTGGGCATGCAACTCCGCAATAGTCATTTTCTCCGGATCAACATCATCCTTCGTGGTTCCTGTCATAGTTTGCGTAGAAGCAAGCACAAATATAAATACCTACGCACTACGGAATATGGTGGAATCACGCGTAATCCATCAAGCAGTATAGAAAGCTCTTACAAGTTCTTACCAAACAGGAGGAAGGTGATATGCAACCAGCAAATAGCAGTGACTCCCATAATTGCACAAAGCGATTACCAGGTGGCGATTCAAAGCACGTGCAGAAATATGTGGAGCTGTAGGAAGGCTTATATGGTGGCAAAAAAGCAAATATCAGAACAGTAATGCAATGTTGAAAGAATGCTCAACAACGGTACTGTGCTGGTCCTAGGCTAGCCCGTGCTAGAGACGCGAGCCGAGAACACTAAGAAAGTCACGGCGTAGCACAACAAGCAGAAAGAAACAGCTCAAAAGCAAGATATAAGTGAAGATCTGCAGAAATTTCTGGGTCCGAAACTTCAGAGGGCAAAAACTCGACCTTCCCGGACTCTTTTGGGAATTTTGAGCGTTCCATTGGCCGCCTAAGGCTAGATAGAACCTTTTGTGCTGAGAATTTTGAGTGGTCGCAAGTCGAAAACGGAGTTCATATGCAAAAGTTATGGCCGATTGAAGTTTGCTGTCGAAAGCTATCAAAAACTGACGAAACTGTCCAATTCGGACTAAGTTCAGACTGGACTAGTAGGAATCGGGTCAAACCGACTTGGATGCGGATTTGACTTTTTTTCAGATTTTTTTTCTAGAACATTTTGTTTGCTCTTCTTCCTCTTGCCTGGCGACCAAAACTTAACTCACGGACTCTGAAAAAGGAACGGACAAAATTGGAAGGAATGAACAAAACCTAATGTGAAGGCGGTGGCGGAAGTATATGGCGTGGTGGTGGAAGGATATGGTGGAGCGGTGGTGCAAGCGTGCGGCGGCGGCGTGACTATGGTGATTCAAACTCGAAACTCTAATGGAACAGACACTAAGACTAGCAACTCGACACGTGGATGCAGACACAAATTCAACGATGCAAACTGAAAAGACAATGCAAAGGCTCGGATGGTTTATGGGATGAGATGATCTAAACCCTAACTGTATATTTTGGCTTTTTCGTGGTTTATAGGTATGACGACAGATGCAATGTAGACTACGAAAACAGTAAATCTGACCGAGCAACCTGAAATCTGATACCACTTGATAGGGCAAAGGTGTCCGATCTTTCGATGAGATCTTGATCTGTCGATTTGGTGGGTGGAGTTCGTGCTTGACGATCCGACTACACGTGCAAAGCTTGTGCGCCTATGCAATTGCTAGGACAATCTCTGGGAGTTACCGATCTTGCGGATGCACGATCAGCCTGACCAGCAAGGATCTTAATTCCTACCTGAAATCGAGAACAAGTAAGAACTAATACTACAATCAAGAAATTGCGGTTGAAAGATGTATGCTTTATTCAAAAGGTGGGATTCCGAATAGGCGGTCTTCTTCTGGGCGATTGGCCTCAAAAGTCAAGCTCGTAGTTGCAGCAATGGCTAAATTTAGTCTATACAAAATCCGAGTTCTAATGACCGCTACGGGGGGTATTTGAGGAGGAAAAGGTAGGGGTGCGACCAGCCATGGGTATGGTGGTCGAACGGAACCCTAACAGGCCTTTTCTCCTCAAATTCAGACTCCTAAAAGTGGCTGTCTTATTTGCTGCGAAAATTACATGGGCCTGGGCCAAAAATAAAAGTGACGCTGCACCATATTTATCTATGGACAAATTTATGAAGTAGCTCTTTATATATTTCGTCCAAGTCTTCATCCTTCATTATGGTGGCTTCAAAGTTCTGAAATCTCCACTCGTGGCATCTTCTTCCATCCTCAAACGCTTGCTGCCATCTCCGTGCACGGTCATGCTCCAATGCTTGTCCCTCTCATCCATGCTAGGTCCATCATTCCTAAGAGTAACAAACATATCTGATTTAGGCAGCATCACATTCTCATGTATGTGAGAAAGAGTTCCAAGAAACGAAAGTACCTGATAGTTAAGTTGCTTGGCATGAGCTCGAGTGATAGGTCCTTGTATGTGTTCCGCTGTAGGTGCAGCGGGTGTATCAATAGATGGGATGTCCTCATCACCACGTGGCTGATTCTAATAGGTTGATACCGTTTCGTGTGGATTGGCTCTGTGGATCGTTAGATCTAAGTTAGATCCGTTGGTTCAGAATGTCTCATAACGGTTTGCACTGGATCTAATCTCGGTCGCTGGTTTTGAATCGAATGAACAGAGTGGGAATGGTGAAGCTCACCAGCGGCTAGGGTTTCTCGGGTCATCGGGAATGGCTTGACCTCGCCGGCGGTGGCTCGGGGGTGGACGCTAACAGTGATCCAGGGGTCCCTAGGCCTTATAAAGACAACGACGAGGTGTAGTGAGGTCCGGAGAGTTCGCGTGCGTGATCGGAGGGACTTGACGGGGTCTCCTATGGCATCTGCACGCGGATGGAGGGTTTCCAGGCCTTAGTGGCTTCAGTCGACTTTGTTCTGCCAAGATACTACGAGAGAAGAGGGGACACGGTCTGAGGAGATGCACACACATGAGGGAAGAAGAAGGGTCGAGGATTCAGCGGTGCTTGCTCACCGATTCGACGACGGAGATGCGATGACAGCGGCGACTTAGGCAGACTACGGCGAGGAATTGCCACAGTCTAGCGGTTGGGTTTCAAGATCCTAGCGAGGGGAAAAGGAGAGCAGATGATGGGAACCAGAGGGGAGTGGCGTCGGGAGCCATTCGGGCTCTAGAGAGAGTGGGGAGAAAAGTGGCGACGTGGGTGCGGCGGTTCTGAGGAAGGAAATGAAGCTAACAGGTGGGGGCCACCTGTTGGTGAGAAAAAGAAATAAAAAATAAAAGAGAGGGAGGGGGTTGCCGCGGGGCTAGCTGGGCTGGTCTGTTGGGCCGCTCTAGCCCGGGACTGGCCCAGTCGAACAGTTTCCTATTTTTTAAATTCTTTTCAAATTTTCTGTTTTCTTAGAACTTTTGTAACTTTTCCTTTTAGCCTCCAAATAAGGTCAAATCTGTTTCTAATTTTTTTCTAATAATTCAACACAACATTGTAAAACAGTAAGATACCACTTTTAGTTCCAAAGATAGAATTTTGCAAATATATATGCATTTGCCCCATAGGGGTTTATTTGCATGTTTCCATAAATAGAAAATAGAGTTTTAAAAAAATTCTTTAAAGTTCAGAGAATCAATTCTATAAAAACAATATTTGAACTTTATTTCAAACACATTTATTAATTCAAACTTTATTTAATATAAAACATTTTGGAAATATTTTCTTTGCAATATAGCTTGCATAGGTTTGAATAAATACACAATAGTGTTTTTTTAAATTCCATTTTCCACAAAACTCTTCAAGGAAATAATATAAAGTTGTAGAAATAGTTTTGAAATAAAGTTTTAATCAAACTCAAAAAGTTTTAAATCCCTGTGATTTTTTTTAATCAACACAAACAAAATAGTTTTTTTTGTTCCAAAATTGGATAAAACTTGGGATGTTACATATACTATGTTAAAACTAAAACCCCTAGATCAGCCGAATTGCTTCAAGCATTCATCTGAACTTTGATATTCCTCTTGTGTTTCGCTAAGGATTATTAACCCCCTTCATGTGTGTTGTGCTCTAAAGGTCTACTACTGAAATTGCTGTGAGATCTGTCGTTCCATTGGGAATTGGTAGCTCTCAAACCACCGTAGTCGAACGGCTGTTGTGCAAGCATGTGGTGTTGCAAATATCCATAGGGCCGAAGATCTATTGCATCTGGCGATAGGGGAGCAGCCAACGAGTTCGTTAGCTACATACGAGTTATCTCCACGTCACCATCATCATCATCATCACCTGTTCACTGAGAAGATCGGGCCACCCCTTATCATTTTGGTATCAGATTCCACGGTTCCCTCGGTGAGCAATCCATACATCCATCCGTGTATTTTCGTTGTGTTTTATTTCCTATCCAGAAAACGCCAAAAAAATTAGGGTTCATAGTTTCCTGCCATAGCCTGGATCGCACCATTTTTGGAGTCATAGTTGCTGGTCGTTTCTTCCTTTGCGTTTTTCTGATCCTTTTCTTCCAATCTGAGTGGTCGTAGGAGTCTAGGTTGTGTTGCCTTTTCTCGTCATTTAGGGTTTTCGGTGTGTTCTTTGTTCTTGTGTTTGTCGTTGTCGTTATCGATCTCGAGCGATCTGCTCGGTCTCGTTTCGATCGCAGCGATCCGTAGGGTCCACGGTACCCATGTTTTTCCCTGCAATTGATCGATCTCCAGGGCGTCCCATGCATCTCTCTAGATCCAATTGAAACAACTATAAAAAACACATGACCACTTCCAAACACTAGCGACCATACGCGCGCTTGTTCCGTGTCTGGCACCGCGCGTGGCCATCCTTCGCGCTCGATCAGACGCGCACTCGTTTTGATGAGGACATCCCTACTACACAGCCATCTCCACCTACTGTTAATGATCCTATTGTTGCTGCTCAAGATAAGTCGAATGACGAGATTAGGATTGGACCAATTACTCGAGCCCGTGGTAAGTTGTTACAATAGCAGATGAACTCACCCCTCATTGAATCTGATATTTATTGTAATGAGAATTTTATACTTCCTAAGTCTTTGTTCATATGTATGATCTGGTTCATTGGAGAAGAAGGGGTTCGAGGGAGCGAGGAGGTGCAGCACATGGAGCACGACGTGGTGATCAAGCAAGAGAGCACGAGGGGGGAAAGGGAGGCCGGTGCCACAAGAATGGAGGACATCACCACGTGAAGGAGATCAAGTCTGGATGAGCATGAGCACATGATGGCGCACTAGGACTGCCTACGACACGATGAATACACGTCTAAGGCGCGCTACACACATGGCCTGCATGCTAAAATTAGGCCGAACCCATATATGGGTTGGTATGTACCCGTTTGAGTCGAACCGAGTCAGTTTGGGCCCAAACCAGGCAAGTTTTGGGCTAGGCCAATACTGAGGACGCCCGGCCACCTATAAGTACCCCTGGGCACCCCCTCAATTAGAGTTAGACCATGTTTTAGACAAAATACTCTTGTTGAACTGCTGCAAGGATTCATCTTAAATTCCACTCGCCAATTCATCGATTGGGTGAATTATACTAGTGCAAGTTTAGTGTAATCTGTTGTTCCACTGGGAATTAGTAGATTGCAAACTAACATTTCATGGTCGACGGCTACGTGTGCAAGTGTGTGGAGTCATGAATATCCTGCAGGGTTTGAGAGCTATCGCATTAGCATCAGGGTTCAAGCGAGGAGAGTTCATCGGTGCCACCAAGTTATACCCGACAATCCCGCTGCCATCATCACCATCGCGTCGCTCACGAGAAGATCAGGCCACCCAATATCATCTTGGTATCATATTTCCACGGTTTACTCGGTGAGCATCCACAAATCCATCCCCGAAATTTGTTTTTGTTTTCAGTCCTATCTAAAAAAAGCCTAAAAAAATTAGGGTTCTTAGTTTTGCCATAGCCTAGATTGCACCGTTTTGAGTTTTAGTCGCTGATTGTCTGTTTCGCGTATCTTTTTTACCAATTAGTAGGAGTCTAGGGTCCTCGATCTTTTCTGTATCTTTGTTTTGCATTCAGATCTTGTCTTGTTTATCTTTGATCATCATCTTCTTTCTTGGTTCATGCACTACAACCGTCTGTTCTTGGCGTTTTGGAGATCGAGACAGAGTCCAAGTTTTTCCCGTGTCGACCGCTGGAGTCAAGTTTTTCTGGGCTGATTCCTTGTTCCGCCCTCATTTCGGATCGTAACACGCGACACAGCAACAGCAGCAGCCGTCGCTGTAGGATGGAGGGTGTCTGGCTCTCGGCGCCAGCTCGCCCAGGACTCGAGCGCTTAGCCTCGCCCCAACAGCAGCAGCCGTGTCGCTTGCTCGCTCACCCCCGCTCGCCTGGGCACGGAGAGGGTCTGCCCCCTAGCGCTTGGGCCGGCCCAATTCACTCTGACTGCTTTGGCCGGTTTGCTTTAGTTAAGTAAAAAAGAGCAAAAGTAAAACAGGGAAAAAGAGTCAAAAATATAAAATTCTAAAACTTCCTACCATGGTAGAAAACTGCTATTTTTCTTTGCCACGATAGCCGGATCCTGCCGTACCGTCCATTTCACGTCGCCGTCGTGCTGCCATGCATCTTCGTGTCATATATTTCTACCGCGACAGTGTGTTACTACTATGTCCACATAGTGTACCTTAACACGTTTTTGCTCGATTTGACTACAGCCTGTCTACAACATCGTGTTAGGAGCTTACCCATACGAGACTAGCTATTTCGTGCTCATCAGGCTGCTGTCGTGTGCACAATCTTGCGCCTATTCGTCGAGCCAGTGCTAGCATCTCTCTTGTGCATTGCAACACGAGCTATTGTGCGTTGTCACGTATATCTCTTGAGCTCTTTTTCAGTGTTGCTTTGCCTCGCTTATCTCCACCATGTGTGTTTCGTGGGTCTTATTATACGATTAGCACTAGGACTTATTTGTGGTGTACTTAGGATACCATACCTATAGCACCACCATATATTCCTGGGTTGTCGCGTGATCGCTCTTATACCCTCGGTATTCACTTCATCACATTCGTGCACGAGCTTGATACTACGTCTGGTACACAGTACTATTAACTTTGGAACGGTAAGATTACCTTTGCTTCTCAGTTTTTGAGTGAGTTGTGAGAGGCACCACATGTTTTTGATTTCGTGCACTAATCTACTAATCATGTCTACTCGTGTAACATCCCAAGTTTTTATCAAATTTTGGAATTAAAAAAATTGTTTTGTTTGTATTGATTGAAATATCATGGGGATTTAAAACTTTTTTAGTTTATTTAAAAGGTTTATTAGGAAACTATTTCAAACTTTCTAGTAATTCTTGAAGAACTCTTTTGAGAAAACAAAAGTTTTCAAAATACTATTTTGTTTTTATCCAAACCTATGCAAGCATATTTGCACAGGAAGTATTTACCAAATGGTTTATATTAAGTAGAGTTTGCATTTTCAAAACCAAGTTGGAAAATGGATTTAAAAATAGTGTTTTTAAGTATTTTCTCTGATTTTGCTTTATGCAAGTAAGACCCTTTGTCCTAATTATAATTTTTTTATTAAAAATCTTCTTTTATTTTTAAAACTTGTTACTTATGGTTTTAAAAGATTGTTTTGCATTTTATAAAATTATCTGCTTTGGTTTGAATGGTTTTGAAACTATTTTGAAAAAGCTCAAAAGAAATAGAAAACAGAAAAAGAAGCTGAAAAAAAGAGAGTAAAAGGTCGCGGGCAACCCATCTGGCCTAGGCCAGGTTTCGGCCCACGGCCCAGCCGGGCGAAGACCCGAAGGGGTACGCCGCTGCCCTCTCTCCTTTCGCTGACAGGGTGGCCCCACCCGTTAGGCTCTTTCTCTTCCTCTGGCTAGGAGACCTGGGAGAACACGACGCTTCCCGTAGCCGTCGATGGCCACCCTCGCCAAACCCTACCCCCTCCTCCAAGCCGACCCCCTCCATAAATAGCCCCCAGACCCCCTCACCTCCTGATAAGGATCACGTCGGTGATCCTTGGATTTGTGTCCTGATCTTTCATAGCGAGTCTAACCAGATAGAAATCTTCCAATAACGCAAAGAACGTCACCTGAAGACGAGGACGAATCTAGCAAGCAACGTGATGATGAACACCACACGTCAAACCAAAACACGACAATCCTTGATGAACACAAGATCCTCCACAGGGACTTTATTCGATAAACGGCATCGCCGTCCCCGGAGGGATGCTTCACCAAGAAACCACAACACGATAGTTTGTAAACTAAAATTTTGAACTCCCTAAACCCTAGACGGCTGGCGTCCTTATATAGACGGCCAGAAAACTATTTGGCTTGGACTGGCCCAAACCCAAAACACAAATAATTCTAAGTGGCCCATAACATGACCTAGCACACAAAATAACATAAACAGATATGTAAATTGCTGACACAACCTTAGACTAAATTATTTCATATCGTAGGTCGTCCTGGCGTGCCAATCAGCAATGAGCTTTCCTTATCTTGGTGGAGTCCTGAAATTGGGCTTCACCTCCTCCTTCATGCCCATATCATCCTCCCCCCTTACAAAAGCGTTGTCCCTAATGCGTGAGGGTCTTCACCTCCTCCTTCATGCCCACAACATCCTCCCTCTTGGCCTGCTCGACTTGATACAGCCCTGGGTGGTTGCACCTCTTTTCTTCGCCAAATGAAGTTGTACTTAGGCGCCTCCACCTTTTTCTTCTCAATCCTTGCTGGAACCTTGCATTGCTGAACATGAACCTGCTTAGCACGACGCTGCAAAGTAGTAATGCTTGGGCCACACAACTGACGAACACATCCATCCTTGCCTTTATGCACACGTACCGCTGCTCCAACAAAATGTTTCCGAGGTGTTCTCGCAAAACTGTGGCTGACTACCTGCGACACCATATGCACTGGAACACGATCAGCACCACCGTCATCGGTCTGAACACCCATGTCAACACAAATTGGAAGTGGAACACATGGAACACATGCTGACATATCATTCCCTTCATCAATATGAGTCTTGACTTCAACCGGCTTGTCACTAACAAGAACAACTGGCTTGTCATCTACAGGCTTGGCTGAAACAATATCATGAACGACGCTTTTCGCATCATGCTCCTCATGCTGCACCTTAGCTAGCCCTGGTTGTGTCTTAGCTTTATGCAACTTCTCCTTGCGAACCACCAACACAACATGGGACTTGATTTGATCATCTCTCATAGGCTTCAAAGTCTGATGTTTACCATCATGCATAAAGGAATATGTATTTGCTCTCCTAGCATGTATAGCATTATGATCATACTGCCATGGACATCCAAGTAACAGCCCGCACACCTCCAATGGCAACACATCGCATTCCACCTCATCAACATAGTCATCAACTGTAAATGGCACACGCACCTTGTGAGTAATCTTTAGCATACAATAGCTATTAATCCACTCAACATGCCTCGGTTCTAGAATACGCCATGTGGATAAACCCAAAGCCTCCACAACCGCCTTGCTAATACCATTACAATAACTACCACTCTCAATCATCAACTTGCATGCTTTGCCTTTAATTATGAACTGCGCCTGAAATAAATTCCATCGCTGGCCTCTATCCACTTTCATACAAGTCTCCTCATGTACTCTTTTGAGTTGCATATTCAACCCACTCAATGGTACAACATCCTCCACGACATCCTTGACAATATCACCCTTGAGAACATCAACCGCTGACAATTCAGAAATCGTGACTGCCACCTTGCTAATTGTCGGCAATGGAACAACTATCAACTTCTCATGAGTAGTCATAGCTGTCGCGACCTTTGGTATAGGAGCTATGCTCTTGCCAACATCCGCGAGCCGTTGCATAACCTTGGGTGGCTGCTTAATTACTTCCACAGGTACCACCATGGTACTAGAAGGTATAAAGCACTCTTGTAGAAATTTCCTAAAATTTGCCCAAGTTGCAGAGGTAATGCTCTTCTCCCGCAACGCTTGATGCCACCAACTGTATAGCCTGTCATCCACGTGTCGGTCTGCAAGAGCCAAACGTGTAGAATCATTCATGTTGTGATCATAGGTAGCACATCTGGAAAAACCCTGTAGCATATGACGTTCCCATGACTCAAACTCTTCAGCTGTTGCATCGTTGGTCAGTTGCCAATTGATCTCATATTCATCATATGCTAAAACACCATCCAGTAGGTCAAGATAGTCATTGAAAATATCGCTAGATTTCTTGCCACTGTGACACTTATAGCCGTAATAATCACGTGGAAAAGAATCCATCTTGTGCCTCTTGGTCTATCACACCAAAATCTGAAGTAGCGTGTGTATGAAACCCAACCTTCACTGATTCCCCAATGCAAAACAATGTCACATGTGCTTTTCCCGCAAGGATCAAGTCAAAGAAACAAGCCGACGGCGCCAATGCACCAGGACGGGGGCGCAGCGATCCTTGATCGGTAGCGCCAGTAGAGAGATTGAGCTAAGGCAGAGGGCGTCAAACCTGGAGCGGCAGGCGAGCGATCCCGAGCACTCCAGCCAGTTGGGCCGGCCGACGCTAGAGCACAGACCACGTTTGTGGTCGAGCGTGAGGGCAGGATCGGGCGATAGCGCCTCTCTATCGCGGGCGTCGATCGCGATCTGTTTGTTTTCTTCTTCCACAGCCAATCGGATCTGAACGTGAGGGGATCGTACAGAGCTAGAACTTCGTCCCGATTGGATCTGAGAACCAGCAGCTGCTGATCAGATCGAGCCTGAGAGGAATTGGAGAAATCGATCGGCCCTGCGACAACAAATCTAAACCAAAATTCCAAGGAATAGAATCAACAGGAACTCTTTGCCTCAATCTGAGAACTGCTATGTGAGAACAATTCACAACAAATCTGATCTAAAAACTCTTCGAACAAGAACAATTCGGAGAACAATCAATTTGAAATACTCACGGTGATAAACCCAGTAATCTGATACCACATGATAAGAATCACGCCGGTGATCCTTGGAGTTGTGTCCCGATCTTTCACGGCGAGTCTAACCAGATAGAAATCTTCCAATAACGCAAAGAATGTCACCTGAAGACGAGGACGAATCCAGCAAGCAACGTGATGATGAACACCACGCCTCAAACCAAAGCACGACAATCCTTGATGAACACAAGAACCTCCGCAGCGACTTTATTCGATAAATGGCATCGCTGTCCCCGAAGGGATGCTTCACCAAGAAAACACAACACGATAGTTTGTAAACTAAAATTCTGAACTCCCTAAGCCCTAGATGGCTGGCCTCCTTCTATAGCCGGCCAAAAAACTATTAGGCTTGGACATGCCCAAACCCAAAACACAAATAATTCTAAGTGGCCCATAACATGACCTAGCACATGGAATAACAAAAACAGATATGTAAATTGCTGACACAACCTTAGACTAAATTATTTCATATCGTAGGTCGTCCTGGCGTGCCAATCAGCAACAAGCTTCCCTCATCTTGGTGGAGTCCTAAAATTGGGCTTCATCTCCTCCTTCGTACCCATATCACCTCCCCTCTCTTTCTCCCTCTCTCGCAACGCCTCTAGGCTATCGAGATTGCTCGTCGGAGTTCGACACCTCTGCAAGAATCCCCGCTCGATTTCGGCACATACAAGTGGGCTCGCCGCCTCTTATTGGTTCCCCTCCCTTCCCCATCTTCCAGCGCACCCCCTGACGCCCTCTTCTGGTCCTAACTCGCAGGGATTTGACGCCAACATCTTTGACCGAAGCTCCCGGACGTCTACAACGGGTCCAGCCGCTCCTCCTCATCGAGATAGGAAGCAATCGGCGACGGCGATCATGCTCGCGAGCTCACCGTGACCTGTTGCACCTCGTCCTGGTCTCCATTGCCTCTGGGAGCCTCCACAACACCACCGACGAACTCCACTAGTGCGCAAGCTCGTCGCCGGTGACCTAAAACCCTAGCGCCGGTAAGACTTTCTCTTCTCTCCTTCTCCGACCGTTAGATCTGGATCCTAGCGTCCAGATTAAATAACTAAATGAAGAGGTATCTTCAGATCTGAGCCCTCAGATCTATTTAAGATCCAACAGCCCTTAGGGCGGATCCACCCAAACCAGTACCCTCTAATAGGATTCAGCCACGTGTCGAGCCCCGAGCTGTTCTAATTCAAATTGATTCAAATCGATTTCAAATTATCTGCAAACTTGCAAAATCGATATCTTTCAAACCATAGATCCAAAAATTTCAAATAATATGTCTCCGGAAAGCTAATAATGTCTAGAGTCTATTAGAGAAATAAAATTTCATAGTTTCAGTAATTAATTTGAATTCATTTTCAGATTCATTCAAATAATCCTGTTGCACTGCTTAATTCATATCTTTTGTTCTACAGATCCAAAAATTACAATTTTGTAGTCTTTGGAATCCTTTAATCATGTAGCACATCATAGAATCAAGAAACATCAATGATGTGGCGCCTCCCATGTATGATAGTGCTGACACTACCAAGACAAAGTTTTTGTTCCTATTTCTACCACGCAAGGAAAAGATTAGGGACGCAATTGGAGTGCAATATTGGTGGAGCATGTTGTCTTTGAAGGAGTACGGTTGGGGACCACCTAGCAGCGTGTTGAAGATGGTGGCGCACCAACAAAAGAGTCCTTTTTATTTTAGTTCTGTTTATTTTAGTTTTTGGTTTAGGAAACAACTGTCCGAGTTGTTGAGTTTATTTTATTTCTATATTTTCGTTTTGCTTGTAAGTCAAGTAATAGGGAGGTTGGCTGCAACTATAAAGCCAAAGGGGTGCGCACCAATGTAAGGGGAGTTGAATTTTTGAGTTCAGAATACATAGGAAAAAGGTCCCATGTCGGGGGACACCAATATCATTGGTTTTGCTTCCTGATTCGCAAGGATCTGTTTTGCAGTTCATGGAGTAGATCTAATCTGCTCAACGACTGAGTTCATCTATCTTCTGTCTTGATCGCCGTGAAAGATTGGGCCTAAAACCCCTTTGGATCACGTTGATTCGTATCATCTTGGTATCAGATTTGTCGGGTTTCTCACGGTGAATTTGTTTATGAGATTTATCTACTGAAGTTCGCGCTGCTGCCGGAGGCGATCTGCACTACCCTTGTGTTGTTGTTTCTCGATCTGCTGGTTCGTAAAGTTTGATCTGCTGAGGGGCTTGCTGCCGGAGGCGATCTGCCACGATGCTTGACGACAGGGTAGTCCCACGCCTCACTCGAACGTGGGATTAGCCGCCGCTCTCTAGTCTCATGCCCTACCACAGGCAGCCGCCGCCCTCGTGTGCCTCGGCATCACGCACTCCAGCCTACAGGCGATCGCGGGATCAGCGACAGGGTTCAATCCCCATTGTGGGCCGGCCCAATATCTGCGATCGCGCCTGCCCTTGGATCGCTGGGCGCGTCGCTTGCTCTAGGACGGAGCCTGTCTGGGGTCGGACGTCGTTCGTCTTGCCCCAGGCGTTTGCTCAATTTCTCCTTCGAGTGCCTCGCTCCTGTCGTCTCTGCTGTTTGCCCAGCCCGCCCTGTCGTTCTCGGGTACACAAAGGAAGGGCTCGCCCTCAGCGTTCATCCCCAGTGTGACTTCAATCGTTTCTGTCGGGAATTGCCATCTGTGTCTGATTCCAATTTTTCTCGGGAAGGGCTGATTCTGTTGGCTGCACTGAATTAATCAGTTGTCACACAATGTACTGCCGCAATCCGTGTTCTTTGCCGCGTACTATGGAAGATATGGCCGTCATGTCTACAGGTTTTTGGCTTGAAGAGAGAGGCTACCTTTATAAACTCTTTCACATGAAGACAGTTGTGCGTGACAGAGCGTGCGCTTTGACGATCGATCATTGGAGTTTGATCAATGCTGCTAGCATCAAGATGGTGGACAAGCTGGGGTTGCTGAAGACGTTACATCCGCAACCATATTATTTGCGTTGGGGTTCCGACGAGTTCAACGTCACCCACCAGACCAAGGTGCAATTTTGTATGGGAAAATTTTCTGGAGAGGTTTGCTGCGACATTCTTCCAGTCTACATGGTCTCATGTCATTTGCTCCTAGGAAAGCCATGGTGCAGTGAACAAGGAGCAGTTCCCTACCTCGATCACATGAATAATTATTACTATCAATATGCTGTTATATGTGGTCGGGTTACATATAATTTGTTATCCATGGATATGGCATTGTTTAAGACATGGAGAGATGACAGATTGCAGGACAAGACAAATAAAGAGGACACGATGAAGATGCAAGCGGCTGAAGCAAAATTTAGAGAGCATGAAGAGCCAAAGAAGAGAGAAGTCGATGAGGCTGCACTCTTTTCCATGCTTGTTCCATCCAGTGCACAAGAACTCAACCCTGCTGCTGAATTTTTTGAGAACGTTCCTCATCACGTTTTTTCAGATTTACTCGAAACCGAGGACGGTTTCTCCTGAAGGGGAGGAGGATGATGTGGCGCCTCCCATGTATGATAGTGCTTACTATGCTATCTCTGGTTATGTTGTTGCTGATACTACCAAGACAAAGTTTTTGTTCCTATTTGTACCACGCAAGGAAAAGATTAGGGACGCAATTGGAGTGCAATATTGGTGGAGCATGTGGTCTTTGAAGGAGTCCAGTTGGGCACCACCTAGCAGCGTGTTGAAGATGGTGGCGCACCAACAAAAGAGTCCTTTTTATTTTAGTTCTGTTTATTTTAGTTTTTGGTTTAGGAATAGCTGTCCGAGTTGTTGAGTTTATTTTATTTCTATATTTTCATTTTGCTTGTAAGTCAAGTAATAGGGAGGTCGGCTGCAACTATAAAGCCAAAGGGGTGCGCACCAATGTAAGGGGAGTTGAATTTTCAAGTTGAGAATACACAGGAAAAAGGTCCCATGTCGGGGGACACCAATATCGTTGGTTTTGCTTGCTGATTCGCAAGGATCTGTTTTGTAGTTCGTGGAGTAGATCTAATCTGCTCAACGACTGAGTTCATCTATCTTCTGTCTTGATCGCCGTGAAAGATTGGGCCTAAAACCCCTTCGGATCACGTTGATTCGTATCAATCAAAGTTGATACGTGCATACACTTTGTGCATTCAAATCTATCCAAATCCTTATTCTGATCATAACTTGACTTCTAAAATTTAGTTTAGAATGAATCCAATTGCAGTAGCTTTTTTTACTGTACTCCATCCAATAGCATCACTTCCTAAATTTCTTGAACCACTTCACAAACATTCAAATTCAAATATGAGAATTTGAGTATTTTCCACTATAGGAATAATCCTATGTTCTTTATTCTTTTCTACCAAGGTAAATCCTATGATCATACCTATTCACCGAGATCATCTTGACACCACCTTGATCCAATATCATATCTATCTAAATCTTGCTTGTCTAGCCCACATATATTCAAATTTCAGTTGAGTTATTTGAGTAAATTGTGTTGTATTTCAATCATAGGCTTTGTTCTACCTTTGTAGTATTGTTATACTCTACCCCTACCTCATATTCATACTCCATGTTATCCAATAAACCCTTGTGTCATATTCCCAAGTATCATTCATACATATCCAACCCCATGTTCACTTGATCTTGTTGACCATTATTGAACTATTGAATTTGCAAACGAGTTAATTGAGTAATTCAATGTTTCATAAACCCTTGCCTAGAGCTTAAGTGTAGTTTATACTATTTATGAGTAATTGTTGTCACACTTATTCAATAGTATTGTAAATTCACTATTTGACACTTGTCTGATTCAATTCATATGAGTCATTCTAAATTCTATTCATGCTTATGTAAAGCATAAAGGATCATCGGTTAATATCTTTTCAAGCGCACTCTTTTCAAATCATTTGACCTTTCCAACCAAGCTCTCAAATTTATATCTTGCCATCCATAATATTTTGCCATATCTCTCTTAACACAGTATCTTAATAAAACATTAAACCAACCTTTTTCAATTGTTTGTCTTGTTTGACTATGTTGCTATTGTATGGTGTGTTTATGTTGTGTTATTTCTATGTTATAGCTTGTACGGAGAGCTACATGCTTAGTGATACACATATCTGCTACCTATTTTTTTACTACTGCATTAGTATTTTCAGTAGTATGTGATACGTCTCAAACGTATCTATAATTTTTGATGCTCCATGCTTGTTCTTACACCATTTGCCTATTGTTTCGTTACACTTAGTGGCATTTTTATGCATTTTCCGGAACTAACCTATTAACGAAGTGCCACAGTGCCAGTTTCCTGTTTTCTGCTATTTTTGTGTTTCAGAAGTGATACACAGGAAATATTCTCGGAATTGGACGAAACAAGTTCCTGAAGTCATATTTTACCCGGAAGCTTCCAGACATCCGAAGAAGTGTCGGAGGGGGGCCACCAGGGCTCCACCTCTGACATCGCCCCTTCGCCTATAAGTACCCCCCGACGAGAAAAACCTAAGGGCCTGATCAGTTTTCCAGAATACATCGCGATCCGCCGCCGCCGTCGACCCGAAGATCGGGAGGGTCCAGAAGCTCTTCCCGGCACCCTGCCGGAGAGGGGAATCGCCACCGGAGGTCTTCTTCATCGCCATGCTTGCCTCCGGAGCGATGAGTGAGTAGTCTACCTTGGACTATGGGTCCATAGCAGTAGCTAGATGGTTGTCTTGTCCACCATGTGCTTCATGTTTAGATCTCATGAGCTGCGCTACATGATTGAGATCACCGTTATGTAATTCTATGATGTTGGTTTGTTGGGATCCGATGAATATTGGTGTTTATGATTAAGTTGCTGTACTGAATTATATCTTTTGTTATCTCTATGTTGTTTATGATCTTGCATGCTCTCCGTTGTTAGTAGCTATCTTGGCCGAGTAGTTGCTAGTGACTCCAAGAGGGGGTATTTATGCTCGATAGTGGGTTCATGTCTCTATTTCACCTGGGGGAGTGACAGAAACCTCTAAGGTGGTAGATGTGCTGTTGCTACTAGGGAGAAAACAACATTCATATGCCCAAGGGCATATGCTTTGTTTACATTACACACTTTGCTTAATGCAATTATCTGTTGTTCGCAACTTAATACTTCTAGGGTGTTCGGATGATATCCCCGGGGGTGGATTATTAGTCATAGATGCAGTTGGATGGCGGTCTATGTATTTTGTTGTAATGCCCAGAGTAAATCTCATAGTGATCTTCTTGACATATCACGTTATCTTTATTCTATCAATTGCCCAACTGTAATTTGTTTACCCAGCATGTTATTTTATCTATGGAGAGACACCACTAGTGAACTGTGGACCCCGGTCCTATTTTAATCATATTGCAATCACCTGTTTAGTTTTCCCGCACTGTTTATTTTACTCGCATATACTCTACTGTTTTCCACTCGATACACTCATAACCTTTGTTTCAAGCAAACCGGTGAGATTGACAACCTCATCACAAGTTGGGAGCAAAGTATTTGTTTGTGTGTGTGCAGGTTCCACAAACACCTTCAGTCGTCATCGTCTCCCTTCTCCTGTTCGATATACCTTGGTTTCTTAACTGAGGGAAAACTTGCCGCTACACTCATCATACCTTCCTCTTGGGGTTCCCAACGGGCTGGTCATCACCAAGCACAAGGACTTACTGCTCCCACGTCAACTACATGCCACAGCTCTTTTCTGGCGTCATCATCACACGAGTAGCAGCACTTTTTCTGGCGCCATTGCCGGGGAAGGGAATTTAAGAAGAAGAAACTCCTACATCAACTATATTTCCTCCCGTCAACTTGGCACCATCAAAAACTTTTTCTGGCGCCGTTGCCGGGAAGAGAGAAGACTTCTGCGAGGGGAGTTCTTCGCACACACATTCTTTACTTTGTTATTTGTTTTGCTTTACTTTATTTTATTTTACCTGCATTGCTTTTATATCAAAAACCCAAAAAAATTAGAATCCTTGGTAGTTGTTTTTACTTATCTGCTTTTAGTTTTGTTACAATGAGTAATCCTGAAGTAGAGGTTCGTAGTTTCAAGCAGCAAGGGGGAGAAAGTTTAAAAGATGCTTGGTACCGTATTAACAATGCTCATCACAGGTGTACCAAAAAGCACTCCACCACGATCCTCCTTAGAAATTTTTATGTTGGTATATCTAGCTGGAATAGGTATGTTCTTGATACTCTTACAGGAGGTAATTTTCTGGGTACTCCCGCGGGAGAAGCATGCACTATAATTGAAAGTTTAGTGGGAGTACCACCTATTCATGTTGCTAAGACTGATACCACCTTGGAAGAGGTGGTAGAAAAGCTCAGCTCCTTAGAAAAAAGTTTGCCAAGTGATAAGGATCACGCCAGTGATCCTATGAGTTTTGTCCCAATCTTTCACAGCGAGTCAACCAGATAGATAATCTTCCAATCACGCGATGAACGCAACCTGAAGAAGAGGAACGAATCCAGCAAGCAACGTGAAGAGAATCAACACGCCTCAAACCTAAGCCTGATAATCCTTGATGAACACAAGAACCTTCACAGCAATATATTTGATAAGATAGATGACGGCAGCGCCGTCCCCGGAGGGATGCTACACGCAGCACACAACTCAATGTTTTGTCTAAACAACTGAACTCCCTAAACCCTAACCTGCTGGCCTCCTTATATAGATGGCCAGAAAACTGTTGGGCTTGGACAGGCCCAAACCCAAAACACAAATAAAACTAAGTGGCCCATAACATGACCTGACACACGAAATAACATGAACAGATATGCAAACTAATGACACAGCCTTAGACTTAATTATCTCATATCGTAGGTCGTCCTGGCGTGCCAATCTGCAACGAGCTTCCCTCATCTTGGTGGAGTCCTGAAATTGGGCTTCACCTCCTCCTTCGTGCCCATATCATCCTCCCCCCCTTCAAGAAGCGTTGTCCCCAACGCGTGAGGGTCTGCTCGAAAGGGTGGCGGAATATCAACAAGAGCACCATGCATATCTGCCGTCTTCAAGTCTTGCTTGCCTTCCTCACCACATCCTCCCTCTTGGTCTGCTTGACTTGATACAGCCCTGGGTGGTTGCACCTCTTTTCTTCGCCAAATGAACTTGTACGTAGGCGCCTCCACCTTCTTCTTCTCAAACCTTGCTGGAACCTTGCGTTGCTGAACATGAACCTGCTTAGCACGACCCTGCAAAGTAGTAATGCCCGGGCCACACAACTGACGAACACGTCCATCTTTGCCTGTGTGCACACGCACTGCTGCTCCAACAAAACGTCTCCGATGTGTTCTCGCAAAACCGTGGCTGACTACCCGCGGCACCATATGCACCGGAACACGATCAGCACCACCGTCATCAGTCTGAACACCCATGTCAACACGAACTGGAAGTGGAACAGATGGAACACATGCTGACATATCCTTCCCTTCATCAATATGAGGCTTGACTTCAACCGGCTTGTCACTAACAAGAACAACTGGCTTGTCATCTACAGGCTTGGCTGAAACAATATCACCACTGATGCTCTTCGCATCATGCTCCTCAGGCTGCGACGTAGCTAGCCCAGATTTTGGCTTAGCCTTGCGCAACTTCGCCTTGTGTACCACCAGCTCAACATCGGACTTGATTTGATCATCACACATAGGTTTCAAAGTCCGCTGTTTGCCATCATGCACGAAAGAATATGTATTTGCTCTCCCAGCATGCATAGCATTGCGATCATACTGCCATGGACGTCCAAGTAACAGTCCACACACCTCCAATGGCAACACATCACATTCCACCTCATCAACATAGTCATCCACTATAAATGGCACACGCACCTTGTGAGTAATTTTCAGCATACCGCAGCTATTAACCCACTCAACATGCCTTGGTTCTGGAATACGCCATGTGGATAAACCCAAAGCCTCCACAACCGCCTTGCTAATGCCATTACAATAACTACCACTGTCAATCATAAACTTGCATGCTTTACCTTTAATTATGCACTGCGCCTGAAATAAATTCCATCGCTGGCCTCTATCCGCTGTCATGCAAGTCTCATCATGTACTCTTTTGAGTTGCATATTCAGCCCACTCAATGGTACAACCTCCTCCATGATATCCTTGACAACATCAGCCTTGACAACATCAACCGCTGACAATTCAGAATTCGTGGCTACCACCTTGCTAACTGTCGGCAATGGAACAACTGTCAACTTCTCATGAGTAGTCACAGCTGTCGCGACCTTCGGTATAGGAGCTATGCTCTTGCCAACATCCTCTATCCGATGCACAACCTTGGGTGGCTGCTGAATCACTTCTACGGTTACCATGGGCTTTCGAGAAGGAACCACGGTGCTAGAAGGGATAAAGCACTCTCGCAGAAATTTTCTGAAATTCGCCCAAGTTGCAGAGGTAATGCTCTTCTCCTGCAACGCTTTATGCCACCAACTGTATAGCCTGGCATCCACGCGTCGGTCCGCAAGAGCCAAACGGTTAGAATCATTCATGTTTTGATCATAGGTAGCACACCTGTAGAAACCCTGTAGCATATGACGTTCACATGACTCATACTCTTCAGCTGTTGCATCATAGGTCAGTTGCCAATTGATCTCATATGCATCATATGCTAAAACACCATCCAGCAGGTCCAGATAATCATTGAAAATATCGCTAGATTTCTTGCCACGGCGACACTTATAGCCGTAATAATCATCCGGAAAAGAGTCCATTGTAGTACTATTTTATCCCAGCCTTCACTGATTCAGAATATTATGTGTTACTCCTAGTGATCAGTCACACAAAAATCTGCAAAAAAAAATCTGTGCAAACTGAAGCAAATCACACAGAAGCTAGCAGTGAGCGGGGCAGGGCGCTAGACCACGGAGGTGGTCTGGGGTAGCGCGCGAACAGCAGGCACACGAGGGGCCTAACGATGCTGGAGGCCGATCGCAGCTGTCGCTCGGGCCGCGCGCAAGCAGCCGAACCAACTGGGCCGGCCCAATTGGCTAAGGCGATCCAGGCCTGCGCAGGCGCACGCGAGCACGCACGGCGAGCCAGGCAGCCAGCGGCTCGGTAGCGATCAGCCACGTTCGCTGTTTCTTTTTTTTTGTCTGTAGCGATGGGGATCGGATCTGCTGGAATTCTCTGCCTCGATCGGATCTGAGCGGCGCTGGGACCCAGGCTGGAACAAGCTGGTCTTTTTTTTTCTCTGAATCAAATTGGGCCAGCAATCATGGGCCGGTCCTGGCGCTGAGGGGATCGAGCCTGGGGCAGCGTCGCTCGCTCGCCTGGCCGGCTCGAACGCGCTCGAGCGCAGAAGACCCTGGGCGATCGGCAGTCGCCCGCCCCCAGACAACCTCCGTCCTGGGGCGACGGGCGGGCAGGTACCTTTTTTTTTTAAACCTTTTCGCTGTGCGATCGGATCTGCCCAGGCAACGACGAGAACCAGCGAACGGAATTGCAACGCCTGGACTCCAACGAATCAAACAATCTTGATCAGAATTTGGTGGCAATCTCGATTGATTCGTGACTGCCGATGAAGAACTATGCAATCTGAAAACTCTCAGAACAATTCCCCAAGCACAATCTCACAATCCCACCTTGCCAATTTGCTGATCAAAATCTGCGGATCTAAAAACTGTTCGAGAAACAAGAACAATCTGCAGATCAAACAATCAACAGAAGATACTCACTGTGATCAACCCAGTAATCTGATACCACATGATAAGGATCACGCCAGTGATCCTATGAGTTTTGTCCCGATCTTTCACAGCGAGTCAACCAGATAGATAATCTTCCAATCACGCGATGAACGCAACCTGAAGAAGAGGAACGAATCCAGCAAGCAACGTGAAGAGAATCAACACGCCTCAAACCTGAGCCTGATAATCCTTGATGAACACAAGAACCTTCACAGCAATATATTTGATAAGATAGATGACGGCAGCGCCGTCCCCGGAGGGATGCTACACGTAGCACACAACTCAATGTTTTGTCTAAACAACTGAACTCCCTAAACCCTAACCTGCTGGCCTCCTTATATAGATGGCCAGAAAACTGTTGGGCTTGGACAGGCCCAAACACAAAACACAAATAAAACTAAGTGGCCCATAACATGACCTGACACACGAAATAACATGAACAGATATGCAAACTAATGACACAGCCTTAGACTTAATTATCTCATATCGTAGGTCGTCCTGGCGTGCCAATCTGCAACGAGCTTCCCTCATCTTGGTGGAGTCCTGAAATTGGGCTTCACCTCCTCCTTCGTGCCCATATCACCAAGTATCCTAGAAAATGCTAGCCGCGTTAGTGAATTAATAGAAAATATTGGTAAGAGAATTACCATTTTAGAGGCTAGCACTACTCATGACAATCAAAACTTAAGGATTGGTAAACTAGAGGAGTCCATGGAAACTCTTAGTTTAATCTTCTCTTCTCTTAAATTTAAGAAGGAGAAAGTGTTTGTTGGAAAAGAGCAAAAATTTATGTATGTTCCCAAGGTTTCTGCGCTTAAATCTCAACATGTTCTTAAGATTGGTAAGACTCTTAGTTCCACTAAGGGTGACTTGCAGGTTGAATCATCTTCGGGAACCTTCAAAGAGCCTACTAAGGTAACTTGCACTTCATCTATTGATATTACTTGATTCGCAATTTTCTGCGCCTAGCTCAAAGGCGTTAAAGAAAAGCACTCTTGGGAGATAACCCATTGTTTTCTTTCAGTACTTTTTCTTTTATTTGAGTCTTGGAAGTCATTACTACTGTAATGACCGCTCCTTATCTTGTTTATTTCGTTTTTGTGCCAAGAGAAACCTCTAATTTGAGTGAGGTAAAGATTTGGGGATGTTGCTGTCCTGAAACTGTTTTCGGTGCTGCACCGTAAAAATTCGTGAAAATGCTCTGTTTATCTTTTGGACCTGCGATTTCTTGTGCATATGCCCCAGGTTATATCCAAACTTTTCTTAGTTGAACACTTTTTGATTTGAGCAACAGAAAATCCCTCAAAAATTCGAGCTTTGTCAGCTGTCCAATTTTGACAGATTTCTGCCAATATTTGTTTTTGCCACTTTATCGCTTTCTTTTGAGTTCTTTTTGATCATGAACTCTTGTGGAAGTTGCTACAGTAGTATATAATTTATATGTGGTGGTTTTGGGTTGAAACCTGAAGCTAAAAGAGGTTGAATATATTTTATGCTTACACTAATGTTGCTAATAGAATTGTGTTTAGTTTTGTATGAAGGAAGTTTTCAAGTGTAGGGATTGGAGAATGATGAGATGAGTTGAAGAATGGACAAAAGCTCAAGCTTGGGGATGCCCATGCATCACCCCAAGAAATATCCAAGAAGTACAAGCGTTAAAGCATGGGGATGCCCCCGAGGCACCCCTTCTTCATCGGCAAAAATCAGGTCACCTTTCAAAACACTATATTTTTATTGCTTCATGCACTATGTGTTTTTCTTGGAGCGTCAGTTGTTTTAGTTTTCTTAGTTTGTTTAGTTTGTTTGTTTGCTGCAATAAATGGTTGGACCCCAACAAATTTTCCTTTGGAGGAGATGTACTCGTTTTCATTTGCAAAGAACGCTCAGTTTTTCACTCTTATCATTTATCGAGTGTTCTACTTTTTCTGCTACTGCTTTTGGTTTTCGTTTTTGCCTTGATTTGCGTTCAGATCTTGACATATCTTTTCATCAAGGTGTATTTTTGCCTCTGATCTTCATTGGTTTTCATCAAAAGCGGTGTTTATAAAAATTTCAAATGGTGTTGGAAAAGAGAAAAAGCTTTGTGCAAAATAGTGGTACAAGGAGGAGCTTGTGTAGACTGTGGCTTAGGCTTTTTCATGTCATGCTTGATGTCTTTTTTATAGTATGCTTAGTGGTTTTGCTGTAGCATGACTTGTCTCAAATAACTGAGATTGCTTAATGGGCTTTTTAAAAAATCATGCGTTGTTTTTATTGTATGGAAGCATTATTTTGGTTTTCTCCTTGATGCTTTATTTGGGTTGACTTGGCGCATGCTCACACATGTTAGACTCTTCCAAAGTCGCCATTAGCCTTCATGATCATTTAGTTTTTGACTTTTGATGCCATCGTATGCTTCTTTTAATGTCGCTTTGTCGCTTTGCATGATTATGGCCATTATTGCTCTCTTAGTTGGTCGCTCCCAGTCTTTTGCTAGCCCTCGCCTTGTACTGAGTATGAGCTCTACTCATGCATCCAACTCCTAAAAGCCAAGTTTGCCATTGTGTCCACTATAAATTCCTATGCATGGTATTTGTAAGCCATTCCAAAGTAAAATTTTCGTGTGCTACCTTTCAAAAACCTTCAAAACACTTCTCGTTTTGTGACACTGTTTTCTGCTCATGGGGACGTAGTGGTCGGATTTGCTATCTTCCATATTGCTTATTCCAAAAAGAAAAAAAAAGAAAAAAGAAAGAAAAAAGGCACTCCTCCAAAGAAAGTGAATGTTGGTGGGCACCCGATGGAATCGGTTAGCCATGGTATGTGAAAGGAAAAGGTGGGGAGGAGTGCCAAGTTTTATAAAAAGAGCACAAGAGTGCCAATCTCTCTCTCAAAAACTTGCTTTATTTTTGTATGGAAGATAGTAAGAACCCCATTGCCAGTCGTTGACAAAGACAACCACCTCTCAAAATCAAGTTTTATCTCTCTGTTTTACAAATGAAAAGCTCTAGCACATGCTTAATCACTGCTTCCCTCTACGAAGGGCCTTTCTTTTACTTTTATGTTGAGTCATCACCTTCTTTCTTTATGCACCATTAAGAGAGCATAGTTGTCATTCTTAGTGTGATATGCATTGCCCCAAAGTTCATTGATTGACTCATATTGTTGGTTTCACTTGTTCTTAAATTATCTGTATCTAGTCGCCCTCTTAAACTTTGAGGTGTCCTATGCATTTATTGATAGGGCAAAGGTGTCCGATCTTTCGATGAGATCTTGATATGTCGATTTGGTGGGTGGAGTTCGTGCTTGACGATCCGAGTACACGTGCGAAGCTCGTGCGCCAATGCAATCACTAGGACAATCTCCGGGAGTTTTGATCTTGCGGATGCACGATCAGCCTGACCAGCGAGGGTCGTAATTCCTACCTGAAATCGAGAACAAGTAAGAACTAATACAGCAATCAAGATATTGCGGATGAAAGATGTATGCTTTATTCAAAAGGTGGGATTCCGAATAGGCGGTCTTCTTCTGGGCGATTGGCCTCAAAAGTCGAGCTCGTAGTTGCAGCAATGGCTAACTTTAGTCTAAACAAAATCCGAGTTCTAATGACGGCTACGGGGGGTATTTGAGGAGGAAAAGATAGGGGTGCGACCAGCCATGGGTTGGGTGGTCGAACGGACCCCTAACAGGCCTTTTCTCCTCAAATTCGGACTCCTAAAAGTGACTGTCTTATTTGCTGCGAAAATTACATGAGCCTGGCCCAAAAATAAAAGTGACGCAGCACCATATCTCTCTATGGACGAATTTATGAAGTAGTTCTTTGTATATTTCGTCCAAGTCTTCATCCTTCATTATGGTGGCTTCAAAGTTCTGAAATCTCCACTCGTGGCATCTTCTTCAATCCTCAAACGCTTGCTGCCATCTCCATGCACGATCATGCTCCAATGCTTGTCCCTCTCATCCATGCTAGGTCCATCATTCCTAAGAGTAACAAACATATCTGATTTAGGCAGCATCATATTCTCATGTATGTGAGAAAGAGTTCCAAGAAACGAAAGTACCTGATAGTTAAGTTGCTTGGCACGAGCTCGAGTGATGGGTCCTTGTATGTGTTCCGCTGTAGGTGCAGCGGTTGTATCAATAGATGGGATGTCCTCATCATGCTCCCCTTCTTGAATTGAAGTCGTCCTCGACGCAACCTCATCTTCTTCACCGAAGTAAGGTTTTAAATCTGCAATGTTAAATGTAGGACTTACCGTACCAAAATCTGCAGGAAGCTCAAGTTTATATGCATTATCATTGATTTTCTCAATCACCTTAAAAGGACCATTAGCACGTGGCATTAACTTAGACTTGCGCAAATCAGGAAAACGATCTTTGCGCAAATGCAACCAAACAAGATCACCAACCTCAAACACAACATGCTTTCGTCCCCTATCCCCAGCTACTTTATACTTAACATTCATGCGTTCTATGTTGTCTTTAGTAGTTGCATGCAATTTTAAAATCAATTCAGCACGTTGTGTAGCATCGAAATTATTTTGCACTGAATATGGTAAAGGCAACAAATCAATAGGTGCACGTGGAACAAAACCATAGACAATCTGAAAAGGGCTCATCTTTGTGGTAGAATGCAGCGAACGATTATAAGCAAATTCAATATGAGGCAAACACTATTCCCACAATTTTAAATTCTTCTTTAAAACAGCCCGCAACATGGTAGATAAAGTTCTATTAACTACTTCAGTTTGTCCATCAGTTTGGGGATGATATGTAGTACTAAACAGCAATTTAGTCCCCAACTTAGCCCATAAACATCTCGAAAAGTGGCTAAGAAATTTAGTATCACGGTCAGAAACAATAGTATTTGGCACACCATGCAAACGAACGATATCACGAAAAAACAATTCAGCAATGTGCGCAGCATCATCGGTCTTGTGACAAGGAGTAAAGTGTGCCATCTTAGAAAACCGATCCACAACAACAAAAATACTATCCCTCCCCTTCTGTGTACGAGGTAATCCCAAAACAAAGTCCATCGAAATATCCTCCCAAGGAACACTAGGAACAGGAAGAGGCATATATAAACCATGTGGATTAAGGCGGGACTTAGCTTTTTGACAAGTAGTGCAGCGTGCCACGAATCTCTCAACATCTCGCCGCATGCGTGGCCAAAAGAAGTGTGCAGCAAGAACATCCTCCGTCTTCTTGACACCAAAGTGTCCCATTAATCCTCCTCCATGCGCCTCCTGTAACAACAAAAGACAAACGGAACCATCTGGGATGCATAGTTTGTTAGCACGGAACACAAATCCATCAGTAAGGACGAATTTGTTCCATGTTCTACCATCTCTACAATTTTGCAACACATCTTTAAATTCAGCATCATGCAAGTATTGTTCCTTTATAGTTTCCAACCCAAAAATTTTGAAGTCAAGCTGAGATAACATAGTATAACGGCGCGACAAAGCATCAGCAATAATATTATCTTTACCCTTTTTGTGTTTGATAACATAAGGAAAAGATTCAATAAATTCAACCCACTTTGCATGGCGACGATTCAGTTTTGCTTGACTACGAATATGCTTCAAAGATTCATGATCAGAATGTATAACAAATTCTTTAGGCCATAAATAATGTTGCCAAGTTTCTAATGTCCGAACCAGCGCATATAATTCTTTATCATAAGTAGAATAGTTCAGACTAGGCCCACTCAATTTTTCACTAAAATATGCTACAGGTTTGCCCTCTTGTAATAACACACCTCCCAAACCAATTCCACTAGCATCACATTCAAGTTCAAATGTCTTATTAAAATCAGGAAGTTGGAGTATTGGAGCATGTGTTAACTTATCTTTCAGTATCATGAAGGCCTCTTGTTGTGCATCGCCCCAAACAAAGGGCACATCCATCTTTGTGAGCTCATTCAATGGCACAACAATAGAACCAAAATCTTTGACAAAGCGCCTATAAAACCCAGCGAGACCAAGAAAACTTCTCACTTGTGTGACCGTCTTGGGCTGCGGCCAATTCTCAATAGCTTCAATCTTGGCTGGATCAACTTCAATTCCCTATTCTGTAACAACATAACCAAGAAAAGCAACTCTGTTTGTGCAAAAGGTGCACTTCTCAAGATTACCATACAGACGTGCATCACGTAAAGCATTGAAAACAACACGTAAATGATCCAAATGGTCCTCTAAAGATTTGCTATATATAAGAATGTCATCAAAATATACCACCACAAAACGACCAATAAAAGCACGTAAAACTTCGTTCATCAGTCTCATAAAGGTACTAGGTGCATTAGTTAAACCAAACAACATTACTAACCACTAATATAAACCGAACTTAGTTTTAAAAGCTGTTTTCCATTCATCTCCTAATTGCATACGAATTTGGTGGTAACCACTACGCAAATCAACTTTAGAGAACATAATAGAACCACTCAACTCATCTAGCATGTCATCCAAACAAGGTATAGGGTGACGATATCGAATGGTAATATTATTAATAGCTCGACAATCAGTACACATGCGTGAAGAACCATCTTTCTTAGGTACTAAAATAATAGGAACAGCGCATGGACTAAGAGACTCACGAATATAACCTTTGTCCAACAAACTCTGGATTTGTCGTTGGATCTCTTTTGTTTCTTGAGGATTTGTGCGATATGGTGCACGGTTGGGCAGCGAGGCTCCTGGAATCAAATCAATTTGGTGTTCTATCCCACGAATAGGTGGGAGGCCAGGTGGAACATCTTGTGGAAAAACATCCATGTATTCCTGCAAAAGGTTAGCAACCGCAAGTGGCAAAGAAGGAGGCATATCCTCAAATGAAAACAGAACTTCTTTGCAAACAATGGCATAACATGGAGTAATATTGACATCAATTTCAGCAAGATCAGATTTGCTAGCAAGTAAACAAGGATTCTTCAAACGAATTTCAGTAGCACGGTTAGAATCAGATTTAGAAGAATGCTTAGAGGGTACAAAATCTGCAGCAATAATCTGATTCTCACTCTTATGTTTGTCCTCGTTTTTTAATCTACTAGCTCTAGCAAGATCATCTTTCAAAATTTGTTCCGGAGTCATGGGTTTAAGTCCAATTTTCTTGCCAGCATGTGTAAGAGAATACTGATTTGTTTTACCATTATGTACAGATTCTCTATCAAATTGCCATGGTCTACCAAGTAACAAAGAACAAGCTTGCATAGGTACAACATCACAATCAACAAAATCGGAATAAGTACCAATAGTAAAATGCACGCGTGCAGTTCTTGTTACCTTGAGCTTACGGGAGCTCTCAAACCATTGAATGTAATATGGATGAGGTCGTTGTCGTGTGGGCAGAGCAAGCTTCTCCACCATGTCAATACTAGCCAGATTGTTACAACTCCCTCCATCAATGATGATCCGGATAGCTCTCTCCTTAACAACGCCTCTTGTTTGAAACAAGTTGTGGCGTTGATCATGCTCAGCTTTGCTCAATTGCACACTCAAGACACGCTGTGCAACTAAACTCTTATATTGAGCAGCAGTTTCAGCTCCCATTACCTCCATCTCCTTGTCAGAATCAGAATTGGCACCATCACGTGCAGCAATAAGTGTCAATGTATCGTCATCAAAATCACTTGCAGAGTCATATTCGCCATCTTCAAGTACCACCATCACACGTTTGGTTCTGCATTCTTTTTTGATGTGACCAAACCCAAAACACTTGCGACATTGAATATCGCGAGTCTTCCCCGTGGAGGCCATGGAAGAACTCCGTGTCGGACCAGCAGATGGTGATGGAGCAGGAGCAGGAGCAGGTGGCGTTCTTGACGTCGGCGTGGTATACCTGGATGTGGAAGGACCTGGTGCATCCCCACGAGAAGGTGGAGCTGATTGGCGTGCAGACCATGAAGGAGTACGACCTGCAGAATTATTAGCTCTTCTCCATGATGGTTGACGATCCTGCACTTCAAGTTCAGCTTTGCAAGCAAGGTGAAATAAACGAGTAATAGTATTGTACTCCTTATAGTCTAAAATATGCTGAATCTCCTTATTTAAACCACCAAAGAAACGTGCAAGCATAGCTTCATTATCCTCTACAATACCACAACGAATCATGCCCGTTTGTAATTCTTGATAATACTCTTGTACGGAATTTTTGCCTTGTTCTAAACGAGTTAATTTTTTAAGCAAGTCCCATTGATAATGTGGAGGTACAAAACGAGTACGCATGGCATGTTTTAGACCAATCCAAGTAGCAGGAATATTAGCATGATTGACTCGACAATATTCAGACCACCAGATGGAAGCAAAATCTGTAAATTCACATGTAGCAGCACTAACACGCAAATGCTCAGGGTAGCGTAAACATGCAAAACGTTGCTCTACTTCTAATTCCCAAGTGAGATATGCATCAGGATTATATCTACCCTCAAATGGCGGAATATTTAATTTTAGCTTAGCCACATGGTCATCATCACGTACCGGACGCGGAGGTGGACGAGCGTTGCGGTTGTATTGCCGCGGACGGCCAGGCGCAGGTTGTTGGACCTCGTCCTCATCGAGCTCGTTTTCATCTGCGAACTCGTTTTCCCCCTCGTCAGCAGCATATCCATCCTGGGTGGCCGCCTCCGTAGCGGCCGCAGCAGCTGCCGCGGCTGTAATGGTACCCGCAGATGGCGGGATGAGAGGAACGCGGCGAGCACGTGGTACAGGGATGCCCGGCTGTGGCAGTGGTGGTAAACGGGCCAGGACTTCCTGGAACCGGGCGTCGAGCTTGGTGTTGAAGGATGCCTCAAGACCAGCCATCTTGTCCATCGCATCAGAAAGCTTGGAATCAATATCACCCAAGCGTGTGTCCACGTCTTGTGCACGCCCCACCAACAGCCGAGTGAAGTGGGCATGCAACTCTGCATTAGTCATCTTCTCCGGATCAACATCATCCTTCGTGGTTCCTGTCATGGTTAGCGTAGAAGCAAGCACAAATATATATACCAACGAACTACGGAATATGGTGGAATCACGCGTAATCCATCAAGCGGTATACAAAGCTCTTACAAGTTCTTACCAAACAGGAGGAAGGTGATATGCAACCAGCAAGGAGCAGCGACTCCCAAAATTGCACAAAGCGATTACCAGGTGTCGATACAAAGCACGTGCAGAAATATGTGGAGCTGTAGGAAGGCTTTTATGGTAGCAAAAACACAGCAAATATCAAAACAGCAATGCAATGTTGAATGAATGCTCAACCACTGTACTCTGCTGGTCCTAGGCTATACCGTGCTAGAGACGCGAGCCGAGAACACTAAGAAAGTCACGGCGTGGCACAACAAGCAGAAAGGAACAGCTCCAAAGCAAGATATAAGTGAAGATCTGCAGGAATTTTCGGGTCTGAAACTTCAGAGGGCAAAAACTTGGCCTTCCCAGCCTTTTTTGGGAGTTCTGAGTGTCGCACAACACATTGTGGTTGTGGTCACATAGATCTTTTCGTGCTGAGCATTTTGAGTGGTCGCACGTCGAAAACGGAGTTCGTATGCAAAAGTTATGGCCAGTTGAAATTTGCTGTCGAAAACTGTCAAAAACTGATGAAACTGTCCAATTCAGACTGAAATCGGACTGCACTAGTAGGAACGGGTCAACCCGACTTGAATGCGGAGTTGACTTTTTTTTTTCTCTTCTTCTTCCTCTTGACTGGCGACCGAAACCTAACTCACGGACTCTGAAAAAGGCACAGATGAAATTGGGAAGAACGAACAAAAACTTATGTGAAGGCGGTGGCGGAAGTATATGGCGTGGTGGTGGAAGGATATGGCGGAGCAGTGGTGCAAGCGTGCGGCGGCGGCGGGACTATGGTGATTCGAACTCGAAACTCTAAAGGAACAGACACTAAGACCAGCAACTCGACACGCGGATGCAGACACAAAATCAACGATGCAAACTGAAAATACAATGCAAAGGCTCGGATGGTTTATGGGACGAGATGATCTAAACCCTAACTGTATTTTTGGCTTTTTCGTGGTTTATAGGTATGAACGCAGATGCAATCTAAACTACGAAAACAGTAAATCTCACCGAGCAACCTGAAATCTGATACCACTTGATAGGGCAAAGGTGTCCGATCTTTCGATGAGATCTTGATATGTCGATTTGGTGGGTGGAGTTCGTGCTTGACGATCCGACTACACGTGCGAAGCTCGTGCGCCAATGCAATCGCTAGGAAAATCTCCGGGAGTTCTGATCTTGCGGATGCACGATCAGCCTGACCAGCGAGGGTCGTAATTCCTACCTGAAATCGAGAACAAGTAAGAACTAATACAGAAATCAAGATATTGCGGATGAAAGATGTATGCTTTATTCAAAAGGTGGGATTCCGAATAGGCGGTCTTCTTCTGGGCGATTGGCCTCAAAAGTCGAGCTCGTAGTTGCAGCAATGGCTAACTTTAGTCTAAACAAAATCTGAGTTCTAATGACGGCTACGGGGGGTATTTGAGGAGGAAAAGGTAGGGGTGCGACCAGCCATGGGTTGGGTGGTCGAACGGACCCCTAATAGGCCTTTTCTCCTCAAATTCGGACTCCAAAAAGTGGCTGTCTTATTTGCTGCGAAAATTACATGGGCCTGGCCCAAAAATAAAAGTAACACAGCACCATATCTCTCTATGGACGAATTTATGAAGTAGTTCTTTGTATATTTCGTCCAAGTCTTCATCCTTCATTATGGTGGCTTCAAAGTTCTGAAATCTCCACTCGTGGCATCTTCTTCAATCCTCAAACGCTTGCTGCCATCTCCATGCACGATCATGCTCCAATGCTTGTCCCTCTCATCCATGCTAGGTCCATCATTCCTAAGAGTAACAAACATATCTGATTTAGGCAGCATCATATTCTCATGTATGTGAGAAAGAGTTCCAAGAAACAAAAGTACCTGATAGTTAAGTTGCTTGGCACGAGCTCGAGTGATGGGTCCTTGTATGTGTTCCGCTGTAGGTGCAGCGGTTGTATCAATAGATGGGATGTCCTCATCATTTATGTTTTGCTCTCTTTGAAGGACAAGCTGAAAACCATTTGTATGTTTTTCCTTATGATTTGAACACACGTTTGACTTTCATTGTTTCATTATCATGATCTTTTGTTTGTGTTCATTTACATGTTTACAACATGGTTGCTAAGTTCTTATTGTCAAGATTATATCTTTCATGCCATTGTTTTAAGTTCTATTGATCCCAGCTCACCAATGCTTACATATATGATCAAGATTGTGTAGGTGCATGTCACCTCAAAAATTATTCTTTTGTTATCACTTACCTACTCGAGGACGAGCAGGAGTTAAGCTTGGGGACGCTTGATACGTCTCAAACGTATCTATAATTTTTGATGCTCCATGCTTGTTCTTACACCATTTGCCTATTGTTTCGTTACACTTAGTGGCATTTTTATGCATTTTCCGGAACTAACCTATTAACGAAGTGCCACAGTGCCAGTTTCCTGTTTTCTGCTGTTTTTGTGTTTCAGAAGTGATACACAGGAAATATTCTCGGAATTGGACGAAACAAGTTCCTGAAGTCATATTTTACCCGGAAGCTTCCAGACATCCGAAGAAGTGTCGGAGGGGGGCCACCAGGGCCCCACACAAGGGCTCGTGCCACGCCACCCCTGTGTGAGAGCCCCTGGCTCCACCTCTGACATCGCCCCTTCGCCTATAAGTACCCCCCGACGAGAAAAACCTAAGGGCCCGATCAGTTTTCCAGAATACATCGCGATCCACCGCCACCGTCGACCCGAAGATCGGGAGGGTCCAGAAGCTCTTCCCGGCACCCTGCCGGAGAGGGGAATCGCCACCAGAGGTCTTCTTCATCGCCATGCTTGCCTCCGGAGCGATGAGTGAGTAGTCTACCTTGGACTATGGGTCCATAGCAGTAGCTAGATGGTTGTCTTCTCCACCATGTGCTTCATGTTTAGATCTCATGAGCTGCCCTACATGATTGAGATCACCGTTATGTAATTCTATGATGTTGGTTTGTTGGGATCCGATGAATATTGGTGTTTATGATTAAGTTGCTGTACTGAATTATATCTTTTGTTATCTCTATGTTGTTTATGATCTTGCATGCTCTCCGTTGTTAGTAGCTATCTTGGCCGAGTAGTTGCTAGTGACTCCAAGAGGGGGTATTTATGCTCGATAGTGAGTTCATGTCTCTATTTCACCTGCGGGAGTGACAGAAACCTCTAAGGTGGTAGATGTGCTGTTGCTACTAGGGAGAAAACAACATTCATATGCTCAAGGGCATATGCTTTGTTTACATTACACACTTTGCTTAATGCAATTATCTGTTGTTCGCAACTTAATACTTCTAGGGTGTTCGGATGATATCCCCGGGGGTGGATTATTAGTCATAGATGCAGTTGGATGGCGGTCTATGTATTTTGTTGTAATGCCCAGAGTAAATCTCATAGTGATCTTCTTGACATATCACGTTATCTTTATTCTATCAATTGCCCAACTGTAATTTGTTTACCCAGCATGTTATTTTATCTATGGAGAGACACCACTAGTGAACTGTGGACCCCGGTCCTATTTTAATCATATTGCAATCACCTGTTTACTTTTCCCGCACTGTTTATTTTACTCGCATATACTCTACTGTTTTCCACTCGATACACTCATCACCTTTGTTTCAAGCAAACCGGTGAGATTGACAACCTCATCGCAAGTTGGGAGCAAAGTATTTGTTTGTGTGTGTGCAGGTTCCACAAACACCTTCAGTCGTCATCGTCTCCCTTCTCCTGTTCGATATACCTTGGTTTCTTAACTGAGGGAAAACTTGCCGCTACACTCATCATACCTTCCTCTTGGGGTTCCCAACGGGCTGGTCATCACCAAGCACAAGGACTTACTGCTCCCACGTCAACTACACACCACAGCTCTTTTCTGGCGTCATCATCACACGAGTAGCAGTATGCATGATAGGTGGAATTATCAAACTGTTTATAAAATGCTTAGATCCTAGTAGTGTATAGCTATCCTTTGAACCCCACCTGTTAGGATGCTAAATACTTTGAAAAATATTGATGCCATGCTATGATCAATTTTGTAAAGTTTTTTGAGAATAAATTAAGAACTTCAACTAAAATGAAACACCTAGATGGATTGGTTTGTTGATGGAGGAACTGAAATTTGGGTATCTTCCAGGGCCTCACGCCTACTAGAGGATGAGGTGAATCTTGGGAGTTTACTCGTGGATTGCCACTCAGGATTAAAGAGATTACTATGTCTTCTATGGTTAGAGTACTTCCAGTGCAGCCTTATGACACTATGGGCTCTGTCTTGATTGAGTATGATGCAAGGGTTCAACCAAGAGTACTGACATGAGGTGGTAGTTGATTGATAGGGGGAACGGTCAGGCTACTTTGGTTGAATGCTTCTTTTGAAAGGTCTTGTCTCAATTTATTCTTTGGGGGTAAAATGAGTCTTAAGGTGAAAGTGCACAACCCCTGCAGGGTGTCAAATCTAAGCGTTTAGCCGTGTCCTCGGTTATGGAGAGTTGAGTCTCTTGTCATAGAATGTTCGGAAGAATCTTATCACCATTTTCTGAATGCTTTAAAACTTGATTAGAAACTTTTAAACAGGAGCTCGGGACCATACACTCCAAGGGGTGGTGGTTTCTGTTGTTTCAACTTTGTTGAGTTTTGCCCAGAACTACATGCCTAGCTAGTATGTAGTGTATGGGTGTTATATCAGCCCTTCATAAATAAAATTTTGACAGAAAGTTTTGCGATTACAGGATAAAATTGGCTTTATGCAAACCAGCCTATGAGACCCACCAGCCAAATATCATGTGGTATAGTCTTTTCACAACAGCCACAAAATATGTGTCAGTTGCCAGTACGTTGTTGTACTGACCCCTTTTATTGGGGCTGCATATTCAAACATGCAGGTTTATTCGGATGAGGAACGATTAGTAGGATCTTGAGTCTACATTCCAACATGTCTGCCTGTGGCACGTGATGAAGATGGAGGCTCATTGCCATTATGCTTTCTTCTGTGTATCTATAAGGTTGAGACTTATGTAACTGGATTTACGTTGTAATCTTGATACTAATGCAATTACTATATTGTGTACTGTGGTGCTATCAGTGATCCAGGGAGTAGCACTTAACATAGGAGTTCTGCCTTTTTCAAAAGGTAGGGCGTTACAGAATGGTATCAGAGCATAGTGTTGCCTGTAGGATCAAGACCCTATGTTTGGAATAGACTAGGAAGCCCCTAGGATTTTGTTTTCTTCCTTCAAAATAAAATAAAATATCATTTTGGTTTTCTAAATGAAATCTATCTCATCTTGCTTCCATATGTGTAATAAAAAAGGTTTGCATCGTGAAAACTTCTTGTATTCTCTCCCACATCATTTTTCAAAGGTTTTCCTTTTACTTAGATGACCCAACCCTGGAACCATCAAGAAAGAACAGAAGATCACAATGTGCCAGAAGGGTGATATGGATACTCTATGTGGTATCCCTTGACTCAACATGATGCACCACATGGAAGGCCAATGAAGAACTTGGAGAAATACTGATATGAAGACTGCACAACGCCCAACGATACATTGGGGAAGTGGAAATGAGAACGAGGAACAAGGAACAATGAAAATAGTGTTAGATAAGACCACCAATAATTCTAGTTTGTAGAGCCAACAATATCGTAATAATCTAATGATCATACCAAATTGGGGTATGACCATGCTAGATTGTTAGTGTTTGAACTAGTTTGCTTGGTGTGATGAATGATTGTTAGATGTTGTTTGTAAGATAAATTGCCTTGATCTATTGTGTTTGGGTAGGAAACTTCTTTAGATCCCTTCTATCTATTCTCATCTATGCTAAGTCCTACCTATCCTAAGCCCCAAACAGTTGCAACCTCAACGCCATAACAACCAAGACAACCCTCAGATGGAGATAGTGATTCAACGAAATGGTAGGAGTACATACTGAAATGATGCAAGTAATGAACAAGAATATGGTCAACCGCAATAGCAAAAAGTTACCCCCAGGGATGCATCAAGTACTAGATAATCATTATCAAATGATACATATGATACCCCAGATGTTGGCAGTTGCTGGTAACAACCTGCCACAAAATAATCTTAGTAGCAAGGAATCAAGAGATGATGCAGAGTTAACAATGCAAGCCTGCCAGATCTGTGGAGAGATAGGACACGCGTCTAAGGAATGTCGTGAGCAGTGCTCTTACTGTGATACGAACCACCCAGTTGGGGGAATGTCCCATGGCCCAGATTATTTGTTTCCTACGCAATGGAACCAATCATGTCCCTGTTGAATGTAACCTATATTCCACGGTGCACCGAATGAATCAACAAGCCAAGGATGGATTATGCCAGTTGCTTGGAAAGACCCCTGAAGATAGAAGATCCAAGATGGAGGTGGAAAAGAAAGTCATCAAAACAGCACACAGCACTACCACCAAGTGTTGCTTTTCATGTGAAGAAGAAAGACACTTACCTGGAAACTGCTCAAAGAAACGAGAAAGGTTTCCCACCACAGTAGTGGAATATGAAGAAAATGAAGTAAGAGATCTCCTAGCCTTAGAGAAGCCCAAGAAGAAGAAGGGCTATGACAAGGTGTTATGCTTAACTTGCAAGAAGACATGACAATATGCAAAGAAATGTCCAGGAAGAAACAACAAAGTAAGTAAGCGAAGAGGAACAAATCTTGTCACTTGTCAGAAATGCAACCAAAAGGGACACTATGCAGGTAGATGCGCAGAGACAAGTACTTTGAAGCTTCAGTGAGATGGAATAACTGAAGAATGCCGCAAATGCAAGGAGAAGAGGCATACAAAATGAGATGGCGAACCCAAGGATGTGCAATTGAAGAGTTAATGCCATACTATAGAGTTTACGCAAACCCCTAGCTAAGGAACGATAGATATGTTTTCAAAAATTCAAAAGTGAGATTTGGAATATTGGCTCTTTTCCCAAGAAAGTTTTGTTAAGCTAGTGAGATTGACCAAGAGTTAAAATGCGAGGTTTAATAAACCATGTATGGAGTAATGATTTGGGTGCAGGATGGATTAATCACCATTCTTACTACTCTTATTATTCGCTCTCATAATGTTGGCTTTGTGAACCTAGAGAGACATACCTATGAGAGACGGCATTGTTAAGCCTTGACCTTAGGAAGATAGGATATTAAACCACTATAATAGGCAAGTGCTGCCCAAAAACATAGGGAATACGGTGAGGATGAACCACAAGCTTACCGTTGGAGAAGACTTATGATGGAAGGAGTCCTACTAGCCTTGAGAGCTCCGTTTGGCCCGAAAGTGCTTACAAAGGAATGAACCATAAGATGAAAGACCTCCAAGGATGTCGACCAAAAGTATGAAATGAAGACAGCAGACCACTTTAACTTGGTCTTTTGATTGACCCAAAGAGTGACTCTTCAGTGTCCAAAGTAGTTAACAACAACCTTGTGGGATAGAAGCTCAACAATGGAGCAAGGTTATACCCACGCAACCCTTGAGGGAGGTTTGATGCCCAAGTTTGGGGATAGACACCCACCTATTGGAAATAAAGATAGAAGCCAACTATGGAGTCAAAAGATGACCCAGTGCCAAGTCAAAAGATGACCCAATACCAAGTCAAAAGATGACCTAGTGCCAAGTCAAACCAAGGTGTGTCTGTTTGAACCCAAGGACCTAGACTACCCACAAAAGTTTCTTTTAAGGGCGGTAGCCTACCTAGGTAACCCAACCCTTCTTTCTTTCTAGCCTCCCCAAATCCTAGGGACAAGATTTCTTTTAAGGGTGGTAGTCTGTAACATCCCAAGTTTTTATCAAATTTTGGAATAATTTTGTTTTGTTTTGTTTGTATTGATTGAAATTTCTCAGGGATTTAAAACTTTTTGAGTTTATTTAAAAGCTTTATTAGGAAACTATTTCAAACTTTCTAGTAATTCTTGAAGAACTCTTTTGAGAAAATGAAAGTTTTCAAAATACTATTTTGTTTTATCCAAACCTATGCAAGCATATTTGCACAGGAAGTATTTACCAAATGCTTTATATTAAGTAGAGTTTGCATTTTCAAAACCATGTTTGAAAATGGATTTAAAAAGTGTTTTTAAGTATTTTCTCTGATTTATTTGTCAAAGGACTATTTTGAAAACCCTAACCCTATTTTGCTTTATGCAAGTAAGACCCTTTGTCCTAATTTATAAAATGTTTATTAAAAATCTTGTTTTATTTTTAAAACTTGTTACTTATGGTTTTAAAAGATTGTTTTGAATTTTATAAAATTATCTGCTTTGGTTTGAATGGATTTGAAACTATTTTGAAAAATCTACAAAAGAAATAGAAAATAGAAAAAGAAGCTCAACAAAAAAAAGAGAGTAAAAGGCCACGGGCAACACATCTGGCCCAGGCCAGGTTTCGGCCCACGACCCAGCCGGGCGAAGCCCCGAAGGGGTACGCCGCTGCCCTCTCTCCTTTCGCTGATGGGGTGGCCCCACCCGTCAGGCTCTTTCTCTTCCTCTGGCCAGGAGACCTGGGAGAACATGGTGCTTCCCGCAACCGTCGATCGCCGCCCTTGCCAAACCCTACCCCCTCCTCCAAGCCGACCCCCTCCATAAATAGCCCCTAGATCCCCTCGCCTCCCCTCTCTTTTTCCCTCTCTTGCAACACCTCCAGGCTATCTAGATTGATCGTCGGAGTCCGACACCTCTGCGAGCATCCCCGCTCGATTCCGGCGCGTACAAGTGGGCTCGCCGCCTCTTATTGGTTCCCCTCCCTTCCCCATCTTCCAGCGCACCCCCAGACGCCCTCTTCTGGTACTAACTCGCAGGGATTTGACACCAACTTCTTCGACCGAAGGTCCCCAACGTTTGCGATAGTTCCAACCACTCCTCCTCATTGAGATAAGAAGCAATCAGCAACGACGATCATGCGCGCGAGCTCACCGTGACCTGCTGCACCTCGTCCTGGTCTCCATTGCCTTTGGGAGCCTCTGCAACACCGCCGACGACCCCCACCAGTGCGCAAACTTGCCGCCAGTGACCTGAAACCCTAGTGCCGGTAAGACTTTCTCTTCTCTCCCTCTCCGACCATCGGATCAGGATCCTAGTGTCTGGATTAAATCACTAAATGAAGAGGTATCTTCAGATCTGAGCCCTCAGATCTATTTAAGATCCAATGGCCCTCTGGGCGGATCCACCCGAACTGGTACCCTCCAATAGGATTCAGCCACGTGTCGAGCCCCGAGCTGTTCTGATTCAAATTGATTCAAATCGATTTCAAATCATCTGCAAACTTGCAAAATCCATAACTTTCAAACCATAGATCCAAATAAATTCAAATAAGATGTCTCTGGAAAGCTAATAATGTGTAGAGTCTATTAGTGCAATAAAATTTCATAGTTTCAGTATTAATTTGAATTCATTTTCAAATTGATTCAAATACTCCTGTTGCATTGTTTAATTCATATCTTTTGTTCTACACATCCCAAAATTACAATTTTGTAGTCTTTGGAATCCTAAAATCATGTAGAACATCATAGAATCAAGAAACATCAAAGTTGATAGGTGCACACACTTTGTGCATTCAAATCTATCCAAATCCTTGTTCTGATCATAACTTGAGTTCTAAAATTTATTTTAGAATGAATCCAATTGCAGTAGTGTAACATCCCTAGATTTTAAAATTCAAAACCAGCATGCATTCATAAGCATAGTTGCATTTTTGAAATAATCTTGCTTTATCTTGTTTCAAGGAAAGTTTTCAAATAAAATTTCTCTTCAAATAACTCATGTGAGTTATTATTATTTCTTGTCCCAAAAATGATTTTTGTTTTATTGTCACTTTATTCTACATTGTATTTGACCCAAAACCTCTGGCCCTTTTTGAAATTGTAGCAAATTTGAAGAGACTCAAATCTTTGCAAATTTTGTTGCAAAACAAAGCTTTTTGTTTAAAAAACAGAAAAGGAAAAATACTTTGAACTAAAAAAAAGAGAAAGGGCTGGGGGCACCGTTTCGGCCCAGGCGCTAAAGCCAGCCCAGGCCCAGCTAGCCCCCGCGCCTGAAACGGTACGCTGCGCCACCGCCGACAGGTGGGCCCCACCTGTCAGGCACCTCGTCATCCACGACGAGTCCTCCCTAGACACGCCTGTCACCGCCGTCGTCTGATCCGCCTCCATCTTGCAAACCTTAGCTCCTAGCGCAAGCCTGATCCCGCCTATAAATACCCCAGCCTCCCCTCTCTCACCTCGTACCAACAACGTCGATCGCAGAGCCCCTAGGCTACCGCAATCGAGCCCGCATCACCGCAGACGCCGCCACCCTCCAGCCACCCCTCTATAAGCCCACGCAACCAATTGGTCCACGCCACCACCACCATCAAGCTCGCCTTGCCCCGACGAACCTCGTTGTCACCTCCGCAAGCCCCCAGGAGCACTGCATCACCGCCGACGTGCAAACCCGAGCCGGATCTCGCCAGAACAGCACCCCACCAATGTCTCTCCCCCCCGCACCCCACCCATCTCTCTTCCCCGTCCGATCTAGATCAAATTAGATCTGATGGCCCAGAAGCGTAATCCGCCCGAAGGGGTACACACCAATCAGGTGCCGCCATGCGTCACACCCGGATCAGCCGATTTTCAAATTTGTTTTAAACTGCTAAAACTTTCAAAATTCATAGAAAAAGTTCCACTGCTCCATTTTTGATGAATTTTATATCTATGGAAAGCTTAGGAGATGTAGAATTTAATAGTGTAGTTTATTTTCAAAGTATTTGTATCAAATCTGGATCTAATCTCAGATTGGATTAACCCCTATTTTGTGCTATTTATTTTATATCTTTATTTCTGCAAGATCAAATCTTGTGTTTTTGTAGTCATGAGATTGCGTTGAACTTGTAGATTGTTTTAGAATCAAAAATCTCACTTTTTGAATCGTGCGCAAACTTGGTGTAGTTGAATTGCTTATAGATCACTATTTTTGCAACAATTTAAAATCTAAAAGTGCTTTTTGAATAATTCTTTTTTACATTGGTTTTGTCTTATAAAAACTCATCATCTGAGAACCTTAACTGCAACATTTTCACTCAACATAAGTTGTGTGAAATTAATTGGCCATTGCATGCACGCATACATGTCTATGAATTGCCATTTTGAGCTATGTGTTTATGGTTGTGTTATTGCTTGTTTAGATTGTGAAGAGGAGCTGAACTACCCTTTTGACTGCTGTGACTATGCTGGTTGTTGCCAAGGCAAGTGACACACATATCTTCTACCTACTTTTACTACTGCATTAGTGTTTTCAGTAGTATGCATAATAGGTGGAACTAAAAACTTGTTTTATAAAATGCTAGATCCTAGTAGTGTATAGCTATCCATGAACCCTACCAGTTAGGAAGCTAAATACTTTGAAAAATATTGATGCCATGCTATGATCACTTTTGTCAAAGTTGTTTTGTGAATAAATCTAAGAACATCAACTAAAATGAAACACCTGGGTGGATTGGTTTGTTGATGGAGGTGAAGTTGAGTGCCTTCCAGGGCCTCATGCCCACTAGGGGTTGAGGTGGACCCTGGGAGTACACTTGTGGAATGCCACTCAGGATTAAAGAGATTACTATGTCTTCTATGGTTAGAGTACTTCCAGTGCAGCCTTATGACACTATGGGCTCTGTCTTGATTGAGTATGATGTAAGGGTTCAACCATGAGTACTGACATGAGGTTGTACTTGATGATGGTTAGGGGGTATGGACAGGCTAGTTTGGTTGAATGCTTCTTCTGAAAGGTCTTGTCTCATTTTATTCTTTGGGGTAAAATAAGTCTTAAGGTGAAAGTGCACAACCCCTGCAGGGTGTCAAATCTAAGCATTTAGCCGTGTCCTTGGTTATGGATAGTTGAGTCTCTTGTCATAGATGTTCGGAAGAATCTCATCATCATTTTCTGAATGTTAAAAATTTGCTTAGAAACTCTTAAACAAGAGCTCAGGGCCATACACTCCATGGGGTGGTGGTTACTGAAGTTCTAAACTCTGTTGGATTGTGGCCAGTGCCACATAACTTGCAACTATGTAGTATTTGGGGGTTACTTCAACCCTTCATAAATAAAATTTTAACAGAAAGTTTTGCTAAGGATTATAGGATAAAATTGGTTTTATGCAAACTAGCCTTGGGGATACACCAGCCAAATGTCATATAGTATAGTCTTTTCACAACATCCACCAAATATGTGTCATTTGCCAGTACGTTATTGTACTGACCCCTTTGGGGCTACATATTCAAATGTGTAGGTTATTCGGATGAGGAGTAAGTGGAGGAGTTCTCGAGCTTGCATTCCAACATGACTGCTTCTGGCACTTGTTGAAGATGATGGCTCATTGCTTTTATTTCCATTGTGTTAGTTGTGCTGAACTCTGGTATTTGATAGTCCAAGTGACTAAACATTTTTGTATGGTTTTAAAGACTCGTGAGTCTGGATCTGCGATGTAATAATTTACACTATCGGCAATGAATGCTATATTTTGTTCTATGGTGCTATCAGTGATCCAGGGAATAGTACTTACACAGTTGTGCTACCTTTAGGAAAAGGTAGGACGCTACAAAATGGTATCAGAGCACTAGTGTTGCCTGTAGGGATCGAGAACCTAGGAAAGAACAACCATAGGAATCAAAAAGTTTATTTAAAACCTTTTTGTTAAATTTTGTTTTGTTTATTCTCATACTTGAACTTATCTTGTTCATTTCATTCTATACTTGTAAATTCTTGCCTTACTCTAACCTTGTCTCTTCCTTTCTAATTTTTACATGGACCCATATGATCACAGAGTTGTTGCTGGACTGGGAAACTACACCTTCAGCAAGACCTTGCTAGAGTTGTCCGACTTTGTTGGAATTTCACCACCAGAGTTTCGAGGAAGAAGGGTGTACAAGGAGAATGGCATGGAGAAGTGGGAGATACAAACCATCATCCGAGGCCGTGAAGAAGACCCTGAAGATCCAACCATGGACTACACCAGCGCATACATTGATTGAAGTGGTTATGTGGAGATAGCCATGCAAGGAGCTATAGCACGTATCTGCTACAAGTATCACCATCATTTCTCCTCGACCACACCATATTACCAGTTTGGAGAACATGATGAAGAAGGATGCGCCAGAGACTGGAGGGACTTGGAGACCCATTCTCTCCTCGGGACTTATATGACCGAGAGGGAGTATAGTGCCGTTAACACAGAGGACATGCTGACAAGACAAATCAAGCTAATGGACAAGTTCAGGGAAACAATGGAGGTCGCTATTCAGAGGATTATAACCACAGAGTCATGTCTACTAGTAATGGGAGACAAGAGGATAGAGCTAATGGAGGAGAATGAAGCTTTGAAGAAGAAGATAGCGGAATACGAAGCCAAGGCCTTAGCAGATGAAGATCCGAAAGAAGTAACCTTGTACAACACCGATGGTGAAGAAATCATAGTTGATGAGTGGGAGGCAAGAGCAGTTAAAAGAGCAAAGGAAGCTAGAGCAGCAAGATTCGAGGCGAAGCGTCGCAAGACACTTCCACTTGCATGCCTTGGCAGGATCAAGAGGCGTTAGAAGTCTACCATTTATTGTAATAGTTTAGGTACTCATTTGTATTGCCCTACCCTTGTTGGTATGGTAGTACCATCTACCTTAGTCGTGTTATGGAATCTTTAGCGTACTTTATCAAAGTTTATTAATAAAAATTTTGAAGTTAGTTTTATGATTGTTGTTGTATGATGTGATGTTTGTGCATGGGTAGGAAAGTTTTTCTTCCATAGTTCTATCTGTCTAATTACTCACCCATGCTAAAACCACCTCGGATGCCGCCTCGCCGAGACAACACCAACAACAACGACACCAAGAACAACAACACCGACGATATTGTCCAACAGTTAGCTACAACTCAAGCACAGCTCATGCAGATGATGACCCAATTCATCCAGACCAGTGCTAACAACAATAACAACAATCTGCCACCCCCACCACCACCACCTCCACCCCAGGTTGACAGATTGGCCCATTTTCTGTGGCTCAGACCCAATAAGTTCTCAACAGCCACAGACCCAATAGTGGCCGATGACTGGCTGCGTTCAGTTAGCAAGGACCTAATGACCTGCGAGTGCACCGAAGCGGAAAATATTACGTTAACTGCACATCTATTGGAAGGACCCTTCACCATGTGGTGGGAAACCTATCAAGTCACACATCCTGTGGAAGGTTTGGACTAGGATACCTTTCGTGAAGGCTTTCGTAATGCTCACATCTCCTCGGGCATTATGAATCTAAAGAAAGATGAATTCCGTACCTTAAGGCAGGGCGGAAGAACTCTAAAGGAGTACATGGATGACTTCTATTCACTGGCTAGGTATGCGCCAGAGGATGTGGATACAGATGCTAAGAGGAAGGACAAGTTCCTCACTGGACTCAAGGGAGAACTAAAAATACCACTATCAGTGGCATATGCACCAAACTACCAGGCTCTACTTGATCAAGCTATTACTCTGGATAATAACATTAGGAAGGAGGAAAACCGTAAGCGGAAACTGCACAATGGCAAAAGTCACACTGAACCCTTCCATAAGAAGCATCACTTCTTTGATGGTAATGGAAGTGGGAACTCACATAGGCATGGAGGCCACTTTAACAGAGGCAATGGTGGCACCTTCAATGGCCACAAGCACAATGGAGGATTCAGGGAAAACCACTCCAATGGTCACCATAGTGGGAACAATGGACACCACAATGGAGGAAATGGTCAGCGCCGTTTCAACTCAAATGTCAAGAAGGACCTCTCCAACATCACTTGTTTCAAGTGCAAGAAGAATGGACACTACGCCACCAACTATCTAGCGAACAAGTCAGATGATGTTGCCAAACCCAACCCGTTCCAGAAGGGACAGGTGAACCACCTCAATGTGGAGGAAGTGATGAATCAGCCTGACACTGTGATGGGTACGTTTCCACTCAACTCATTTACAACATTGGTTTTATTTGATACTGGAGCATCTCATTCATTCATATCAAGAGCATTTGTGAAGAAACATGCATTTACCACTGAAACCATAGGGAGGGTTATTAAATTTAGTTCCCCAGGTGGAGAATTGATAGTCAATGCCGGATGCCGGAATTTGGTCTGAGAAATTGGCAAATACAAATTTCCAACTCATCTGGTAGTATTGGATTCTCAAGGGTTAGACATTATCTTGGGTATGGATTGGATGACAAACTATGCGGGAGTCATAGACTGTGTCAATAGAGCTATAACACTCACTACCCTAGAAGGAAGAAGAATTAGATACAAATCCAACATGGACTTTAACATTATTAGGCTAAATCATCTTAAGGGGGTTAGCCTAGAAGAAGTGGTTGTAGTAAGGGAATACCCAGATGTTTTTCAGGATTAGCTACCAGGGATGCCACCGGATAGAGATATTGAGTTTCTCATAGAACTATTGCCGGGCACTGGCACAATAGCAAAGAGACCTTAGCCAATGTCCATAGATGAACTGAAAGAACTTAAGAAACAGCTGGGAGAGCAATTGAGAAAAGGATTCATTAGAGAGAGTTCATCCCCGTGGGGAGCACCAGTTTTGTTTATAGAAAAGAAAGATCCGAGTCAGCGTTTGGTTATGGATTATTGTTCGTTGAACAAAGTGACAATCAAAAATAAATACCCGTTGCCAAGGATCAATGACTTGTTTGATCAGTTGGAAGGAGCTATTGTATTCTCCAAGATAGATGTTAGGTCTGGTTACTTTCAACTCAAGATTAGGGAATATGATATACCCAAGACAGCCTTTGTTACTAGATATGGTTCATATGAATATACGGTGATGCCATTTGGTTTAACCAATGCACCCTCGTATTTCATGAATATGATGAACAAGGTGTTCATGGAATTCCTAGATAAGTTTGTCATAGTGTTCATTGATGACATATTAGTTTACTCCAAGAGTAATGAAGAACATGAGAGACACCTTCGGCTGATAATGGAGAAACTACGAGAACACAAACTTTATGCCAAATTTATCAAATGTGAATTTTGGCTCAGTGAAGTAGTATTTCTTGGTCACATCATATCCAAGGAAGGTATTGCTTTTGACCCAACCAAGGTTACCGTAGTAACCAAATGGGAACCCCCCAAGAATGTCAGAGAAATTCACAGTTCCTTAGGATTGGCTGGATATTACCAGAGGTTTATTGAGAACTTTTTCAAGGTTGCTAAACCCATGACCGAGTTACTCAAGAAGGAGAAGAAATTCAAGTGGACTCATGAGAGTGAGACTAGTTTTCAAGAGCTAAAGAAGAGATTAGTGTCTGCACCAGTTTTGTGTGTGCCTGACCTAGAGAAGGAATTCCAAGTGTACTGTGATGCTTCACGTCAAGGTTTGGGAAGTGTGTTGGTGCAAGGAGGCAGAGTAGCAGCGTATGCTTCTAGGCAACTCAAGAAACATGAGGCCAACTACCCTACTCATGATCTAGAGTTAGCTTCTGTACTACAAGCTTTGAAAACATGGAGACATTATCTAATGGGAATGCGATGTGAAGTATTCACCGACCATAAGAGTTTGAAGTATATATTCACCCAGAAGGACTTGAATATGAGGCAAAGAAGATGGCTAGAACTTATCAAAGATTATGATCTGAGTTTGCAATACTACCCAGGTAAAGCAAATGTAGTCGCTGATGCCTTAAGTTGTAAGGCTTATGTGAACTGTTTGTCTACAGACGAGCTGTCAGAAGATATATGTAGAGGACTTAGAGACCTTAGTTTGGAAGTGGTACCAACCGGATTTGTAGCCTCACTGGTCGTACAACCGACATTGATGGACAGAATACGAGAAGCTTAGAAGGGTGACAAAGAAATTAAGAAAATTAGAGACACCCTAAAGGAAGGGAAAGCAAATGGATTTAGTGAAGATGAACAAGGAACCATATGGTTTGAAAAGCCTGTTTGTGTTGCCAATGATCCCGATCTTAGGAAGGTAATTTTTCAAGAAGACCATGAAACACCGCATTCCATTCATCCTAGAAATACCAAAATATACATGGACTTGAAGGAAAGGTTCTGGTGGAACAATATGAAGCGAGACATCGCCGAATACATAGCAAAGTGTGATGTGTGCAGCAGAGTGAAAGCAGAACATCAGAAACCAATAGGACTTCTGCAACCCTTGAGGGTGCCAGATTGGAAATGGGATCAGATTGGTATGGATTTCATTACCGGGTTACCTAAAACAAAATCTGGCTATGATTCCATATGGGTTGTGGTTGATCGTTTAACAAAAGTAGCTCACTTTATACCCGTAAAGACCACATACACTAGTGCATAATTGGCAGAAATTTACATGAAGAGAATTGTGTACTTGCATGGAGTTCCAAAAAGTATTGTGTCAGATAGGGGTACCCAATTCACATCTCATTTGTGGAAGCAACTCCATGAATCTATAGGAACAAGATTAGAGTTTAGCACAGCATTCCATCCACAAACTGATGGACAAACTGAGAGGGTTAACCAAATTTTGGAAGACATGTTGAGAACATGTGCTCTGGATTATGAATCCAGCTGGGATGACAACTTGCCATACACAGAGTTTTCTTACAACAATAGTTATCAAGCCAGTATTGAAATGGCACCATTTGAAGCTCTATATGGGAAAAAAGTGTACCACACCGTTGCTGTGGAGTGGGGTAGGAGAACGTAGTTTCTTCGAACCTGATATTATTGAAGAAGCAGAAGAGAAAGTTAGATTAATCAAAGACAGGTTGAAGATAGCTCAGTCTAGGCAGAAGAGCTACGCAGATAATAATCATAGAGAAGTCACCTATGAGGTAGGTGATAGAGCTTACCTTAGAGTGTCACCACTTCGAGGAGTTAAGCGATTTGGAATCAAAGGGAAGTTAGCACCACAATTCATAGGCCCCTTTAAGGTTCTATCTCGCAAAGTAGAAGTGGCCTATGAGTTGGAACTACCAGAGATTCTTTCAGCCGTACACAATGTGTTCCACGTTAGCCAGCTAAAAAAGTGTCACCCCGAGATGTCAAATACACCACTAAATGATACGGTACCACTCAAAGAAGTACAATTGGAAAGTGATTTCACATATGAGGAGAAGCCAATCAAGATACTAGAGACAGCGGAGAGGAATACACGCACCAAGACCATCAAGTTTTGCAAGGTATAGTGGGATCATCACACGGAGGAAGAAGCCACCTGGGAGCGTGAATACAATCTTTGAGAAGATCACCATCACCTATTTGCTAGCCATTCCGAAGCTTGAGGGCGAGCTTCATCTTAAGGGGGTTAGTCTGTAACATCCCTAGATTTTAAAATTCAAAACCAGCATGCATTCATAAGCATCATTGCATTTTTGAAATAATCTTGCTTTATCTTGTTTCAAGGAAAGTTTTCAAATAAAATTTCTCTTCAAATAACTCATGTGAGGTATTATTATTTCTTGTCCCAAAAATGATTTTTGTTTTGTTCTCACTTTATTCTACATTGTATTTGACCAAAAACCTCTGGCCCTTTTTGAAATTGTTGCAAATTTGAAGAGATTCAAATCAATCCAAATTTTGTTGCAAAACTAAGCTTTTTGTTTCAAAAACTGAAAAGGAAAAATAGTTTGAACAAAAAAAAAAGAGAAAGGGCAGGGGGCGCCGTTTCGGCCTAGGCGCTGAAGCCAGCCCAGGCCCAGCTAGTCCCCACGCCCGAAACGGTACGCTGCGCCGCCGTCGATCCACCGATAGGTGGGCCTCACCTGTCAGGCACCTCGTCGTCCTCGATGAGTCCTCCTCGGACATGCCTGTCACCACCGCCGTCTGATCCGCCTCCATCTCACAAACCCTATCCCCTAGCGCAAGCTAGAACCTGCCTATAAATACCCCAGCCCCCCTCTCTCACCTTGTACCAACAACATCGATAGCGATGCTCCTAGGCTGCCACAATCGAGCCCGCATCACCGCAGACGACGCCACCCTCCAGCCACCCCTATGCAAGCCCCCGCAACCAATTGGTCCACGCCACCACCACCATCGAGCTCACCTTGCCCCGGCGAACCTCGTTGTCACCTCCACAAGCCCCTAGGAGCACTGCATCGCCGCCGACGTGCAAACCCGAGCTGGATCTCACTGGAACCCTAGCCCGTGCCGGTGAGCACCCCGCCCATCTCTCTCCCCCATCCGATCTAGATCCAATGGCCAGGATAGAACCCGAGGCCGAATCGGTACAAGCCGATCAGAGCCGCTTAGATCTATTTCGATCTAACGGCCCAGAAGCATAATCCGCCCGAAGCGGTACACACCAATCAGGTGCCGCCACGCGTCACACCCGGATCAGCCAATTTTCAAATTTGTTTTTAATTTGTTTTAAACTGTGAAACTTGCAAAATTCATAGAAAAAGTTCTACTACTCCATTTTTGATGAATTTTATGTCTATGGAAAGCTTAGGAGGTGTAGAATTTAATAATGTAGTTTATTTTCAAAGTCTTTGTATCAAATCTGGATCTAATCTCAGATTGGATTAAACCCTATTTTGTGCTATTTATTTTATATCTTTATTTCTGCAAGTTCAAATCTTGTGTTTTTGTAGTCATGACATTGCTTTGAACTTATAGATTGGTTTAGAATAAAAAATCTCACTTTTTGAATCGTGCACAAACTTGGTGTAGTTGAATTGCTTATAGATCACTATTTTTGCAACAATTTAAAATCTAAAAGTGCTTTTTGAATAATTCTTTTTACATTGGTTTTGTCTTTTCAAAGCTCATCATATGAGAACCTTAACTGCAACATTTTCACCCAACATAAGTTGTGCAAAATTAATTGGCCATTGCATGCATGCATATGTGTCTATGAATTGCCATTTTGAGCTATGTGTTTATGGTTGTGTTATTGCTTGTTTAGATTGTGAAGAGGAGCTGAACTACCCTTGTGACTGTTGTGACTGTGCTGGTTGTTGCCAAGGCAAGTGACACACATATCTTCTACCTACTTTTACTACTGCATTAGTGTTTTCAGTAGTATGCATGATAGGTGGAATTGAAAACTTGTTTTATAAAATGCTAGATCCTAGAAGTGTATAGCTATCCATGAACCCTACCAGTTAGGATGCTAAACACTTTAAAAAATATTGATGCCATGCTATGATCATGTAACATCCCAAAATTTGTATAATTCAAAATTTCATGCATGCATTCATTCATTCATAACATTGCATCAACAACTTCTTAGGTTTGAGTTACTGTTGTTTTGATCAGGACCTTTCCCAATAAGTCCATGATGACAAGGGGAAAATTTTACAAACTTTGGTTTTGGTTTAAATCAAATCAGAGTTTAATTGCAAAAAAATTCAAACAAATTCAGAAAAGAAAAAGGGAAAAGAAAAGAGAAAGAAGAAAAGGACCCCGGGGCTAACTCTGGCCCAGACCGGAAAATGGCCCACGGCCCATCTCTTCTTCCTCCCGAACCGGTACCTCCCTCTCTTCTCTTCTCTCGCTGACATGTGGGTCCCACGACGGTGTCACTGCTTGCGTCATCCTTTCTTCCCCAAGTTTTGGAGAGGATCAAACTGAGACCGAGATAATCTCGCGTGATCAATCCGACGATTCTGTTCTGTTTTTGCCTCTCCCCTCGCGCCTATAAGATCCCCTCTCTCCCGCACGCATCTCCCTCCCAAAACCCTAGCAAAACCACCGCCAGGCTGCTCACAATCAGAGTCGCCGCTCCGCAGTCACCGACGCCGTTCGACGACATTGCCGGTTTAGCCTCGTTCTCCTCATGCCCTCTGATCTGCACGAGCACCTTTCTCTTGATCTTGCGCACCCCTCTAACACGGGTTCGATCTTGCTTGTGCTCTAGAGCGTCGTGTTTGTCCACAGCTAGATCTTGCTGCCGCCAGATGAAACTTCGGCGAGGAATTGCCAGAGCTCCAGTGCGCCTCGAGCTCGCAGGTCTCGCCACCAGGGTCGCCTTGATGATCTGAACCTGCTGGTCAAGTCTTAATCCCTAGATCTCTCTGCATCTCCGGTGTTCATCGACGCTCTGCACCTTACCGATGCGCCACTGACTTCCAGCCACCTCTCCTCGCGTTTACAGGAAGCAAAGGACCGATCTCTGCACGCCATCGCCTACTTTGTCACCTCCTGAACACCATTGAGCACTTCATCATCGCCAAGAACCACCGTAGCCACCTCGCCATCGACACTAGAGCCGCCAAGATCTCGCCATCGAACTTTTCCCGGTGAGCCCCCTCCCCGTCACTCTCTGACCTTTGGATCTAGATCGCGTGGATCAGAACATATCACTTATGCGAACCGATATGTTAGATCTGGACTGCTTGTTATCACTTAAATCCTACGGCCTGAATTAGTTATCCACCCGAAATGGTACCGTTGAATCAGGAGACGCCACGTGCTCGCCCCTGGTTATTTCCGATTCAAATTTCGATTTAAAACTTTAGATTAGTGTTTAAACTTCAGAAATTCATATCTTGAGTTCTACTTATCCAATTTTTGCAAACTTTGCATCTCTGGATTCAGAAAAATGAGTAGAACCTATTTCTAGCATAAAATTTTACTTTTGCATCTGTTTTATACACTGTATTACTGCAAGCTTTATTTTGGTATTTTGGCTATTAAAAATAGTCAAAAAAATTATTTTCAGTAATTCTTTTTGTTTTTGGTCGATATGAAACCCCTTAGTACTGTAGCATGTTTAGAATATTTTCAGTACCTTTTATTTTACCTTTATAGATTCAACTTGTTTAGTTGCCCTATTTGAGTGTTGAAAATATTTTGAGCTTTATAAATCACTCTAAAATTTTGATCAGGGCATCATCCATATAGCTATCAACCAGTGAACTTGCTAAGTGTCCTTGTGGTGTTTAAGTCACATATTGCATGCATGTTTCTTCTTATGATTGTCTAGATTGTTATGTGCTTATGATTGAAAATTATTATGTGTAGATTGTGCTGAGTGCAACGAGTACCTTTGTGACGAGTGCACCAACTCCTCTCCTCACCAAGGCAAGTGTCACCATATTTCGTTGACCTACTGATTGTTTTGTAACTTGTAGCTTTTCTAGTAGAAGATGCTTGTGTAGGTGGTTTTATGAGTTTGTGTCTTTAGCTTGTTAGATTTTATGCTAAGTCTTTTGTCTAGCTTTTGCCTAGTCTTTGCATCTCCTAGTAGAAAAGCTGCTGCTATAGGTTTATGTTTTACACTTATTGTGGGAAGGGTTTATCACATGTTTTGGCTAAGTGTTGAAAACCAAATTTTTGGAAAACTAAGAAAACAACTAAGTTAATGAACCACCTGGGTGGATGTGGCTTTTGAATGGTTTGTGTTGAGTGGTTCCCTGGGGTCATGTCGTCGAACCTCTGAACCACCAGGTGTATCTCACGTGTGGACGGCCACCCAGGAGCAAAGAGATTGGAGACGTTCAAGTCATGAAGCTTCTAGTGCAACCACAAGACATATGGGCTCTGTCTTGACCAACTAAGCTGCAAGAACTCAAGCCAGACGGACAGAGGGTGGTAGATGTTGATAGGATGGAACGCGTCCGGTTTGGTCTGAGGGAATGCTTCTGAAAGGTCTCGTCTTAGTTTTCACTTGGCCATTTGAGGCAAAATGAGTCTCATGGCAAAATGGGTTAACTAAGTCATGTGGAAAAAGTGCACCACCTATGCAGAGTGTTAGAACTAAGTACTTAGCCGTGTTCCCGGTTACGGACAATTCTTAGTGACATGATATTGAAGCTGTTCGAGAATCTCCTCATCCCAATTTCTTAAGTTAAAACTTGATGGGTAAACTTGGATAGTAAAAGGTTCTTCTTGTCAAAATATTTGCTAAGGAAAACTTGAGTTTTACAAAAGATAGGAAGAAAGCTTGCTTTTGCAAAGTCCAACTCCACCTGGCCAGATAAGCATATAAGTGTAGGCACCATTGAGTCCACCAAAGTGACATCTTGCCAATACATTCAAAGTATTGACCCTCCGTGGCTGCAACGTATCATGTTGCAGCTTACTACTATGAAGATTGAAGAATGCTGCGCTCCGATCACGAGTCTTTGTCCAACACATTTGCCTATAGAGCTATGAAGAAAGAAGACTTGTAGTTTCATTTACTTAGTCATTTCTCGAGTTGTAATAAGTTTGTGGCATTGTGCGACTTGAGTTGTAAAAGAACTATGTTATTTGTGGATCAAGCGTTGTAATAAATGTTGGAATTATGCCCTAGAGGCAATAATAAAGATGTTATTATTCTAATTCTTGTTCATGATAATGTTTATATTCCATGCTAGAATTGTATTAAGCGGAAACTTTAATACTTGTGTGGTTTATGAACAACACCGTGTCCCTAGTACGCCTCTATGGACTAGCTCATTGATTAATGATGGTTAAGGTTTCCTAACCATAGACATGAGTTGTCAATTAATAATGAGGTCATATCATTAGGAGAATGATATGATGGACATACCCAAATAAAGCAGAGCAATTAGATCGTGTCATCGTGTTCATCTTTGCGAAGCTTTTTCTTATGTCATGTATTGTATTCCTTAGACCATGAGATAATACAACTCCCTAGTATCGAAAGAAAGCTTTGAGGTCATCAAACGTCATCCTATGTGAGGGTGATAATAAAGGTGTCTCTCAGGTGATCGGAAAGTACTTGTTGGGTTGTATGTATCGAGATGGAATTTGTCCCTCCCAAGTCGGAGAGATATACTTCGGGCCCACTCGGTAATCGATATCAACACCGCTTGCAAGCATGTGGTTAAGGAGTTAATCACGAAGTGATATCGGATTACGGAACGAGTAAAGTACTTGCTGTGAACGAGATTGAACTAGGTATGGCGATACCGACGATCAAATCTCGGGCAAGTAAAATATCGTGTGACGAAGGGAATACATATACGGGATTAATTGAATCCTGACATTGTGGTTCATCCGATATGATCATCGATGAATATGTGGGAGTCAATATGGGTTTCCAGATCCCGCTGTTGATTATTGATAGAAGATCATGTCTGCATATTCTCGAACCCGTAGGGTCACACACTTAACGTGCATCGACGCTAGGATAGAATGGATAATTGGTTTATGAGTTTTAGTTCGGAGTCTCGGATGAGATCCAGGACATCACGAGAGGTTCCGGAATGGTCCGGAGAATAAGATTCATATAAAGGAAAGCAGTTTTTGGATTCCGGAAAAGTTTCGGAGTTTATCGGTATTGTACCGGAAGGTTCTAGAAGGTTCTGGAGTGGGACCAACGTGGGCCCACTTGTCAGAGGCCTACGTGGGCCTAAGTGGAAGTGTCCTGGCCACTTTGGGCCAGGCGCACCAAGCCCCTAAGGCCCAGCCGGCCAGCCCAAAGGGGAAACCCTAGGGGAACATTCTAGAGGGAAGGGGGAAGACTTGCCCCCCACTCCACCCCTTGGCCGCCGGCCCTAGGGCTTGGAGGAGGGGCCAAGCTGGCCGGCCAGCCCCCCATATAAGGGGGGGCAGGGGCGCAGCCTCCCCCTCACCCAACCCTAGCCGCCGGCTGAACTGCTGCCCTCCACCTCTCTCTCTCGCGACTGTGCGTAGGCGAAGCCCTGCCGCAGAAACTCTCCACCATAAGCACCACGCCGTCGTGCTGCAGATCCAATCTATCTCTCCACCATACTTGCTGGACCAAGGAAGGAGGAGACGTCGCTGCACCGTATGTGTGCAACTCTCGGAGGCGCCGCCATTTGCGGCGTAGGATCGGATCGGATCGCGAGGAGGAGACGGCGAGTACGACTACGTCAACCACGTTCTGTTGAACGTTTCCGCTGTGTGATATCTTCAAGGGTATGAAGATCTCATCTACCTCTCATTGATTACATCTCCTAGATTAGATCTTGGCTTTCTTGTTCGCTCCGTAGAATTTTTTTGATTTACTATGCTGCGAAACCCTTCAGTGGTATCAGAGCTAGATCTATGCGTAGATGTGTTTAACGAGTAGAACGCAACATGCTTGTTGCGGGCGTTGATGTTTTCTGTTGCAAACCTCTTGTTGTGTATTTCTTATGGCGCGGTATAGTGAGATCGAAGCGGTCCAGGCCAACTTTACGCGACCGCGTTCGCGAGACCGGCTCCGCACTTGACGTGTGGCTTGTTCCACACATGCGGCTGGTGGATGCCAGTTTCTCTCACTATAGTAGTCATGGGACTTACATCGGATGTTAGCAACCATAATATCACCGTTGTGGCTTTCGTAGGTAAGAATCGTTCTTAGCTTGTTACTCCCATAAGCCACGTAAAACATGCAACAACAAAGTAGAGGCGTCTAACTTGTTTTTGCAGGGAGTGTTTTGTGATATGGTATGGCCCAAGACATGATGTGTATGAATTGAGATGTATGCAATGATCATGTTTTGTAATCTTTCACGACTTGCATGTCGATGAGTTCACAACCGGCAGGAGCCATATGGTTGTCTTTATAATTGTGTATGACCTGCGTGTCAACTTCTTATACGCCATGTAATAGCTTTACTTTATCGCTAAGTAGTTAGCAATAGTTGTAGTTGCTATTCGTGGTGGAGGCAATCATGGTGGAGTGATGGAGATCATGCCGGCGCGCACAAGATGGAGATCATGGCGCGGAGATTGGCTATACCATGTCACATAAAATTATATGCATGTGATGTTTATCCTTTTATGTATCTTATTATGCTTAGATCGCGACGGTAGCATTATAAGATGATTCCTCACTTAAAGATCAAGATAAAATTGTGTTCTCCCCTCGTATGCGCCGTTGCGAAAGTTCGTCGTTTTCAAGCACCTCGTGATGATCGGGTGCTATAAACTCTACGTTCACATACAACGGGTGCAAGCCAGTTTTGCACACGCGAAAATACTTGGGTTTGACTTGACGAGCCTAGCATGTACATACATGGCCTCGGAACACACGAACCGAAAGGTTAAACATGAGTCATATGAATGATATGATCGACACTTAGTTGTCCACCATTGAAACCACATCTCTTCTCGTGAAGATCGGATTAGGTGTGGTGAATTTGGATCGTGTTCACTAAACAACTTGAGGGATGTTGAATTTAGTGGGAGTTCATCTAGTAATTTGATTAAGTTGAACTAGTTATCATGAACATAGTCTAAATTGTACTTGCAAATTTTGTAGATCAAATGGCTAAGTCCAACTTCAACTTCAACGTTTTTGCTGAGAAAGAAAAGCTTAAGAACAATGGGTCTAACTTCACCAACTGGTTCCGCAATCTGAGAATCATTCTCGCTGGCGGTCAAAAAGCCTATGTACTTGAGAAAGCGCTGGGTGACGCCCCTGCTACTGATGCGTCGGCTGATGAAAAAGCTGTTTATCAGTCACGCAAAGATGATTATGGAGTGATTAAGAGTACCATGTTGTTTGCTATGGAACTGGAACTTCAAAATCATTTTGAGGAGTTCAAGGGGCCTTTTGAGATACTTGAGGAACTGAAAACGATGTTTTAGACTCAGGCCCGTTCTGAGAGATATGCGATCTCTGAGAAGTTCTTTAACTGCAAAATGGAGGAAGGGAGTTCCGTTAGTGAGCACGCCATTAAGATGTCGGGCTACACTCAACGCCTTGAGCAACTGGACTGCAAGATTCCAGAGGAGCTCAAGATTGACAGAGTTCTGCAATCACTCCCTCCTAGCTACAAAGGCTTTGTAGTTACTCATAATCAAATTGGATCCACTGATACGATCACTGAGCTCTTCGCTAAGCTGAAAGCTACGGAGGTGGATATCAAGAAAGATAATCATGTGTTGATGGTCAACAAGAGCACTAGCTTTAAGAAAGCTAAGGGAGCAAAGGGATCCTTCAAGAAAGGCAGCGGCAAACGCGTTTCCCCTGTTGAGAAGAAGCTCAAGTCTGGACCTAAGCCGGACACTGAGTGCTTCTATTGCAAGGACAAGGGTCACTGGAAGCGCAACTGTCCAAAGTACTTAGCGGACAAGAAGGCTGGCACCATCAAAGGTATATTTGATATACATGTTATTGATGTCTACCTTACTAGCGCTCGTTGTAGTGCTTGGGTATATGATACTGGTTCAGTTGCTAATATTTGTAACTCGAAACAGGAACTACGGAATAGACGGCGGCTAGCAAGGGATGAGGTGACGATGCGCGTTGGCAATGGATCAAAAGTTGATGTGATGGCCGTCGGCACGCTCTCCTTAGTTTTACCTTCGGGATTAGTTTTAAACCTAAATAAGTGTTATTATGTGCCTGCGTTGAGCATGAACATTATATCTGGATCGTGTTTATTGCAAGGCGGTTATTCATTTAAATCTGAGAATAATGGTTGTTCTATTTATATGAATAACATCTTTTATGGTCATGCACCTGTTGTGAATGGTTTATTTCTTCTGAATCTCGAAAGCAATGAAACACACATCCATAACATTGAGGCTAAAAGATGCAAAGTAGATAGTGATAATCCAACTTATTTGTGGCACTGCCGTCTAGGTCATATTGGTGTAAAACGCATGAAGAAACTCCATTCTGATGGACTTTTGGAGTCTCTTGATTTTGAATCATTTGACACGTGCGAGCCGTGCCTCATGGGCAAGATGATCAAAACTCCGTTCTCCGGAATAATGGAGCGAGCAATGGACTTATTGGAAATCATACATACCGATGTGTGCGGACCAATGAGTGTTTCGACGCGCGGTGGATATCGCTATTTTCTCACTTTTACTGATGACTTAAGTAGATATGGGTATATCTATTTAATGAAACATAAATCTGTAACATTTGAAAAGTTCAAAGAATTTCAGAACGAAGTGGAAAACCATCGTAACAGGAAAATTAAATTTCTGCGATCCGATCGTGGAGGTGAGTATTTGAGTTATGATTTTCTCACGCATCTTAAAGCAAGCGGAATCGTTTCGCAACTCACGCCACCCGGAACACCACATCGCAATGGTGTGTCTGAACGCCGGAATCGAACTCTATTAGATATGGTGCGATCGATGATGTCTCTTACAGATTTGCCGTTATCATTTTGGGGTTATGCATTAGAAACCACTGCATTCACTTTAAATAGGGCACCATGTAAATCCGTTGAGATGACACCGTATGAACTATGGTTTGGTGCTAAACCTAAGCTGTCGTTTCTTAAAGTTTGGGGATGCGAAGCTTACGTCAAGAAGTTGATGCCGGACAAGCTCAAACCCAAAGCGGAGAAATGCGTCTTCATAGGATACCCTAAGGAAACGATTGGGTATACCTTCTACCACAGATCCGAAGGCAAAGTGTTTGTTGCAAAGAATGGATCCTTTCTTGAGAAGGAGTTTCTCTCGAAAGAACTGAGTGGGAGGAAGGTAGAGCTAGACGAGGTTATTGAACCTTCTCTCGAGTTGGAGAGTAGCGCAGCACCCGAAATTGTTCCGGCGCCGTCTGCACCAACAAGAGAGGAAGCTAATGACAAGGATCATGAAACTTCGAATGATGCTACTACTGAACTTCGCAGGTCGACAAGGTCACGTGCCACTCCTGAATGGTACGGCAACCCTGTCTTAACCGTCTTGTTGTTAAACAACAGTGAACCTGCGAACTATGAGGAAGCGATGATGAGCCCAGACTCTGAGAAATGGCTAGAGGCCATAAAATCCGAATTGGGATCCATGAGCGAAAACCAAGTATGGACTTTGGTGGACCCTCCTAGCGACCGTAAGGCCGTTGAGTGCAAATGGATTTTCAAGAAGAAAACGGACGCGGATGGTAATGTTACTGTCTATAAAGCTCGGCTTGTCGCAAAAGGTTTTCGGCAAGTTCAAGGTGTTGACTACGATGAGACTTTCTCTCCCGTAGCGATGTTTAAGTCCATTCGGATTTTATTAGCAATTGCTGCGTTTCATGATTATGAAATATGGCAGATGGATGTCAAGACTGCGTTCCTCAATGGCAACATTGATGAAGAGTTGTATATGATGCAGCCCGAAGGTTTTGTCGATCCTAAGGATGCTAATAAAGTGTGCAAACTTCAGCGTTCCATTTATGGACTGAAGCAAGCATCTCGGAGTTGGAACCTTCGTTTTGATCAAGTGATCAAGAGTTTTGGATTTGTTCCAAATTGCTACGAAGCTTGTATCTACAAGAAAGTGAGTGGGAGCTCGGTGACATTTTTAGTACTATATGTGGATGACATATTGATTATTGGAAATGACATCGGTATGCTTAACGATGTGAAGAGTTATTTGAATAAATGTTTTTCAATGAAAGACCTACGGGAAGCTGCTTATATATTAGGCATCAAAATCTATAGAGATAGAGAAAGACGCCTAATAGCTTTAAGCCAAAGTACATACCTGGACAAAGTTCTGAAGAGGTTCAGAATGGATAAAGCAAAGAAAGGTTCATTGCCCATGTGTTCAGGTAAGATATTGAGCAAGGCTCAGTGTCCAGCTACGGTAAAAGATAGAGATACTATGAGCAAAGTGCCACATGCCTCGGCCATAGGTTCTATCATGTATGCCATGCTATGTACTAGACCGGATGTGTCCAATGCTCTTAGTTTGACGAGCAGATACCAAAGTGATCCAGGAGTGGAACACTGGCAGCCGTAAAGAACATCCTAAAGTATTTAAATAGGACTAAAGAAATGTTCTTGGTCTATGGAGGTGATGAGGAGCTCGTCGTAAAAGGTTACGTCGATGCTAGTTTCGACACCAACCCGGATGATTCTAAATCTCAGACAGGATACGTTTATATTTTGAATGGTGGAGCTGTGAGCTGGAGAAGCTGCAAGCAAAGCGTGATCGCGGGATCTACAACAGAAGCGGAATACATGGCTGCTTCGGAAGCATCAAGTGAAGGAGTTTGGATCAGAAACTTCATCACTGAGCTTGGTTTGGTTCCAAATGCCTTGGACCCACTGGAGATATTGTGCGACAACACTGGTGCCATAGCACTGGCTAAGGAACCAAGATATCATCCAAAAACCAAGCACATCAACCGCCATTTCCATATAATCCGAGATTATATATCAGATGGAGATCTGAAGATTAGCAAAGTACATACGGATCTGAATGTCGTAGATCCGTTGACTAAACCTCTTCCACGAGCAAAACATGATCAGCACCTTAATGCCATGGGTGTTAGATTGTTGCCAGATGTAAACTAGATTATTGACTCTAGTGCAAGTGGGAGACTGTTGGAATTATGCCCTAGAGGCAATAATAAAGATGTTATTATTCTAATTCTTGTTCATGATAATGTTTATATTCCATGCTAGAATTGTATTAAGCGGAAACTTTAATACTTGTGTGGTTTATGAACAACACCGTGTCCCTAGTACGCCTCTATGGACTAGCTCATTGATTAATGATGGTTAAGGTTTCCTAACCATAGACATGAGTTGTCAATTAATAATGAGGTCATATCATTAGGAGAATGATATGATGGACAGACCCAAATAAAGCAGAGCAATTAGATCGTGTCATCGTGTTCATCTTTGCGAAGCTTTTTCTTATGTCATGTATTGTATTCCTTAGACCATGAGATAATACAACTCCCTAGTATCGAAAGAAAGCTTTGAGGTCATCAAACGTCATCCTATGTGAGGGTGATAATAAAGGTGTCTCTCAGGTGATCGGAAAGTACTTGTTGGGTTGTATGTATCGAGATGGAATTTGTCCCTCCCAAGTCGGAGAGATATACTTCGGGCCCACTCGGTAATCGATATCAACACCGCTTGCAAGCATGTGGTTAAGGAGTTAATCACGAAGTGATATCGGATTACGGAACGAGTAAAGTACTTGCTGTGAACGAGATTGAACTAGGTATGGTGATACCGACGATCAAATCTCGGGCAAGTAAAATATCGTGTGACGAAGGGAATACATATACGGGATTAATTGAATCCTGACATCGTGGTTCATCCGATATGATCATCGATGAATATGTGGGAGTCAATATGGGTTTCCAGATCCCGCTATTGATTATTGATAGAAGATCATGTCTGCATATTCTCGAACCCGTAGGGTCACACACTTAACGTGCATCGACGCTAGGATAGAATGGATAATTGGTTTATGAGTTTTAGTTCGGAGTCTCGGATGAGATCCAGGACATCACGAGAGGTTCCGGAATGGTCCGGAGAATAAGATTCATATAAAGGAAAGCAGTTTTTGGATTCCGCAAAAGTTTCGGAGTTTATCGGTATTGTACCGGAAGGTTCTAGAAGGTTCTGGAGTGGGACCAACGTGGGCCCACTTGTCAGAGGCCTACGTGGGCCTAAGGGGAAGTGTCCTGGCCACTTTGGGCCAGGCGCACCAAGTCCCTAAGGCCCAGCCGGCCAGCCCAAAGGGGAAACCCTAGGGGAACATTCTAGAGGGAAGGGGGAAGACTTGCCCCCCACTCCACCCCTTGGCCGCCGGCCCTAGGGCTTGGAGGAGGGGCCAAGCTGGCCGGCCAGCCCCCCATATAAGGGGGGGCAGGGGCGCAGCCTCCCCCTCACCCAACCCTAGCCGCCGGCTGAACTGCTGCCCTCCACCTCTCTCTCTCGCGACTGTGCGTAGGCGAAGCCCTGCCGCAGAAACTCTCCACCATAAGCACCACGCCGTCGTGCTGCAGATCCAATCTATCTCTCCACCATACTTGCTGGACCAAGGAAGGAGGAGACGTCGCTGCACCGTACGTGTGCAACTCTCGGAGGCGCCGCCATTTGCGGCGTAGGATCGGATCGGATCGGATCGCGAGGAGGAGACGGCGAGTACGACTACGTCAACCACGTTCTGTTGAACGTTTCCGCTGTGCGATATCTTCAAGGGTATGAAGATCTCATCTACCTCTCATTGATTACATCTCCTAAATTAGATCTTGGCTTTCTTGTTCGCTCCGTAGAATTTTTTTGATTTACTATGCTACGAAACCCTTCAATAAAGACCTTTATATTCTTAATATTTCATCTTGTAACTGTGTGTGCTAGCAATTGATCCAGGACTAGCACAAATAAAGCACAGGTACACTAGAGATCACTTTTGTCAAAGTTGTTTTGTGAATAAATCTAAGAACTTCAACTAAAATGAAACACCTGGGTGGATTGGTTTGTTGATGGAGGTGAAGTTGAGTGCCTTCCAGGGTGTGATGCCCAATAGGGGTTGAGGTGGACCCTGGTAGTACACTTGTGGAATGCCACTCAGGATTAAAGAGATTACTATGTCTTCTATGGTTAGAGTACTTCCAGTGCAGCCTTATGACACTATGGGCCCTATCTTGATTGAGTATGATGTAAGGGTTCAACCATGAGTACTGACATGAGGTGGTAGTTGATGATGGTTAGGGGGGTACGGTCAGGCTAGTTTGGTTGAATGCTTCTTCTGAAAGGTCTTGTCTCATTTTATTCTTTGGGGTAAAATGAGTCTTAAGGTGAAAGTGCACAACCCCTGCAGGGTGTCAAATCTAAGCATTTAGCCATGTCCTCGGTTATGGATAGTTGAGTCTCTTGTCATAGATGTTAGGAAGAATCTCATCATCGTTTTCTGAATGTTTAAAATTTGGTTGGAAACTCTTAAACAAGAGCTCAGGGCCATACACTCCATGGGGTGGTGGTTACTGAAGTTCTAAACTCTGTTGGATTGCGCCTAGTGCTACATAACTTGCAACCATGTAGTATTTGTGGGTTACTTCAACCCTTCATAAATAAAATTTTGACAGAAAGTTTTGCTAAGGATTATAGGATAAAATTGGCTTTATGCAAACTAGCCTTGGAGATCCACCAGCCAAATGTCATATAGTATAGTCTTTTCACAACATCCACCAAATATGTGTCATTTGCTAGTACGTTGTTGTACTGATCCCTTTGGGGCTACATATTCAAACATGTAGGTTATTCAGATGAGGAGTAAGTGGAGGAGTTCTTGAGCCTGCATTCCAACATGACTGCCTGTGGCACTTAATGAAGATGATTGCTCATTGCTTTTATTTCCGTTGTGTTAGTTGTGTTGAACTCTGGTATTTGATAGTCCAAGTGACTAAACATTTTTGTAAGGTTTTAAAGACTCATGAGTCTGGATCTGCAATGTAATAATTTACACTATCTGCAATGAATGCTATATTTTCCACTATAGGAATAATCCTATATTCTTTATTCTTTTCTACCAAGGTAAATCCTATGATCATACCTATTCACCGAGATCATGTTGACACCACCTTGATCCAATATCATATCAATCTAAATCTTGCTTGTCTAGCCCACATATATTCAAATTTCAGTTGGGTTATTTGAGTAAATTGTGTTGTATTTCAATCATAGGCTTTGTTCTACCTTTGTAGTATTGTTATACTCTACCCCTACCACATATTTATACTCCATGTTATCCAATAAACCCTTGTGTCATATTCCCAAGTATCATTCATACATATCCAACCCCATGTTCACTTGATTTTGTTGACCATTATTGAACTATTCAATTTGCAAATGAGTTATTTGAGTAATTCAATGTTTCATAAACCCTTGCCTAGAGCTTAAGTGTAGTTTATACTATTTATGAGTAATTGTTGTCACACTTATTCAATAGTATTGTAAATTCACTATTTGACACTTGTATGATTCAATTCATATGAGTCATTCTAAATTCTATTCATGCTTATGTAAATCATAAAGGATCATCGGTTAATATCTTTTCAAGGCCACTCTTTTCAAATCATTTGACCTTTCCAACCAAGCTCTCAAATTTATATCTTGCCATCCATAATCTTTTGCCATATCTCTCTTAACATAGTATCTTAATAAAACATTAAACCAACCTTTTTCAATCATTTGTCTTGTTTGACTATGTTTCTATTGTATGGTGTGTTTATGTTGTGTTATTTCTATGTTATAGCTTGTACGGAGAGCTACGTGCTTAGTTGAGAGAAGTGAAAGATCATGATCTTCAAAAAGGCAAGTGACACACATATCTCCTACCTATTTTTTTACTACTGCATTAGTATTTTTAGTAGTATGCATGATAGGTGGAATTAGCAAACTGTTTATAAAATTCTTAGATCCTAGTAGTGTATAGCTATCCTTTGAACCCCACCTGTTAGGATGCTAAATACTTTGAAAAATATTGAAGCCATGCTATGATCACTTTTGTAAAGTTGTTTTGAGAATAAATTAAGAACTTCAACTAAAATGAAACACCTGGGTGGATTGGTTTGTTGATGGAGGAATTGAAATTTGGGATCTTCCTAGGCCTCACGCCTACTAGAGGATGAGGTGAACCTTGGGAGTTTACTTGTGGAGTGCCACTCAGGATTAAAGAAATTACTATGTCTTCTTTGGTTGGAGTATTTCCAGTGCAGCCTTATGACACTATGGGCTCTGTCTTGATTGAGTATGATGCAAGGGTTCAACAGAGAGTACTGACATGAGGTGGTAGTTGATTGATAGGGGGAATGGTCAGGCTAGTTTGGTTGAATGCTTCTTCTGAAAGGTCTTGTCTCATTTTATTCTTTGGGGTAAAATGAGTCTTAAGGTGAAAGTGCACAACCCCTGCAGGGTGTCAAATCTAAGCGTTTAGGCGTGTCCTCGGTTATGGACAATTGAGTCTCTTGTCATAGAATGTTCAGAAGAATCTCATCACCATTTTCTGAATGCTTTAAAACTTGATTAGAAACTTTTAAACAGGAGCTCAGGACCATACACTCCGAGGGGTGGTGGTTTTTGTTGTTTCAACTTTGTTGAGTTTTGCCCAGAACTACATGCCTAGCTAGTATGTAGTGTATGGAGGTTATTTCAGCCCTTCATAAATAAAATTTTGATAGAAAGTTTTGCAAAGGATTATAGGATAAAATTGGCTTTATGCAAACCAGCCTATGAGATCCACCAGTCAAATATCATGTAGTATAGTCTTTCCACAACAGCCACCAAATATGTGTCAATTGCCAGTACGTTGTTGTACTGACCCCTTTTATTGGGGCTGCATATTCAAACGTGCAGGTTTATTCGGATGAGGAACGATTAGTAGGATCTTGAGTCTACATTCCAGCATGTCTGCCTGTGGCACGTGATGAAGATGGAGGCTCATTGCCATTATGCTTTCTGTTGTGTATCTGTAAGGTTGAGACTTATGTAACTGGATTTATGTTGTAATCTTGATACTAATGCAATGATTACTATATTTTATACTGTGGTGCTATCAGTGATCCAGGGAGTAGCACTTAACACAGGAGTTCTACCTTTTTCAAAAGGTAGGGCGTTACAACTAGTGGTTATGACGTGATGCAGGAAAAAGATGGGGATACACCCGTGGTTTGGACAGACTTTGTTGAACTACGTACTCATCTGGAGGGGGTGTTGGAGCATTCTACTGCCGACACTGTGAAGACACATCAGCAACTCCAGTTCAAAGTGCAAGGCACCACAGACACTGTTTAAGCTATGCAAGCTCAGTTCACTACTTTCCAGCAAAGCATTAATCAGTTGAACCAATCCCTAGTGGAGCTACGTTAGCCCATTGTACCACCACCTGTGCAGCTTGCTGATGACTTTGCTGATGATGACAGTGTCCTTGACAATGCCAATCTGCTGGGCTTCAATGCTCGTGGGCATGGTCTTGGACAACATGGTAGGCCACCACCTGTCCTTGGTGCCCGACGTGTAATACCTGCTGAGGATGATTTTCTGGGGAAGCTAAAGTTCTCAATACCCAAATTTGATGGTGAAGGTGATGTGGAGGATTACCTCACTTGGGAGCTCAAGATCGACACACTGTGGCGTTTGCATGCTTACACTGAAGATAAGAAGATCAAACTTGCATCCTCAGAATTTGATGGTTATGCCCTGCGTTGGTGGGATAATATTCTGAAACAACGACGAGCAACTCGTGAGGTTCCTGTTTCGCAATGGAGAGAGATGAAGGAAATCATGCAGGCTCATTTTGTACCCACCAATTATTTGCGTTCAGTTTTTGATAGATTGACACAGCTGAAGCAAGGATTTTTGACAGTTGATGCTTATTACAAGGAGATGGAACTGTTGATGCAGCAATCGCGAGTTCAAGATTCTATTGAGCTGACTATGCGACGGTTTTTGCACAGACTCAGAATTCCTAACAAGAACATCATCCGACATCATACTTACAATGATATGAATCAGTTGCTTCACCATGCTATGGAGGCTGAGGCACAGCTTGCTGAAGAGGTGCAACAAAAATCTCGCTTTTCACCTGCCAGTCGATACACTGCCAGTGCGCCTTCTAGCCCTGCCCCAGGGACACTTGAGGGGACTCCTACTCGCCCCTCCTCGTCCACTAGGCCAAGGACCTCTAGAGCTCATTCCAGGCGTCCTGCTACCACACCAGCCGCTAGTTCTGGTTTGAGTGCCTCCGTGACTCATCATAGTGAGAAAGTATGTCATACGCATGGAGGCAAGGGACACTTCAACAAAGTGATAGGGGTTACTGAGAACGGATATGAGACCAGAGATGATGCTGATCCGTTTGGTTATGATGATGAAGGTGAAGATGCTTATGCTGTTTCTTCTCCTATTATTGTTGTCTCTTCAAATACATTGAGTGTGCAGCCCAATGTTGATTCTCAGCGCTGCAACCTATTTCAAACCAAAGGCACTGGTTGGTCGCAATAAAGCTTGCAAGGTAATCATTGATGGAGGAAGTTGCCGTAACCTCGCAAGTAAGGAATTATGTGCTAAGCTGGGTTTGAAATATTTACCTCATCCTAACCCATATTATATTCAGTGGTTAAGTGAAAATGGTGAGATGAAGGTAAATCACATGGTACGTGTGAACTTTGAGATAGGGCAATACAAGGATTCTATTGACTTTGATGTGGTTCCTATGATGGTTTGTCATCTCTTTTTGGGTCGGCCATGGCTCTTTGACCGCCATGTGGCGCACAATGGTCGAGCCAATATATGCCATTTGGAGTTCAAGGGCAAGAAAATCAACTTACATCCTATGTCATTGCAGCAAATTATTAATGAATCTCGTCAAAAGACTGAAGTGAAGTTAGAACAGCCACCTACATGAGATAATGTAACAACCGTGACTGATATAACAATAAGCGAGAGAGTGCCCAACCTGCTAGTCTTAGCCACCACAGAAGACATGAGATAATTTAGTGAGGCTCCCCGAGCCATGCCTCTTGTGCTCATGTACAAAGGCGAGGTTTTAGTTTCTCATGATATGCAACCTGTTTCTCTTGGTGTCTCTACTGTTTTGCAGGAATTTGATGCTGTTTTTCCGGAGGAGGTACCAGCTGGGTTGCCACCACCACGAGGCATCGAGCACTAGATCAACTTGATCCCTGGCGCCTCCTTGCCCAACCGCGCCCCCTACAGGACCAACCCTGAAGAAACAAAGGAGATTCAAGCACAAGTGCAAGATCTTCTGGATAAAAGGTACATTTGTGTCTCTCTTAGTCCTTGTGTTGTTCCTGTGATTTTGGTGCCTAAGAAAGATGGTACATGGCACATGTGCGTAGATTGTAGAGCTATTAACAACATTACTATTCGATATCGTGACCCTATTCCCCGTCTAGAGGATATGTTAGATGAATTGAGTGGTGCTGCAGTTTTCTCTAAAATTGATTTGCGTAGTGGTTACCATCAAATTTGCATGCAAGAAGGAGATGAATGGAAAACTACTTTCAAAACTAAATTTGGTTTATATGAGTGGCTAGTCATGCATTTTGGTCTTACTAATGCACCTAGTACATTCATGCGCTTAATGAATCATGTTTTGAGAGAGTTCATTGGTCGTTTTGTGGTAGTCTATTTTGATGATATACTTATTTACAGCCGCAATGAAACTGAACATTGTGAACATATTAGACAAGTTTTGCAAGTGCTGCATGATAATAAATTGTGTGCTAATCTTGAGAAGTGCACATCTGCAAAAGATAAGGTCATATTTCTGGGTTATGTTGTTTCTAAGCATGGAGTAGAGGTAGATAAATCTAAAATTGCTGCTATTCAAGGTTGGCCTACTCCCATGAATGTTAGTCAATAACGAAGTTTTCACGATCTTGCTGGTTTCTATCGACGTTTTGTGAAATACTTTAGTACTATTGTTGCACCATTAAATGAGTTAACGAAAAAAGGTGTTCCTTTTGTGTGGGGCGCAGCCCAAGATCATGCATTTGATGAATTAAAACATTTGCTTACTTCTACACCTTTACTTGCATTGCCTGATTTTTCAAAGCAATTTGAAGTTGAATGTGATGCTAGTGGAATAGGCATAGGTGGCGTTTTGATGCAAGAGGGTCGTCCTATTGCTTATTTTTTTGAGAAATTATCTCGTGCTAGACTAAATTATCCTGTTTATGATAAAGAATTGTATGCACTTGTTAGAGTTCTTGAGGTTTGGTAACATTATTTGTGGCCAAATTTTTTTGTCATACATTCTGATCATGAAGCATTGAAATATTTGAAAGTCCAATCCAACCTGCATATGTGCCTTGCTAAGTGGGTTGGGTTTATTGAATCTTTTTTGTACATCATTAAACATAAGAAGGGAAAAGATAATGTGGTTGCTGATGCTCTATCTAGGAAGAATATGTTATTGACACAACTTGATATTAATATTCCTGGTTTAGAGAGTATCTGTGAGCTTTATGCAACTGATCATGATTTTGCTGAACCATATCGTTTGTGTGCTTTGAAAAATGCCTCGGAGAAATATCACATACATGATGGGTTTCTATTTCGAGCTAACAAACTATGTGTTCCGGAGTCGTCTTTGCATTTGCTCTTATTACAGGAATCACATGCTGGAGGTTTGATGGGTCACTTTGGGCATGAGAAGACATTACTCATGCTAGCTGATCACTTCTTTTGGCCCAGGATGAGGCATGATGTGGACAGGTATGTGCGGTGCTGCATTGTGTGCAACACATCCAAGGCCAAGCTGAAGCCTCATGGTTTGTATACACCACTACATATACCTATTACACCATGGGAAGATATTAGTATGGATTTTGTGCTAGGATTGCCAAAAACTAAACATGGTCATGATTCTATATTTGTGGTAGTGGATAGATTCTCTACGATGGCACACTTTATTGCATGTCATAAGAGCGACGATGCGTTGCATGTGGCTAACCTGTTTTTCAGGGATATTGTACGCTTGCATGGAGTGCTCAAGACTATTGTTTCTGACAGGGACGTCAAGTTCATGAGCTACTTCTAGAAGACCTTATGGGGAAAGATGGGAACAAAGTTGTTGTTCAGCACTACATGTCATCCCCAGACTGACGGCCAGACAGAGGTGGTGAATAGAACTTTGTCACAGTTGTTGAGGACAATGATCAAGAAAATTCCGCGGGAGTGGGAAGATTGTTTGCCACATGTGGAGTTTGCATACAACAGGGCGGTACATTTTACTACTCAACTTTGTCCGTTTGAGGTGGTGTATGGCTTCAAAACTATTACACCACTAGATTTGTTGCCTCTTCCATTGCATGAGAGAGTTAATATGGAGGCATCAAAGAGAGCTGATTTTGTGAAGAAAATTCATGAGAAGACTCGAGAGGTTATTGAGGAGAAAGGGAAGAATACTGCTGCTGCTCCCAACAAGTCAAGAAAGTAGGTTCTTTTTAGCCCGACGAGATGGTATGGGTGCACCTGCGCAAGGATAGATTTCCTTTGCTTAGGCGTTCCAAGTTGAGGCGTCCCTATAGAGTGCTTGCAAAAATCAATTATAATGCCTACTTGATTGATATTCCTATTGTTGAGTTTGGTGGTGTTAGCAACAGTTTCAACGTTGCTGATTTATCACCATATGATGGAGATGACCTTGGAGCGTCGAGGTTGACGCCTTTAGAAGGGGGGAGGAGATGATGAGGACATCCCTACTACACAGCCATCTCCACCTACTATTGATGATCCTATTTTTGATGCTCAAGATAAGTCCAATGATGAGATTAGGATTGGACCAATTACTCGAGCCTGTGCTAAGTTGTTACAATAGCAGGTGAACTCACTCCTCATTGAATCTGATATTTATTGTAATGAGAATTTTATACTGCCTACGTCTTTGTTCATATGTATGATCAGGTTCATTGGAGAAGAAGGGGTTCGAGGGAGCGAGGAGGTGCAGCACATGGAGCACGACGTGGTGATCACGAAAGAGAACGCGAGGGAGGAGAGGGAGGCCGGCGCCACAAGCATGGAGGACATCACCACGTGAAGGAGATCAAGTCTAGATGAGCACGAGCACGTGATGGCGCACTAGGACTGCCTACGACATGATGTCTACACGTCTAAGGCGCGCTACACACATGGGCTGCATGCTAAAATTAGGCCGAACCCATATATTGGTCGGTATGTACCCGTTTGAGTCGAACCGAGTCAGTTTTGGCCCAAACCAAGCAGGTTTTGGGCGAGGTCAATGCTGTGGACGCCCGACCACGTATAAGTACCCCTGGGCGGCCCCTCAATTAGGGTTAGACCATGTTTTAGAAAAAATACTCTTGTTGAACTGCTGCAAGCATTCATCTTGAATTCCTCTCGCCAATTCATCGATTGGGAGAATTACACTACTTCAAGTTTAGTTTAATCTGTTGTTCCACTGGGAATTAGTAGATTGCAAACTACTGTTTCGTGGTCGACGGCTACATGCGCAAGTGTGTAGAGTCGTGAATATCCTACAGGGTTTGAGAGCTGTTGCATTGGCCTCAGGGTTCAAGCAAGGAGAGGTCATCGGTGACACCAAGTTATCTCTGACAATCATCCACTGCCATCATCAGCATCGCGTCGCTCATGAGAAGATCAGGCCACCCCATATCATGTTTCATGTCTGGTACCGAGCATAGCCCTAGCGTCAGGCTGGCGCAAGCCTACAGTTCACGCCGCACCCAAATAAAAGGGGACGTGAATAGTTCACGCCGCACCCAAATAAAAAAAAGCTTCCGACACTTTTCAGACACCAAGTTCCTGCCACGACAACCTTTTTGGACGAAGTCTCTACCGTGACAGCATGTTTTCCAATCAGCTGCTACCGTGCTCGTTTCCGACGCCGTATCCTACTGCGAAACACTTTTCAGTGAATTTCTCTACCGCGACAGCATCTTTCCGCTGATTCATAGCTGACCGTTGTCCGTCATCAAAACCCTCTGCCGTGACATGGTTTTTATTAGTTTTTCTGCTATGGTGTCCACATAGTGTAACTCCTACATACTTTGTGAGCTATAACTACAGCCTTTCTACAACATCGTGTTAGGAGCTTACCCATTCGAGACTAGCTATTTCGTGCTTATCAGGCTGTTGCCGTGTGTGTGCGAAATCTTGTGCATGTTCGTTGAGCTAGTGCTAGAGTCTATCTTGAGTATTGCAACATATCCTGTTTTATAGTTGCTTTGCCACATTCATCTCCATGTGTCTGTTTCCTTCGGTGTTTGTTCACACGATCAACACTAGGATTTATTTGCGGTGTACTTAGGATTCCATACCTATAGCTCCACCATATATCTCTATTATCATGTGATATTTGTTTCCCTCGGTATTCGCTTGATCGCACGTGCATGCGGTTGTTTGCGGCGGGTGGTAAGTTGCTCTAATTCACTTTGTAACAGTAAGATTCATTGTCTTTTTCGGTTTGGAGTGAGTTGTCAGAGGACACCACCACCTAATTAGTTTTCTGCACTAACGCACTAATCATGTCTTCTAGTGAAGAAACTGTTTGGCGGAAAAAGGGATGGGGAGACTGTCATCACTTGGCGCGAGTATGAGGCGCTTTAGGATCATTTGAAGTGAGCAATCTATCATTCAGCAGACACGCTTGATGGAGATATTGATGCTGTGAAAACACAATTGGCATGCTGTGAAAACACAATTGGCTAACACTGATACCATGGTCAACACCATCCAGACACAAGTTACTGATATTTAGGCTTCCATGGCTAAATTGGAGGCAACGATAACTCGTTTGACTGGTCTGTATGCACAAGAAAATCTACAATATGTAGATGCAGATTCCATTGATGACAATGAAGAAGTTTTTAATGAGGCTAATCAGGGCAGAGGTCATGGTTTTGCTAACTGCGATCATGGTTTCCATCCGGTGGGCGTACGGAGACCTCGCCAAGGGGTGCCCTAGGAGGATAATGTTTTTGGCAGACCCAAGTTCACAATTCCAAAATTTCTTGGCAAAGATGCAGAGGAGTACCTCAACTGGGAGATGCACATTGAGTCTTTATGGTGTCTGCATGACTGCACAGATGATAAAAAAATTCGTTTGGCCATCTCAGAATTTGATGAGTATGCTATGTCATGGTGGGATAATGTTGTCAGCCTATGCTGTGACAACAACATGGTACCTATCCTTACTTGGCATGATATGAAGGCAGAGATGCGACATCGTTTTGTGCCGCCCAATTATACATGGTCCCTTTATGATAAGTTGACAAATATGAAATAAGGGATTAAGCCTGTTGATGAGTACTATCAGGAGATGGAGCTGATTACGCAGCGCACGTGGGTGCACAAACTAGTGGAGCAGACTATGCAGCGATTCCTTCCTGGACTTACATATCAGATTCGCCGCATTGTTCATCATCATTCGTACAATGACATGGCTCAATTGCTGCACCAAGCGCGTTGTCGGTGGATTTCGTGTCACAAGAACACAGGGTACCACATGAAGGACCCAAAGGATACGAACGCAGGGGGCTGTACGCGTGAGATCAAGAGTCCGACGAAACACGGCGACGGAAGACCCGACATGCCGTAGAGCTCAACGCACGACAGACAGGGACACCAATCTTTACCTGGGTTCAAGGCCCTCGTGGTGAGGTAAAAGACCTACTTCCTACCTTCTTGTATTGCGACGCGATACCTCGTGAGGAGTACAAGGTCTTGGTTACAAAGGTCTAACTGGCTGGGGCTAGTAGAACCAACTTAGCCTAGCTAGCACTTGAGAAATCCGGATCCCTTCTAAGGGGCAGCCTCCCCTCCCTTTATAGCACCGAGATCCTCCTTCCCCTCATCAACTTGGGGAAGGGGTTGCCACAATACAACCAAGGAGAGGGACAACTGCAGTCTTCAGTCTTCGGTGGTCTTGGTCTACATAGAGCAGTGGTGCCGGTCCACGGGAGTGGGTGGAGGAAAGCTGACGTCCTCCTCTGGCGCCCTGCATCGTCCACCCTATTTTTAGGGGGAGGCAACAACCACCGCGCAGCTTTATGCAGGCACGGCAGAGCTGGTCGCCCCCTTGTCGGGGTAGCGTGGGCGGTACGCTATCTTCTGGTCTTATCCTTTCACCAACGCAGGATTGTGCTGAGCTATCGCAGATCTGGTCCCTCCCCTCACAAGGAGTCCCCCATGAGGAGGTCTTCTGGTCCTTAGCGGTTTATCGTCGTTCTCCTCATGAGGGTCTTCCTTGCTGGGCTTCGGTCTTCTTTGCGCTCCTAGGCCGAAGCTGGGCCATTGAAGTGGCCCAGGAGCAGGTCGACCGGGATACCCCGGTATCTAGTACACCGACAGTAGCCCCCGGGAGCCTGGCCTGCAAATGCGCCCTCTCGAGGGAGCGAAGGGTCAGGGGCCCCTAGTAGCTGCTAGGCCCTCCAACAGCACGCGTCAACGCATGCAGTCAGAGGACCATGTGAAGATGCCGAGACCGCAGACACATGGCGTGACCACGATTGGCGAGACAAAGCGGCGTGGAGATCATGCGCCACGCAGAGAGTAACGGCCGTTTCAAACCGTTGCGTCAAGGACGACGCTTTGGAAACCGCGCCCTCTCTGCCTCCTTTAAAGCTTAGCAGAGAAGGCACTCTCTTCCTCTCCACAAACACATCGCCGCCGCCGCCTCCTCCTGTAGAACTTGCGCATCCATCTTGTTCTTGCATTCAGACCTCCTCCGAGATATACACTCGACCTGTTGCGATATGGCACCCTGCAGGACCACCGGAGATGGTTGGGAGCAAGTGATGAGGACATTCCATCTATTGATACACCCGCTATACCTACAGCGGAACACATACAAGGACCCATCACTCGAGCTCGTGCCAAGCAACTTAACTATCAGGTACTTTCGTTTCTTGGAACTCTTTCTCACATACATGAGAATATGATGCTGCCTAAATCAGATATGTTTGTTACTCTTAGGAATGATGGACCTAGCATGGATGAGAGGGACAAGCATTGGAGCATGATCGTGCATGGAGATGGCAGCAAGCGTTTGAGGATTGAAGAAGATGCCACGAGTGGAGATTTCAGAACTTTGAAGCCACCATAATGAAGGATGAAGACTTGGACGAAATATACAAAGAGCTACTTCATAATTTCGTCCATAGATACATATGGTGCTGCGTCACTTCTATTTTTGGGCCAGGCCCATGTAATTTTCGCAGCAAATAAGACAGCCACTTTTAGGAGTCCGAATTTGAGGAGAAAAGGCCTGTTAGGGGTCCGTTCGACCACCCAACCCATGGCTGGTCACACCCCTACCTTTTCCTCCTCAAATACCCCCCGTAGCCGTCATTAGAACTCGGATTTTGTTTAGACTAAAGTTAGCCATTGCTGCAACTACGAGCTCGACTTTTGAGGCCAATCGCCCAGAAGAAGACCGCCTATTCGGAATCCCACCTTTTGAATAAAGCATACATCTTTCATCCGCAATATCTTGATTGCAGTATTAGTTCTTACTTGTTCTCGATTTCAGGTAGGAATTAAGACCCTCGCTGGTCAGGCTGATCGTGCACCCGCAAGATCAGTAACTCCCGGAGATTGTCCTAGCGATTGCATTGGCGCACGAGCTTTGCACGTGTAGTCGGATCGTCAAGCACGAACTCCACCCACCAAATCGACTTATCAAGATCTCATCGAAAGATCGGCCACCATTGCCCTATCAAGTGGTATCAGATTTCAGGTTGCTCGGTGAGATTTACTGTTTTCATAGTTTAGATTGCATCTGTGTTCGTACCTATAAACCACGAAAAAGCCAAAAAATACAGTTAGGGTTTAGATCATCTCGTCCCATAAACCATCCGAGCCTTTGCATTGTCTTTTTAGTTTGCATCGTTGAATTTGTGTCTGCATCCGCGCGTCGAGTTGCTGGTCTTAGTGTCTGTTCCTTTAGAGTTTCGAGTTCGAATTACCATACTTCCGCCACCGCCTTCACATAAGTTTTTGTTCGTTCTTCCCAATTTCATCCGTGCCTTTTTCAGAGTCCGTGAGTTAGGTTTTGGTCGCCAGTCAAGAGGAAGAAGAAGAGCAAAAAAAAAAAGTCAACTCCGCATCCAAGTCGGGTTGACCCGTTCCTACTAGTCCAGTCCGATTTCAGTCCGAATTGGACTGTTTCGTCAGTTTTTGACGGTTTTCGACAGCAAATTTCAGCTGGCCATAACTTTTGCATACGAACTCCGTTTTGGACATGCGAGTACTCAAAATGTTCCGCACGAAAAGAACTACGTCGTTGTGCGACACTCAGAACTCCCAAAAAAGGCCGGGAAGGCCGAGTTTTTGCCCTCTGAAGTTTCAGACCTGAAAATTCCTGCAGATCTTCACTTATTTCTTGCTTGGGAGCTGTTTCTTTCTGCTTGTTGTGCCACGCCGTGACTTTCTTAGTGTTCTCGGCTCGCGTCTCTAGCTCGGTATAGCCTAGGACCAGCACAGTACCGTGGTTGAGCATTCTTTCAACATTGCATTGCTGTTTTGATACTTGCTGTTTTTGCTACCATATAAGCCTTCCTACAGCTCCACATATTTCTGCACATGCTTTGTATCGACACTTGGTAATCGCTTGTGTAATTTTGGGAGTCGTTGTTCTTTGCTGGTTGCATATCACCTTCCTCCTGTTGGGTAAGACCTTGTAAGAGCTTTGTATACCGCTTGACGGATTACGCGTGATTCCACCATATTCCGTAGTGCATAGGTATATATATTTGTGCTTGCTTGCCCGCTAACCATGACAGGAACCACGAAGGATGATGTTGATCCGGAGAAGATGACTAGTGCAGAGTTGCATGCCCACTTCACTCGGCTGTTGGTGGGCCGTGCACAAGATGTGGACACACGCTTGGGTGATGTTGATTCCAAGTTTGCTGATGCCATGGACAAGATTGCTGGCCTAGAGGCATCCTTCAACACCAAGCTCGACGCCAAGTTCCAGGAAGTCCTGGCTCGTTTACCAGCACAGCCACCGTCGGCCATCCCTGTACCACGTGCTCGCTGCGTTCCTCTTACAGCTGCGGCAGCTGCTGCGGCCGCTACGGAGGCGACCACCCAGGATGGATACGCTGCTGACGAGGGAGAGAACGAGTTCGAAGATGAAAATGAGCTCGAGGAGGACGAGGTCCTACAACCTGCACCTGGCCGTCCGCGACAATACAACCGCAACGCTCGTCCGCCTCCACGCCCGGTACGTGATGATGACCATGTGGCCAAACTGAAATTAAACATTCCGCCATTTGAGGGTAGATATAATCCTGATACATATCTCACTTGGGAATTAGAGGTAGAGCAACGTTTTGCATGTTTACGCTACCCTGAGCATTTGCGTGTTAGTGCTGCTACATGTGAATTTACAGATTTTGCTTCTATCTGGTGGTCTGAATATTGTAGAGTCAATCATGGTAATGTTCCTGCTACTTGGATTGGTCTAAAACATGCCATGCGTACTCGTTTTGTACCTCCACATTATCAACGGGACTTGCTTAAAAAATTAACTCGTTTAGAACAAGGCAAAAATTCCGTACAAGAGTATTATCAAGAATTACAAACGGGCATGATTCGTTGTGGTATTGTAGAGGATAATGAAGCTATGCTTGCATGTTTCTTTGGTGGTTTAAATAAGGAGATTCAGCATATTTTAGACTATAAGGAGTACAATACTATTACTCGTTTATTTCACCTTGCTTGCAAAGCTGAACTTGAAGTACAGGATCGTCAACCATCATGGAGAAGAGCTAATAATTCTGCAGGTCGTACTCCTTCATGGTCTGCACGCCAATCAGCTCCACCTTCTCATGGGGATGCACCAGGTCCTTCCACCTCCAGGTATACCACGCCGACGTCAAGAACGCCACCTGCTCCTGCTCCTGCTCCATCACCAAATGCTGGTCCGACACGGAGTTCTTCTTCCATGGCCTCCACGGGGAAGACTCGCGATATTCAATGTCGCAAGTGTTTTGGGTTTGGTCACATCGAAAAAGAATGCAGAACCAAACGTGTGATGGTGGTACTTGAAGATGGCGAATATGACTCTGCAAGTGATTTTGATGATGATACATTGGCACTTATTGCTGCACGTGATGGTGCCAATTCTGATTCTGACAAGGAGATGGAGGTAATGGGAGCTGAAACTGCTGATCAATATAAGAGTTTAGTTGCACAGCGTGTCTTGAGTGTGCAATTGAGCAAAGCTGAGCATGATCAACGCCACAACTTGTTTCAAACAAGAGGCGTTGTTAAGGAGAGAGCTATCCGGATCATCATTGATGGAGGGAGTTGTAACAATCTGGCTAGTATTGACATGGTGGAGAAGCTTGCTCTGCCCACACGACAACGACCTCATCCATATTACATTCAATGGGTTGAGAGCTCCCGTAAGCTCAAGGTAACAAGAACTGCACGCGTGCATTTTACTATTGGTACTTATTCCGATTTTGTTGATTGTGATGTTGTACCTATGCAAGCTTGTTCTTTGTTACTTGGTAGACCATGGCAATTTGATAGAGAATCTGTACATAATGGTAAAACAAATCAGTATTCTCTTACACATGCTGGCAAGAAAATTGGACTTAAACCCATGACTCCGGAACAAATTTTGAAAGATGATCTTGCTAGAGCTAGTAGATTAAAAAACGAGGACAAACATAAGAGTGAGAATCAGATTATTGCTGCAGATTTTGTACCCTCTAAGCATTCTTCTAAATCTGATTCTAACCATGCTACTGAAATTCGTTTGAAGAATCCTTGTTTACTTGCTAGCAAATCTGATCTTGCTGAAATTGATGTCAATATTACTCCATGTTATGCCATTGTTTGCAAAGAAGTTCTGTTTTCATTTGAGGATATGCCTCCTTCTTTGACACCTGCGGTTGCTAACCTTTTGTAGGAATACATGGATGTTTTTCCACAAGATGTTCCACCTGGCCTCCCACCGATTCGTGGGATAGAACACCAAATTGATTTGATTCCAGGAGCCTTGCTGCCGAACCGTGCACGATATCGTACAAATCCTGAAGAAACAAAAGATATCCAATGACAAATCCAGAGTTTGTTGGACAAAGGTTATATTCGTGAGTCTCTTAGTCCATCCGCTGTTCCTATTATTTTAGTACCTAAGAAAGATGGTTCTTCGCGCATGTGTACTGATTGTCGAGCTATTAATAATATTACCATTCGATATCGTCACCCTATACCTCGTTTGGATGACATGCTAGATGAGTTGAGTGGTTCTATTATGTTCTCTAAAGTTGATTTGTGTAGTGGTTACCACCAAATTCGTATGCAATTAGGAGATGAATGGAAAACAGCTTTTAAAACTAAGTTCGGTTTATATGAGTGGTTAGTAATGCCATTTGGTTTAACTAATGCACCTAGTACCTTTATGAGACTAATGAACGAAGTTTTACGTGCTTTTATTGGTCGTTTTGTGGTGGTATACTTTGATGACATTCTCATATATAGCAAATCTTTAGAGGACCATTTGGATCATTTACGTGCTGTTTTCAATGCTTTACGTGACGTGATGCACGTTTGTATGGTAATCTTGAGAAGTGCACCTTTTGCACAAATAGAGTTGCTTTTCTTGGTTATGTTGTTACAGAACAGGGAATTAAAGTTGATCCAGCCAAGATTGCAGCTATTGAGAATTGGCCACAGCCCAAGACGGTTACACAAGTGAGGAGTTTTCTGGGTCTTGCTGGGTTTTATAGGCGCTTTGTCAAAGATTTTGGTTCTATTGCTGCGCCATTGAATGAGCTCACAAAGAAGGATGTGCCCTTTATTTGGGGCGATGCACAACAAGAGGCCTTCATGATACTGAAAGATAAGTTAACACATGCTCCATTACTCCAACTTCCTGATTTTAATAAGACGTTTGAACTTGAATGTGATGCTAGTGGAATTGGTTTGGGAGGTGTGTTATTACAAGAGGGCAAACCTGTAGCATATTTTAGTGAAAAATTGAGTGGGCCAAGTCTGAAGTATTCTACTTATGATAAAGAATTATATGCGCTGGTTCGGACATTAGAAACTTGGCAACATTATTTATGGCCTAAAGAATTTGTTATACATTCTGATCATGAATCTTTGAAGCATATTCGTAGTCAAGCAAAACTGAATCGTCGACATGCAAAGTGGGTTGAATTTATTGAGTCTTTTCCTTATGTTATCAAACACAAAAAGGGTAAAGATAATGTTATTGCTGATGCTTTGTCGCGCCGCTATACTATGATATCTCAGCTTGACTTCAAAATTTTTGGGTTGGAAACTATAAAAGAACAATACTTGCATGATGCTGAATTTAAAGATGTGTTGCAAAATTGTAAAGATGGTAGAACATGGAACAAATTCATCCTTAATGATGGATTTGTGTTCCGTGCTAACAAACTATGCATCCCAGATGGTTCCGTTCGTCTTTTGTTGTTACAGGAGGCGCATGGAGGAGGATTGATGGGACACTTTGGTGTCAAGAAGACGGAGGATGTTCTTGCTGCACACTTCTTTTGGCCACGCATGCGGCGAGATGTTGAGAGATTCGTGGCACGCTGCACTACTTGTCAAAAAGCTAAGTCTCGCCTTAATCCACATGGTTTATATATGCCTCTTCCTGTTTCTAGTGTTCCTTGGGAGGATATTTCGATGGACTTTGTTTTGGGATTACCTCGTACACAGAAGGGGAGGGATAGTATTTTTGTTGTTGTGGATCGGTTTTCTAAGATGGCACACTTTATTCCTTGTCATAAGACTGATGATGCTGCGCACATTGCTGATTTGTTTTTTCGTGATATCGTTCGTTTGCATGGTGTGCCAAATACTATTGTTTCTGATCGTGATACTAAATTTCTTAGCCACTTTTGGAGATGTTTATGGGCTAAGTTGGGGACTAAATTGCTGTTTAGTACTACATGTCATCCCCAAACTGATGGACAAACTGAAGTAGTTAATAGAACTTTATCTACCATGTTGCGGGCTGTTTTAAAGAAGAACTTAAAATTGTGGGAGGAGTGTTTGCCTCATATTGAGTTTGCTTATAATCGTTCGCTGCATTCTACCACAAAGATGAGCCCTTTTCAGATTGTCTATGGTTTTGTTCCACGTGCACCTATTGATTTGTTGCCTTTACCATCTTTAGTGCAAAATAATTTCGACGCTACACAGCGTGCTGAATTGATTTTAAAATTGCATGCAACTACTAAAGACAACATAGAACGCATGAATATTAAGTATAAAGTTGCTGGGGATAGAGGACGAAAGCATGTTGTGTTTGAGGTTGGTGATCTTGTTTGGTTGCATTTGCGCAAAGATCGTTTTCCTGATTTGCGCAAGTCTAAGTTAATGCCACGTGCTGATGGTCCTTTTAAGGTGATAGAGAAAATCAATGATAATGCATATAAACTTGAGCTTCCTGCAGATTTTGGTACGGTAAGTCCTATATTTAACATTGCAGATTTAAAACCTTACTTTGGTGAAGAAGATGAGGTTGCGTCGAGGACGACTTCAATTCAAGAAGGGGAGCATGATGAGGACATTCCATCTATTGATACACCCGCTATACCTACAGCGGAACACATACAAGGACCCATCACTCGAGCTCGTGCCAAGCAACTTAACTATCAGGTACTTTCGTTTCTTGGAACTCTTTCTCACATACATGAGAATATGATGCTGCCTAAATCAGATATGTTTGTTACTCTTAGGAATGATGGACCTAGCATGGATGAGAGGGACAAGCATTGGAGCATGATCGTGCATGGAGATGGCAGCAAGCGTTTGAGGATTGAAGAAGATGCCACGAGTGGAGATTTCAGAACTTTGAAGCCACCATAATGAAGGATGAAGACTTGGACAAAATATACACAGAGCTACTTCATAATTTCGTCCATAGATACATATGGTGCTGCGTCACTTCTATTTTTGGGCCAGGCCCATGTAATTTTCGCAGCAAATAAGACAGCCACTTTTAGGAGTCCGAATTTGAGGAGAAAAGGCCTGTTAGGGGTCCGTTCGACCACCCAACCCATGGCTGGTCACACCCCTACCTTTTCCTCCTCAAATACCCCCCGTAGCCGTCATTAGAACTCGGATTTTGTTTAGACTAAAGTTAGCCATTGCTGCAACTACGAGCTCGACTTTTGAGGCCAATCGCCCAGAAGAAGACCGCCTATTCGGAATCCCACCTTTTGAATAAAGCATACATCTTTCATCCGCAATATCTTGATTGCAGTATTAGTTCTTACTTGTTCTCGATTTCAGGTAGGAATTAAGACCCTCGCTGGTCAGGCTGATCGTGCACCCGCAAGATCAGTAACTCCCGGAGATTGTCCTAGCGATTGCATTGGCGCACGAGCTTTGCACGTGTAGTCGGATCGTCAAGCACGAACTCCACCCACCAAATCGACTTATCAAGATCTCATCGAAAGATCGGCCACCATTGCCCTATCAAGTGGTATCAGATTTCAGGTTGCTCGGTGAGATTTACTGTTTTCATAGTTTAGATTGCATCTGTGTTCGTACCTATAAACCACGAAAAAGCCAAAAAATACAGTTAGGGTTTAGATCATCTCGTCCCATAAACCATCCGAGCCTTTGCATTGTCTTTTCAGTTTGCATCGTTGAATTTGTGTCTGCATCCGCGCGTCGAGTTGCTGGTCTTAGTGTCTGTTCCTTTAGAGTTTCGAGTTCGAATTACCATACTTCCGCCACCGCCTTCACATAAGTTTTTGTTCGTTCTTCCCAATTTCATCCGTGCCTTTTTCAGAGTCCGTGAGTTAGGTTTTGGTCGCCAGTCAAGAGGAAGAAGAAGAGCAAAAAAAAAAAGTCAACTCCGCATCCAAGTCGGGTTGACCCGTTCCTACTAGTCCAGTCCGATTTCAGTCCGAATTGGACTGTTTCGTCAGTTTTTGACGGTTTTCGACAGCAAATTTCAACTGGCCATAACTTTTGCATACGAACTCCGTTTTGGACATGCGAGTACTCAAAATGTTCCGCACGAAAAGAACTACGTCGTTGTGCGACACTCAGAACTCCCAAAAAAGGCCGGGAAGGCCGAGTTTTTGCCCTCTGAAGTTTCAGACCTGAAAATTCCTGCAGATCTTCACTTATTTCTTGCTTGGGAGCTGTTTCTTTCTGCTTGTTGTGCCACGCCGTGACTTTCTTAGTGTTCTCGGCTCGCGTCTCTAGCTCGGTATAGCCTAGGACCAGCACAGTACCGTGGTTGAGCATTCTTTCAACATTGCATTGCTGTTTTGATACTTGCTGTTTTTGCTACCATATAAGCCTTCCTACAGCTCCACATATTTCTGCACATGCTTTGTATCGACACTTGGTAATCGCTTGTTTAATTTTGGGAGTCGCTGTTCTTTGCTGGTTGCATATCACCTTCCTCCTGTTGGGTAAGACCTTGTAAGAGCTTTGTATACCGCTTGACGGATTACGCGTGATTCCACCATATTCCGTAGTGCATAGGTATATATATTTGTGCTTGCTTCCCCGCTAACCATGACAGGAACCACGAAGGATGATGTTGATCCGGAGAAGATGACTAGTGCAGAGTTGCATGCCCACTTCACTCGGCTGTTGGTGGGCCGTGCACAAGATGTGGACACACGCTTGGGTGATGTTGATTCCAAGTTTGCTGATGCCATGGACAAGATTGCTGGCCTAGAGGCATCCTTCAACACCAAGCTCGACGCCAAGTTCCAGGAAGTCCTGGCTCGTTTACCAGCACAGCCACCGTTGGCCGTCCCTGTACCACGTGCTCGCTGCGTTCCTCTTACAGCTGCGGCAGCTGCTGCGGCCGCTACGGAGGCGACCACCCAGGATGGATACGCTGCTGACGAGGGAGAGAACGAGTTCGAAGATGAAAATGAGCTCGAGGAGGACGAGGTCCTACAACCTGCACCTGGCCGTCCGCGACAATACAACCGCAACGCTCGTCCGCCTCCACGCCCGGTACGTGATGATGACCATGTGGCCAAACTGAAATTAAACATTCCGCCATTTGAGGGTAGATATAATCCTGATACATATCTCACTTGGGAATTAGAGGTAGAGCAACGTTTTGCATGTTTACGCTACCCTGAGCATTTGCGTGTTAGTGCTGCTACATGTGAATTTACAGATTTTGCTTCTATCTGGTGGTCTGAATATTGTAGAGTCAATCATGGTAATGTTCCTGCTACTTGGATTGGTCTAAAACATGCCATGCGTACTCGTTTTGTACCTCCACATTATCAACGGGACTTGCTTAAAAAATTAACTCATTTAGAACAAGGCAAAAATTCCGTACAAGAGTATTATCAAGAATTACAAACGGGCATGATTCGTTGTGGTATTGTAGAGGATAATGAAGCTATGCTTGCATGTTTCTTTGGTGGTTTAAATAAGGAGATTCAGCATATTTTAGACTATAAGGAGTACAATACTATTACTCGTTTATTTCACCTTGCTTGCAAAGCTGAACTTGAAGTACAGGATCGTCAACCATCATGGAGAAGAGCTAATAATTCTGCAGGTCGTACTCCTTCATGGTCTGCACGCCAATCAGCTCCACCTTCTCGTGGGGATGCACCAGGTCCTTCCACCTCCAGGTATACCACGCCGACATCAAGAACGCCACCTGCTCCTGCTCCTGCTCCATCACCAAATGCTGGTCCGACACGGAGTTCTTCTTCCATGGCCTCCACGGGGAAGACTCGCGATATTCAATGTCGCAAGTGTTTTGGGTTTGGTCACATCGAAAAAGAATGCAGAACCAAACGTGTGATGGTGGTACTTGAAGATGGCGAATATGACTCTGCAAGTGATTTTGATGATGATACATTGGCACTTATTGCTGCACGTGATGGTGCCAATTCTGATTCTGACAAGGAGATGGAGGTAATGGGAGCTGAAACTGCTGATCAATATAAGAGTTTAGTTGCACAGCGTGTCTTGAGTGTGCAATTGAGCAAAGCTGAGCATGATCAACGCCACAACTTGTTTCAAACAAGAGGCGTTGTTAAGGAGAGAGCTATCCGGATCATCATTGATGGAGGGAGTTGTAACAATCTGGCTAGTATTGACATGGTGGAGAAGCTTGCTCTGCCCACACGACAACGACCTCATCCATATTACATTCAATGGGTTGAGAGCTCCCGTAAGCTCAAGGTAACAAGAACTGCACGCGTGCATTTTACTATTGGTACTTATTCCGATTTTGTTGATTGTGATGTTGTACCTATGCAAGCTTGTTCTTTGTTACTTGGTAGACCATGGCAATTTGATAGAGAATCTGTACATAATGGTAAAACAAATCAGTATTCTCTTACACATGCTGGCAAGAAAATTGGACTTAAACCCATGACTCCGGAACAAATTTTGAAAGATGATCTTGCTAGAGCTAGTAGATTAAAAAACGAGGACAAACATAAGAGTGAGAATCAGATTATTGCTGCAGATTTTGTACCCTCTAAGCATTCTTCTAAATCTGATTCTAACCATGCTACTGAAATTCGTTTGAAGAATCCTTGTTTACTTGCTAGCAAATCTGATCTTGCTGAAATTGATGTCAATATTACTCCATGTTATGCCATTGTTTGCAAAGAAGTTCTGTTTTCATTTGAGGATATGCCTCCTTCTTTGACACCTGCGGTTGCTAACCTTTTGCAGGAATACATGGATGTTTTTCCACAAGATGTTCCACCTGGCCTCCCACCGATTCGTGGGATAGAACACCAAATTGATTTGATTCCAGGAGCCTCGCTGCCGAACCGTGCACCATATCGCACAAATCCTGAAGAAACAAAAGAGATCCAATGACAAATCCAGAGTTTGTTAGACAAAGGTTATATTCGTGAGTCTCTTAGTCCATCCGCTGTTCCTATTATTTTAGTGCCTAAGAAAGATGGTTCTTCGCGCATGTGTACTGATTGTCGAGCTATTAATAATATTACCATTCGATATCATCACCCTATACCTCGTTTGGATGACATGCTAGATGAGTTGAGTGGTTCTATTATGTTCTCTAAAGTTGATTTGTGTAGTGGTTACCACCAAATTCGTATGCAATTAGGAGATGAATGGAAAACAGCTTTTAAAACTAAGTTCGGTTTATATGAGTGGTTAGTAATGCCATTTGGTTTAACTAATGCACCTAGTACCTTTATGAGACTAATGAACGAAGTTTTACGTGCTTTTATTGGTCGTTTTGTGGTGGTATACTTTGATGACATTCTCATATATAGCAAATCTTTAGAGGACCATTTGGATCATTTACGTGCTGTTTTCAATGCTTTACGTGATGCACGTTTGTATGGTAATCTTGAGAAGTGCACCTTTTGCACAAATAGAGTTGCTTTTCTTGGTTATGTTGTTACAGAACAGGGAATTAAAGTTGATCCAGCCAAGATTGCAGCTATTGAGAATTGGCCACAGCCCAAGACGGTTACACAAGTGAGGAGTTTTCTGGGTCTTGCTGGGTTTTATAGGCGCTTTGTCAAAGATTTTGGTTCTATTGCTGCGCCATTGAATGAGCTCACAAAGAAGGATGTGCCCTTTATTTGGGGCGATGCACAACAAGAGGCCTTCATGATACTGAAAGATAAGTTAACACATGCTCCATTACTCCAACTTCCTGATTTTAATAAGACGTTTGAACTTGAATGTGATGCTAGTGGAATTGGTTTGGGAGGTGTGTTATTACAAGAGGGCAAACCTATAGCATATTTTAGTGAAAAATTGAGTGGGCCAAGTCTGAAGTATTCTACTTATGATAAAGAATTATATGCGCTGGTTCGGACATTAGAAACTTGGCAACATTATTTATGGCCTAAAGAATTTGTTATACATTCTGATCATGAATCTTTGAAGCATATTCGTAGTCAAGCAAAACTGAATCGTCGACATGCAAAGTGGGTTGAATTTATTGAGTCTTTTCCTTATGTTATCAAACACAAAAAGGGTAAAGATAATGTTATTGCTGATGCTTTGTCGCGCCGCTATACTATGATATCTCAGCTTGACTTCAAAATTTTTGGGTTGGAAACTATAAAAGAACAATACTTGCATGATGCTGAATTTAAAGATGTGTTGCAAAATTGTAAAGATGGTAGAACATGGAACAAATTCATCCTTAATGATGGATTTGTGTTCCGTGCTAACAAACTATGCATCCCAGATGGTTCCGTTCGTCTTTTGTTGTTACAGGAGGCGCATGGAGGAGGATTGATGGGACACTTTGGTGTCAAGAAGACGGAGGATGTTCTTGCTGCACACTTCTTTTGGCCACGCATGCGGCGAGATGTTGAGAGATTCGTGGCACGCTGCACTACTTGTCAAAAAGCTAAGTCTCGCCTTAATCCACATGGTTTATATATGCCTCTTCCTGTTTCTAGTGTTCCTTGGGAGGATATTTCGATGGACTTTGTTTTGGGATTACCTCGTACACAGAAGGGGAGGGATAGTATTTTTGTTGTTGTGGATTGGTTTTCTAAGATGGCACACTTTATTCCTTGTCATAAGACTGATGATGCTGCGCACATTGCTGATTTGTTTTTTCGTGATATCGTTCGTTTGCATGGTGTGCCAAATACTATTGTTTCTGATCGTGATACTAAATTTCTTAGCCACTTTTGGAGATGTTTATGGGCTAAGTTGGGGACTAAATTGCTGTTTAGTACTACATGTCATCCCCAAACTGATGGACAAACTGAAGTAGTTAATAGAACTTTATCTACCATGTTGCGGGCTGTTTTAAAGAAGAACTTAAAATTGTGGGAGGAGTGTTTGCCTCATATTGAGTTTGCTTATAATCGTTCGCTGCATTCTACCACAAAGATGAGCCCTTTTCAGATTGTCTATGGTTTTGTTCCACGTGCACCTATTGATTTGTTGCCTTTACCATCTTTAGTGCAAAATAATTTCGACGCTACACAGCGTGCTGAATTGATTTTAAAATTGCATGCAACTACTAAAGACAACATAGAACGCATGAATGTTAAGTATAAAGTTGCTGGGGATAGAGGACGAAAGCATGTTGTGTTTGAGGTTGGTGATCTTGTTTGGTTGCATTTGCGCAAAGATCGTTTTCCTGATTTGCGCAAGTCTAAGTTAATGCCACGTGCTGATGGTCCTTTTAAGGTGATAGAGAAAATCAATGATAATGCATATAAACTTGAGCTTCCTGCAGATTTTGGTACGGTAAGTCCTATATTTAACATTGCAGATTTAAAACCTTACTTTGGTGAAGAAGATGAGGTTGCGTCGAGGACGACTTCAATTCAAGAAGGGGAGCATGATGAGGACATTCCATCTATTGATACACCCGCTATACCTACAGCGGAACACATACAAGGACCCATCACTCGAGCTCGTGTCAAGCAACTTAACTATCAGGTACTTTCGTTTCTTGGAACTCTTTCTCACATACATGAGAATATGATGCTGCCTAAATCAGATATGTTTGTTACTCTTAGGAATGATGGACCTAGCATGGATGAGAGGGACAAGCATTGGAGCATGATCGTGCATGGAGATGGCAGCAAGCGTTTGAGGATTGAAGAAGATGCCACGAGTGGAGATTTCAGAACTTTGAAGCCACCATAATGAAGGATGAAGACTTGGACAAAATATACAAAGAGCTACTTCATAATTTCGTCCATAGATACATATGGTGCTGCGTCACTTCTATTTTTGGGCCAGGCCCATGTAATTTTCGCAGCAAATAAGACAGCCACTTTTAGGAGTCCGAATTTGAGGAGAAAAGGCCTGTTAGGGGTCCGTTCGACCACCCAACCCATGGCTGGTCACACCCCTACCTTTTCCTCCTCAAATACCCCCGTAGCCGTCATTAGAACTCGGATTTTGTTTAGACTAAAGTTAGCCATTGCTGCAACTACGAGCTCGACTTTTGAGGCCAATCGCCCAGAAGAAGACCGCCTATTCGGAATCCCACCTTTTGAATAAAGCATACATCTTTCATCCGCAATATCTTGATTGCAGTATTAGTTCTTACTTGTTCTCGATTTCAGGTAGGAATTAAGACCCTCGCTGGTCAGGCTGATCATGCACCCGCAAGATCAGTAACTCCCGGAGATTGTCCTAGCGATTGCATTGGCGCACGAGCTTCGCACGTGTAGTCGGATCGTCAAGCACGAACTCCACCCACCAAATCGACTTATCAAGATCTCATCGAAAGATCGGCCACCATTGCCCTATCAGCAAGAACATATGGTGAGTGGGGAGCCACCCACATCTGGCATGGCCGGACGCTGCGAGACACTCTGCCTACAACGGTGCAGCCCTTCTTCCTCTTCTCCGTCTTTGCCGGTATGGTACCGCCCTTCTCTCCCTTCCTCTTGGCGATCCTAGAGACATACAGTTTCCAGGTGATTCACCTTCACCCCAGATCTATTGCCCTGCTGGCAGTCTTCGCCTACGCCTGTGAGGCATGGATTGGCATCAAGCCATGGGTGGCGTACTTCCGCCACCTCTTCTCCCTTCGGCCCCCTAGGCTGAACTAGAGCTCGGGCTGCATCTCCTTCATCACCACCGCTGGAATGGAGGGCGACTTCATCGACTTGAAGTGGATGAAGAAAGTCGAGGACTTTCGCAGCCGCTGGCTCTTTGTTGACATCCTTGAAGAATCCGAGCTCTTCCTCGTCACCGGGGTGCCCCCTGCCAAGCTCACCACCTGGGCCAGCGAGGCGCTCCCTGAAGAAGCCTTGAAGACACTCCGCCCATGGATCTGCGACCTACGAAAGGTGGGTGTCACAGGGACCATGGTCGGAGTGGAGTTCGTCACCAGGTGCATTGCTCCTCTGCGGAACCACCGCCATTCCATCTGGGCGCACCGAGGAGGAGACGACATCCGGCTCCACACCAGTGAGCTCAACGCTGATGCCCGGGGCGAGGTGATAAGGGCCTTCTTCTCCATCGTGTACATCCCGACGATTCCGCACGGAGCACTGCCAATTTACAGCCTGGGCGCCCGGGACACCAGCCGCGCCACGGCTGGGATCCTAAAATTCAACGCCTAGGGACCCTTCCACTCGGACGGAGTCACGCCTGGTCCTCCCCTGAGTGCCCTGGTAGCAAGCTCAGAGTAGGACTCCGCGGCAAGAGAGGCAGACCCCAAGGCCTCCGGAGATCCTAACGATGATGACGTCGATTCTGGCAAGAGAGCGACCCTTCGGGGGTGTTCCTAGAGCACCGTGGTGCTCTCGGACTCCTCCGAGGACAACGAAGCCGCTTCGGCTGACCAGCCAGCTGGGGGAGATGCCACCGCATCTTCCTCACGAGACCTCGAGGAGGAGGAGCACCAAGTTCGCCAGGAGGCCAAATGCCGCTCCAAGTTCAACACCGAGCGCACCAGTCGATGACCAGAGATGGATGCCCCCACGGCAAGGGGCCGGCCGGCGAGACCTCGACACCTCCGCCTCCAGCCTCAGCCCTTCCTAGCAAGAGAGGCTGGGTCGAGTGCGACGCCTTGTGAGTACCACCTACATCAGATTTTACTCTTGACTTACCTTCCTCCTAACCTCTTTTCCCCTTTCCTCTCCAGGGATGCCAAGGAGAAGAAGGAAGAGAAGAACAAGAAGAAGAAGAAGAAGAAGAGGAAGACGAGCCAGACCATGCCGGGCCCTAACCCGGCTACCACTACCATTTCGACGGCACTGTCGTGCACCGCCGAAGAAGAAGGAGGCCGTGCGTCCACGGACGCACAGCCCACAGAGAGAGCTGCACCAGCTCCCGAATCGACCGAGCCCCCAAGCGTGGGTGGCCGGTCGGAGACCACGGAGGCAGCTCCCGCCACCCCCGTAGTTAACAAGCGCGACGACCACCCTAGGGGCGTCCTTTGGCACACCCGCCACTCCAGCTGACAAGGGGGTGGAAAACCCGGCAGAGAGGGCAGCCCACGAGCCACGTTCCGAGGGAGGGACGACCTCCCAAGGACCGGGCCCTTCCAGAGCTTCGTCGCCCCCTCTGCCGAAGATCTCGGGGAGGCCCCTGAGAATCACCACGTGTCCTCATCCCACCGCCGATGAGGCATGGGAGAGGGTGCGAGAAACCATGATCGCCACCTTCCACGACGAGGTCACTAGGGCTCGAGCCACCGAAGGCGCCGAGCTTGACGAAGGCTAGGTCCTACTCCACGAAGCCGCAAAGAGCTGCCACCTCCTTGA